>OW240913.1:296972822-296985322 GCA_933207985.1 Pelobates cultripes | reverse complement strand
ACAGTCACTTAAGAATGATGTTTAAAGGAGCACTGTAGTGCCAGGAAAACAAACTTTTTTTAGCACTATAGGGTCCCCACCTCACCACTGAGTGAAAGGGGTTTAAATCCCTTCAGCCACTTACTTTAATCCAGCACCGGGCTCCCTCGGCGCTGGTGACCTCTCCTCTCCCTGCCGACGTCCGTTCCAAATGCAAGGCCAGAGCCGCGCGTGCATTCAAACCGCCCATAGGAAAGCATTACTCAGTTCTTTCCTATGGATGTCCAGCGTGCATTGAGTATTGCGGAAGCGCCCTCTAGTGGCTGTCAGTAAGACAGCCACTAGAGGCTGGATTAACCCTCAATGTAAACATATTAGTTTCTCTGAAACTGCTATGTTTACAGCTGCAGGGTTAAAACTAGGGGGACCTGGCACCCAGACCACTTCAATGAGCTGAGGTGGTCTGGGTGCCTATAGTGGTCCTTTAAACATTTCCCTCTGTCCATTCCCCATAATCTGTAGTGGTTCACATTTTTTAAATAAAGTAGTTTTGATTAGATTTTAACCATCTGTATCTTTGCTATAGTAAGTGGTTTTATTATGTAATTCCATAATTAAACAAATGAAGCTGAACACAAGAAGCTGAGCTGAGGTTTTTGTTATATATATGTCATTCAAGGATTGCATGAATGAGGACATTGCATCTACTGTACCATTAAGTTGCCATATTGCCATCAGAATCTTTACTAAACCCTATTAGTGGGATGTCTGACTACTTTTGCCGCATTGTTACTGTATAAATATATTTAGTGTTATGTTGCAAAGAGGGAATTCCTTTTAGTGTGAGCATATTAAAATTATGTAAAATCACTTCATTTGAATGTATGTCTGAGCAGCATTTTAAAAACAAAATTACTTTTATCCTTTATGGATGTGCTAGAAATGAATCCCATGTTTCAAATAAATGCTGTGCTAATATTTTCTTAAAACGCAAGTGCTTGGTAGTAAAGGGATTAAGTAGCGTAGAGTATTTACAGACTCATGCAGCTAGTTTGTTAAAAATGCCAACATGAGATTACTGATAGTGATGCACCGAACGGTTAGCCGGCGAACAGTTCCCGGCGAACATAGCGTGTTCGCCATCCGCCGCGGATGGCGAACACATGCGCGGTTCGATCCACCCCCTATTCGTCATCATTGAGTAAACTTTGACCCTGTACCTCACAGTCAGCAGACACATTCCAGCCAATTAGCAGCACACCTTCCCTAGCAGACCCTCCCACCTACTGGACAGCATCCATTTTAGATTCATTCTCAAGCTGCATGCTTAGTGAGAGGAGGGAAAGTGTAGCTGCTGTTGATTAGATAGGGAAATGCATAGCTAGGTTAGGGTATACAGTGTCCACTACAGTCCTGAAGGACTCATCTGATCTCTGCTGTAAGGACAGCACCCCAAAAAGCCCTTTTTAGGGCTAGAACATCAGTCTGCTTTTTTTTCTGTGTAAAGTAATTGCAGTTAGTCTGCCACTGCTGCCAGCTTCTGTGTCAGGCTCACAGTGGATACTGTGCCCAGTGCCCAGTGCCACCACTCACTCACTGGTGTCACAATAGCTTGCATTTAAAAACAAAAAACTTTTTTCACTGTTATAGATTGAATAGCAGTTAGTCTGTGCTGCCAAAGCTTCTGTGTCAGGCTCACAGTGGATACTGTGCCCAGTGCCACCACTCACTCACTGGTGTCACAATAGCTTGCATTTAAAACCCAAACACTTTTTTCACTGTTATAGATTGAATAGCAGTTTTGTCTCAAAGCGGGTGTGTCAGCCCTACAGCGTGTACTCTGCCAGTTTACAGTGCCACTCATATCTGGTGTCACAATAGCGTGCATTTAAAACCAAAAAAACTTTTTTCACTGTTATAGATTGAATAGCAGTTAGTTGTCTCAAAGCGGGTGTGTCAGGCTATGTACTCTGCCAGTTGGTGCCACTCATATCTGGTGTCACAATAGCTTGCATTTAAAAACAAAAAACTTTTTTCACTGTTATAGATTGAATAGCAGTTAGTTGTCTGCCAGCGGGTGTGTCAGGCTCACAGTGGATACTGTGCCCAGTGCCACCACTCACTCACTGGTACCCGGACGAAATTTCTTTTCACAAAAGGCAATCCCCAACCTGTACTCGATTGTGCAAAAGGAAATAATGGCATGTCTGGCACACAGTGTTGGGGCAAGGGTCCATCTGACCACTGATACCTGGTCTGCAAAGCATGGTCAGGGCAGGTATATCACCTACACTGCATTGCATTGGGCTGCCACTGCTGGCGGGCGGAGGAGTTGGTGACACCGCCATGACTTGCAGGCAGGCCTGCTGCCACCTCCTCTACTCCTCCTACTCCATCCTCTTCCATAACCTCCTCGGCTGAGTCCTCTTCTGCTGCTGCGTCTTGCTCCACATCAACGGATAGGGGACGTAACAGGATTAAACTGATAAGAATAGTACTACTTAACACACCACTCCTATCTGGTGGCACATTAGATTGCACGCGCAGTGCCCCAAATTTGTTGTGATCTGTGAGTAAGGTAAACGGTTGTCCATACAAGTAAGGTTGCAGCTTTTTGAGGGCCCACACCACCGCCAGGCACTCCTTTTCAATGGCAGTGTATCTACTTCCCTGGGCAAAAGTTTCCTGCTTAGATAAGCCCTGGGTTGCTCGCCACTATCTGCTCCGACTTGGCTCAGTACTGCTCCCAATCCAAATATAGAAGCGTCTGTATGGACGAGAAAGCATTTGGTTGGATCAGGAGAAGAAAGTACAGGTGATTTAATGAGCGCCGTCTTGAGCTGTTGGAAGGCCTGTTCACACTCTGGGGCCCATACTACTATCTTGGGGAGGTTTTTACGCGTTCCTATATGGCACTTACTGGACTTTAGGGTCAGTCCGGCCTCCCTAATCCGGTCTAGTACGGCACCTATGTGGGTCAGGTGTTGGGGCCAGGAGCAGCTAAAAATGGCTATATCATCCAAGTAGGAACAGGCATACTCCTGAAACCCATCCAGTAGCCGATCTACCATCCTCTGAAAGTTAGCCGGGGCATTCTTCATCCCGAATGGCATGGCCTTAAACTGATACAGGCCAAACGAGGTGACAAATGCCGACTTGTGGATGGCGTCCTCGGCTAATGGAATTTGCCAGTACCCCTTGCACAGATCTATTGTGGTGAGGTACTGGCCTCTGGCCATTTTGTCTAGGAGCTCGTCTATCCGGGGCATAGGGTAGGCGTCTGAGGTTGTTTTATCGTTTAGCCTCCGGTAGTCTACACAGAAACGGGTCGTGCCGTCCCGTTTCGGTACTAGTACTACCGGGGAGGCCCAGGGGCTGTCAGAGTGTTCTATCACCCCTAACTGCATAATTTCCTCAATTTCTTTCTGAATATTTTCTTTAACTGCTTTGGGTATGCGATAGGCGGTTTGGCGAAGGGGGGTCTGGTCTAGGGTTTCAACTTTGTGAGTGGTTAACGGACTGTACCCAGGTAGGTTGGAAAACGTGGCCCCCTTGTCCTGGATTAGTCTTTGGACCTGGGTTCGCTCCTGGGGGTCTAACCGTTCTCCTAACTGTACTTCTCCCAGGTCTCCGCTCTGGCCCTCTAGGTCTAGGAGATCTGGGAGTGGCAAATTATCATAATCTTCAGTGGCAGGTGCACAGATCGCAGTTACCTCTTCCGTGCGCTCATGGTGTGGCTTGAGCATGTTCACATGGAGCATGCGCTTGCCTCCCGTGCCTGTGACCGCACCGATCACAAAGGTGGTATCACAAACCTGCTCTACCACCTTGTATGGGCCCTGCCAGGAAGCCTGCAGCTTGTCCTTGTGGACAGTGTCAATCCATATCTGCCAAGTGACCCTATGTAGGGGGAACAGTCTCTATTCTGCTCTGTGTCAGTGTGTATCATGGTCTCTGAGGACAGGTGTCAATCCATATCTGCCAAGTGACCCTATGTAGGGGAACAGTCTCTATTCTGCTCTGTGTCAGTGTGTATCATGGTCTCTGAGGACAGGTGTCAATCCATATCTGCCAAGTGACCCTATGTAGGAGGAACAGTCTCTATTCTGCTCTGTGTCAGTGTGTATCATGGTCTGTGAGGACAGGTGTCAATCCATATCTGCCAAGTGACCCTATGTAGGAGGAACAGTCTCTATTCTGCTCTGTGTCAGTGTGTATCATGGTTTCTGAGGACAGGTGTCAATCCATATCTGCCAAGTGACCCTATGTAGGGGGAACAGTCTCTATTCTGCTCTTTGTCAGTGTGTATCATGGTCTCTGAGGACAGGTGTCAATCCATTTCTGCCAAGTGACCCTATGTAGGGGGACCAGTCCCTATTCTGCTCTGTGTACGTGTGCATCAGGGGCTCTGAGGACAGGTGTCAATCCATATGTCAAGGTGTCAATCCATATTCATTGTGATTTAGGAATGTTAGGTGATTTCTGCCCTTTATGGATTAAAACCAGACTCTGCATCAACTGTGTAATTTTCCATGGGAGTTTTGCCATGGATCCCCCTCCGGCATGCCACAGTCCAGGTATTAGTCCCCTTGAAACATCCCTATTGTGGCCAGAAAGAGTCCCTGTGTGTTTTAAAATTCGCCTGCCCATTGAAGTCTAACATTTGCGGAAGTTCGCGTTCGCCATTCGCGAACCGAAAATTTCGTGTTTGCGACATCACTAATTACTGATGACTTGTGTCTGTGTAATGTTGCATTATTAAGCTCTTCCTTCAACATTAATTTTGGGACTGTCTCTAATAATCTAAAAACTAACTTTGACCTTGTATACCATCCTGTAATTAATCAGGATGCAAAAATGTAATTGCTTTATTTTTATAGGAAAAATATAGCATTAGGTGTGTTGGTTTTATAAAATGTATTGCTGTGATGTTGATTAAATGAGACCCGGCGCGTAAAACAAATGTTGATTTTTCTTTTTCATGTTGTGCTGCATTAAAACCAGTCATAAACTAAAAATATTATTTATGAATTCAGACATTATTGACTTTTTAAAATAATAAAATTAGTATCCAACAATAGATCCCGTCTGATTTGAAAGCAAGTAACATGAATGCTTACAAGAATATGACAGCATTCATAGTGGATGGCTGTAGAACAAATGAATTTACAGTGTTTTTTTTTTATTTGTTTTTCTTTTTTTTTTTTATTACCCTGTGCAGTTATTGAGGACTATTTTAGTAAAATACTATTTAGCCAAGTAGAAAGCATGCATGTTGTTATGTAGCTCCACAGATCCACATGTGCTGCTAAACCAAAAATTGAAAAACTAGAATTTTAACATACTTGCAAATTGACATTTTCTACAGATAATTCAGGTATAAATATTGCCTTTAGTAAGTAACTCTGACTAATGGCTGCTTGTCATTATCTGAGACAGCTCCTAATATTTTTAATTATAATTTGATTGACCATATTTATTTAAAAATGTATTGCTAAAATAATTTGACTGGACAAGACAATTTTTTGTTTTAATTTGTTTTGTTATGTATATGTTGAGAAACATAAAGCATCCAAAATGTCATTTTAAGAGAGCAAAACTTCAGTTATAATTCTGACCTTATACTAAGCAAACTCCTACGTTTAATGTATGATGGACAAGGACAGAGTAAAATGAGAATGGCACTTTAAAAGGGAAAGCTAAAGTATGTCATGTGTTAAATTAAACTTCTGATTCAAAATGTTGTGCTAGCTTCTGAATACAGATAAAAACAACAAAAATAAAGCTATTGGAGGGGGCAGGGCCTAACTGCACTGGCGACTGGATTTGCTTTCTGAATGCTCCTCTTGAATCTAATGATTTTGTCCAGTCACCGGTATCCCAGGCTATCTATCTTAAGCAGACAGACACCTCGGCATCCTGCATTGATTGAGTGGCCTGGGGCGCTCCCAGTGATTGTCTGCGGTGGTCCGGATGGAGATTTCTGCCAAATCATGTGTGGCGCCTGGCTGTTGTGGAGGGGAGGCGGCTGATCTCCCAGCCCGACGTGTGATGTGGCTCACAGCACCTTGGAGCTGATGCCCGCAACCCCCTCTATGGACTGGTGGGGGTAATCCTGTTCCCCACCCTGGCTCTCCTTATCTCCTCAGAAGACAATTGCCACCCTGTACTTCATGAAAGCACTAAGCACAGCATGCTCAAATGGTAGAGGCTGCATGTCCCCAGGTACATCTGGATGAGAGGTCCGGAGTTCTTCTTAATCTGGAAAGCATCTCTGAAATATTCTGGCATCAACACAGGTATCTCATGGCTTCCCCAAAAGCTCTACCACCCTACTCACCAGCAGGTTCACGCAGACTGCCTTGGACCGGCGCAGGGCTTCAGGCTCTGTCAACAAGTTTCAGACTGCCAAGAATACACAGGCAACACACAGGAAGGGTGATGCATGGGCCTATATTGATACTGGGCAGATGAATACCATGACATGGGATTCCTAAGCAGGCTGAAGCAAGGAGGGTTACACAAAGCTCAAAACAGGGACTGGTCAATAATTACTATTACATGTCTCCCTTACTTCTGGCATTTAGCTTACTGACAACTGCTATTTTGTGAGACTGTGCCATACCTTTGGCAGGCATAGGGTGAAAGACAACTGAGTGGTCTGTTTTGAGCACCCTCCTGACAAGACTGGCTAACCCATGGAGGAGTTCTGATTTGAAAGCCCCTTCACTAATTTCTGCTGTAATTGCATGTTTCTCCCTCCCTCTAGTATAGAGTATTTTGGCTATGCTTCACTGTGGTCTGCACTCTCAAATCTTTCTCACAGAGCCCACTAGGGTAGAAATATTACTTAATTTGTTATAGCATAGTTGACATATCGTTTATTAGTTACTCTTTTATGTCTAGATATTTAATTCCTCTGCAAGCCTATGCAGTGAGCTATGTCTAGATATGTTTACTTAGCATGTTTACTAGCCTGTCACCATACCATTTAAAAATCATGCATGTCTTTACTAAATGTCCTATCACAAGAAGGAGATGTATCTTGACTCCCTTGTCAACTGCTGTTGGGCATGACAAGCCGTTATGCATTTTTATCCACAACAAAAATAAAAACATTAAAAACAAAAAAGGAAAAATAAAGATATTGGAATAGTAAGTAGGGTAAAAAGCTTAATCAGACTAATTAAATATAGAACAGGAAACACTCACATACAGAATAAATAGTAAATATATACTGTGTATATATGTATGTGTATATGTGTGTGTGTGTGTGTGTGTGTGTGTGTGTGTGTGTATATATATATATATATATATATATATATATATATATATGTATGTGTGTGTATATGTATGTATATGTATAGCTTCCCTGCTATATGACATTGGAGAGCATGTGTATAGAAGATGCAGTATGTCACTACATCACATTGATGTCTGTTGACACATGGAAATGTACGAGACAGAACAATTATCTATAGTGCCCTTTGGCTGTATTATGTGACTACATCTCAAGCTATAATCTGATATATGGATTTACATGTTAGCTTTGACAGTCGTATATGACACCATTAATTTCCCTATGAATTGGGTCTTCTTTACTAAACAGAGAAATTTGATGCATTAAAAAAACAAGTTGGAGAAATGTTTCTGAATTGGCTATTTTGACTTGGATTTTTAAATCTAGATTTTTTAATACAGTACAATTTACTGTTTAGTGAGTAAGCCCCATTTTATGTACTCTTCATGAAGCACCCTGATAACTCCTTATGGACAAATGAGATGTCATGCATGATATAATATAAAGGTGTTGATGTGACATTTATATGTAATTTTGATGAATACATTGAATTAGTAGCAGAGTGACTTTTTTTTTTTTAACAGTTTGACTAGTAAAGATATATAAAATTATTATCATAAAGAGAGGAGTTCTATCTATTTTGAATCTGGCTGAGCATGGTGAACTGCTTTGGTTAATGCCTATTTGTGCAGTGTCAAGCTCACAAGCCTTCTAAAGCAACATATTTTTTGTAAAGAATATTTATTTTGCTTTGAGATTATTGCATATAGCTAGAAACAGGTTTCAATATTTTCTATTGTCATCTTACCTATGAAATCATTTCTAAAGGATTTTTTTTTTACAACTGACAATTGCCATAATTCCTATTTAAATTATTCAGGGTTTTTATACAATTCCAAAGAATTGCAATACCCCAGAGATTCCTAGAGCATATGCATTTTAAGAGATATAAATCTTTAAGTCTACAAAAAATATATATAATTTTTTTTTTTTCTAAAGGAAAAAAGATAATTGTATTACACTATATGGCAGTATCATTCTTCCCCTACCTCAAAGTATGCACATGGTGTTGGTAGTAAGGTATCATAGATTGACAGAACATCTTCTAAATTGTATCATTTAATTATAATAAAGCAGTTCTAGCATACTACATATCCTGAGATTCTCAATGTCAATTCCATGTGTCTTGTATACTTTTCCTGTATGGGGTTGCTCAGCCAAGAATCTTGTCAACGCTTCAAATATACAAACAAGACAAAGACATTGAACGTCATTATTTAAGATCTACTGTTGCTGTAAAATAAGTACGTATATATACATGGTTTTCTCTCATAGTTTAAAGTCATTTGGACACAATGAATTGTAATGTATACACTGTTATTTTCATTCCATATTTCCCATATTGCAGAAAAACAAATACAAGAACATATTTTTGGTAGTATTACAAGATATTTTTATTGAATACTTTAGAAATAAAGAATACCAGCCATTAACATTTACAAAAAAAGCCCCAGGAAGAGCAAACAAAGATTTATAGAAGTACAGTAGAAAGCACCAATGGGAAATAAAATGAATCATATCTAAACATAATAAATAAGTCCAGTGGTTATATTGTCACAGAAAAAAAAATCTACACCGTCTAGAAATATATTCTGCCTTACAGGCTGTGGTGAAACTAACCTCGCCAATGGTTTTTGGAGGGGCCTGTTTGCCAGCCTCCTACCCTGGGACCATGGGCCATGTGATGACCCATGTTCAAAAGTACTGTTTCTGCCCCTTGGACTTTTAACTGGAACAGATTCAAACATGTGGTGGCTGCGGCGGCAATCTTAAATTGTCCAGCAGTGTTTTTGTCATCGAGTGTATGGAACTGTTTTGGGCATGGGACCATGTGCACGGTGGGGCAAAAATCTGACTTCCAAAAAATTCCTGAACAGATCTGGGTGATTTTTGGATATGTTGTTCACCCAGATCGGGGCTATCTGGGGATATGTTGTACTTTGGGGTACCTTTTTGGGTTTGTAAAAATGTATATATTTTTTTCTGCTTAGAGTTAATTGAGTTAGTCCATTGTCTTCGTTAATTATATCCCAGGCAGAGGGGAGGGATTGTGTACACTGTATGGGAGTGACTGAATGTAAAACTGTTTTTATTGGCTTGTTGTTACCTGGGTGGTAACCTTGTGGGGAAAACAGTATAAAAGACCAAGCTGTTCAATAAACCCTCAACCCTCAAGTCTGCTGAGTTCCTGTTCTACCCTCAACATACCCTCATGTGTGGGGGGAAAGGCTGCATCTACCCTGGGGATTGCTATATCACTATAGTCCCCAGGGATTATAATCACTAAGTTTTTTTTAAGAGCTTGTTCCTGCTACTCTCTCTTGCTGAGGTTCACCCACTGGAACCTGGAGCCTTGTCATAGGTCCAGGGTGGATAGAGGATGGTGAGTTTCCAGCCAAGCTGTAATGCTGGATGTGGGGACTGTTGTGCTGATGGTGTCTGGTGGAGTGCTTGGTGAGCACAAGGAGCATCCATCGGTGGAGGTATCCAACTGGGGTACAGGAAGCTCCGTTACACAGGCATAGCCATAAATCATAAAATCCATTAAGAAACCTCAATGTATTTTTCCTGGTAAAATATTTTATAAAATATCGGGGTGTGGCTTGGAGGCCAAGGGAGATGGTGGCGTAAACCGGGAGGTCCTCGCAGGCTCTATGACAATAAAGATTTTAAACTTAGCCAAACTGTTATCCCACAGTACAGGAAGCAGACTGTTACCCCCCACACCCCCCAACAGACATGGTTCACTCAGATGGAAGCTATAAGAGCGATAGAAGAACTAACGATGAGCACCACCCACACCCCTGCAGCTTATAGCATGACTTGGACACACTGGATCATGAACACCGCTAAGGAAGACTTTGCTCTTAAACTCCAATACCGACCGGACGACTAGGACTGACAGACCCAACCCCCTCCTCCTTTCTCTATCTTTCATTTATCCTTCCTCTGAGTTAAACACACCTACATGGGACGATGTCCTGACATGCACCTATGCTAGCAAGACACTTTTCCCCGTAACTGGAACCACATAGACATGTGAGTGGCGCAAGTCCATACAGAAGCGGCTGGAAGCCAACATCACATCCAGCAGAGATTGTTCAGCACCCATAATAGAGACACGATATGAAGACCTACTTGACAGGATCAGGCTCACAGACAGATGCAGGAGTGGTACCCTACAGAGATGCTGGGCAGCCTACCCAGATCCCCAACTGCACATTCCCAACCATGGTCCAGGTGCAGGAGAGGGAACTACGGCCTCTACTGACCTCCTTCCAGCAGCAGAGCTGGCATCAGGGCATAGCGCAGCTGGCTTCTGCCCTACCTACCCCTTTGTTCTGGGGCCTGACGACCCACTAACCAACCCAGATGAACCGCTGGCTAAGGGGCAGGGCACCGCTGGCCTCTGCCCAACAGACATGGATGCACCCACCGTCCCCAGCGACAACTTTATCCAAAAATCACCTAGATCGGTTCAGGGGTTCAGAAATTTCCTTGAAGTCATAGTTTTGACCGACCGTGCACATGGCCCTATGCCCAAAACAGTTCCAGGAAAATCAGTTCTAAAAGTCGGTCAAGTTCGGTAGTCTTTTACAGGTTTCCCTACAGGGTCCATAGTCTGTGGGCAGGTGGCTGGCAAGCAGGCTTCTCCGGGAGCTTGTGGCAAACTCAGGTAAAAAGGGGAGTTTGACACTCTGTTTTGCACCACTTTCCAACCAGCAAAGAGAGGGCTATTTTGAAGTGAGATACTATGGACTGAAAGTAACAATTGCTCCTGGAGAGCCAGGGGGAGCCCTCCTTTGTTTGTCTGCAGGAGCTTCCGATATATGACCGGCCAAAGAGATGTTTACTCTGGAACTCCTTTTGGCATGGACCTTGTTAGCAGCTGGTCAAATCTTTACCCTGGTGGCGCTATGTCTATTCTCCATGGAACGGGGTGCTACATTGACAAATTGGGCACTCGGATCAGAGTAATCCATGGATATATGATGTGTCAGTGTTCCTGCTAGCTTTTAGTGGTGTTTTTTTTGTTGTTTTTTTTTGTTTTTTTGGGGGGGGTATTTTTGTGTTGTGTCCTCTGTATCTGAGATAATTAGTTTAAGTGAGAGTTGTTACCATTCTCTCCCAGACACAGAGGCACCAGGGTTAGCTTACTCTGAGTTGAATAGGAATCCCATGCTGGGGCTCCATGTATTAAAGATTGTGCTGACTGAGCCCGTGGAGAGAGGTCTCTTTCCTTTATCAATACATCATGCAATGTAGAAGACTGCCCGCCCCAAGCTTCATCTTGAAATTGGAGGCTGCCCTAGAGATAACACTCACAACCACACAATGGTCCAAAATCTGCAATCTGACACTCCACTTCGCACTATCCAGAGGGTCACAAGCGTATAAGCTGTTAGTCTATTGGTACAAGACACACCAACTACAACACACAATTGACTCCTCAGTAACTAACCGCTGCTGGAGATGCAAATGGGATATGGGCACTCTGCTTCATATCTGGTGGGATTGTCCCTTAATAAGATCCTACTGGGCCACAATCCATAAAATCTTGCAGAAAATCTCAGACGCCCCTCCATCCCTGAAACCAGCCCCACTACTACACCACACTAAACTCTGCACGTCTATCTATGACAAATCGCTCACAATCAGAATTCTCAACATAGCTAAAGGCCTAATCCCCCTCTTCTGGAGACCGGAGAAGCCACCCCCAATGGCCGAATGGTTTCAACGTATGGAAGAGCTACGCACTATGGAGGAGCTCACCATGCTAGTGGAAGGCAAAACAGACGTACATGGCAATCTGAACTCAGTGGATCCTAATGGTAGACAATTTCCGAAACTTATGGCAATGCTTGATAGAGAGGGAAAATACAGAGGAGTAGGGTGGTAGGGAAACCTGCATGACCACACTACCAGACCCTCAAACTCTAAATAACAAAGGGACCTACAATGGAGATAGGAAATGTGATTCAGGGGAGAACCCTCCTTCCTTCTTTTCTCTGCTTCTCCCACTCTCCCTTCTGGATCACCCCTGCCAGGCCTGGGGTCACATCCCAAAGGAAAACCTCCCTACCCTTGGAAACGTTAAAGGAGAGATGGTCAGGAATGCCATCCCTGGGTCAATGTAACATGGAAACACGACCCTCGATCT
>OW240913.1:296961998-296972722 GCA_933207985.1 Pelobates cultripes | reverse complement strand
ACACACACAGTCACACACACAGACACAAACACACACACAGTCACACACACAGTCAGACACATACACAGACACAAACAGTCAGACACAAACACACACACAGTCACACACACACACAGTCAGACACAAACACACTCACAAACACAGTCAGACACAAACACACTTTTACACACACACACATTAACTTTTTTTTAATTTAAATCCCCCCCCAACCTCCTTACCTTTGGGAGTGCTGGGGGGGGGGTCTCTCTCCCTGGTGGTCCAGTGGCTGCAGGGCGGGCGGCCGGCGAGGGAGCACTTCCCATGAGCTGACTGCTCAGCTCCCTCGCGCGTCGGCTGCAGAGTGAGGCTGGGAACCGGAAGATGACGCCATCTTCCGGCTCCCAGCCTCACTTTGCGGTGCGCGAGGGAGCTGAGCAGTCAGCTCATGGGAAGTGCTCCCTCGCCGGCCGCCCGGGATGTCAGTTAAGGCTAACTAGGCATTTGCCCTGGGCATTTGGGGGGCGGCGTTTTTTGCCGCCCCCTGAAAAATGCCGCCCAAGGCAAATGCCTTGTTTGCCTCGCGGCTAATACGTCCCTGCCTAGCTCACAGCATAGGCTTGCAGAGGAATTAAATATCTAGACATAAGAGTAACTAATAAACGATATGTCAAATATGCTATGACAAGTGAAGTAATATTTCCACCCCAGTGAGCTCTGTGAGAAAGATTTTTGAGTCCAGACCACAGTGAAGCATAGACAAAATACTCTATACTAGAGGGATGAAGAAACATCCAATTACAGCAGAAATTAGTGAAGGGGCTTTCAAATCAGAACTCCTCCATGGGTTAGCCAGTCTTGTCATGAGGGTGCTCAAAACAGACCACTCTGTTGTCTTTCACCCTATGCCCGCCAAAGGTATGGCACAGTCTCACAAAATAGCAGTTTTCAGTAAGCTAAATGCTAGAAGTAAGGGAGACATCTAATTGTAATTGTTGGCCAGTCCCTGTTTTGAGCTTTGTGTAACCCTCCTTGCTTCATCCTGCTTAGGAATCCCATGTCATGGTCTTCATCTGCCCAGTATCAATATAGACCCATGCGTCACCCTGTGTGTTGCCTGTGTATTGTTGGCAGTCTGAAACCTGTTGACAGAGCCTGAAGCCCTGCACCGGTCCAAGGCAGTCTGTGTGAACCTGCTGGTGAGTAGGGTGGTAGAGCTTTTGGGGAAGTCATGAGATACCTGTGTTGATGCCAGAATATTTCAAAGATGCTTTCCAGATTAAGAAGAACTCCGGACCTCTCATCCAGATGTACCTGGGGACATGCAGCCTCTGCCATTTTGAGCATGCTGTGCTTAGTGCTTTCATGAAGTACAGGATGGCACCTGTCTTCTGAGGAGATAAGGAGACCCAGGGTGGGGAACAGGATTACCCCCACCGGTCCATAGGGGGGGTTGCGGGGCATCAGCTCCAAGGTTCTGCAAGCCACATCACACGTCGGGCTGGGAGATCAGCCGCCTCCCCTCCACAACACCAGCCAGGCGCCACACATTATTTGGCAGAAATCTCTATCCGGACCACCGCAGACAATCGCTGGGAGCACCCCAGGCTGCTCAATCAATGCAGGATGCCGAGGTGTCTGTCTGCTCAAGGTAGATAGCCTAGGATACCGGTGACTGGACAAAATCATTAGATTCAAGAGGAGCATTCAGAAAGCAAATCCAGTCGCCATTGCAGTTAGGCCATGCCCCCTCCAATAGCTTTCTTTTTGTTGTTTTTATCTGTATTCAGAAGCTAGCACAACATTTTGAACCAGAAGTTTAGTTTAACACATGACATATAATTTAGCTTTCCCTTTTAAAGTGCCATTCTCATTTTACTCTGTCCTTGTCCATCATACTTTAAACGTAGGAGTTCGCTTAGTATAAGGTCAGAATTATAACTGAAGTTTTGCTCTTATAATGACATTTTGGATGCTTTAAGTTTCTCAACATATACATAACAAAACAAATTAAAACAAAAAATTGTGCAGTCTAAAATTATTTTAGCAATACATTTTTAAATAAATATGCTCAATAAAATTATAATTAAAAATATTAGGAGCTGTCTCAGATAATGACAGGCAGCCATTAGTCAGAGTTACTTACTAAAGGCGATATTTATACCTGAATTATCTGTAGAAAATGTCCATTTGCAAGTATGTTAAAATTCTAGTTTTTCAATTTTTGGTTTAGCAGCACATGTGGATCTGTGGAGCTACATAACAACATGCATGCTTTCTACTTGGCTAAATAGTATATTACTAAAATAGTCCTCAATAACTGCACAGGGGTAATAAAAAAAAAGAAAAAAAAAAAAAACAAAACTGTAAATTCATTTGTTCTACAGCCATCCACTATGAATGCTGTCATATTCTTGTAAGCATTCATGTTATTTACATGCTTTCGAATAAGACGGGATCTATTGTTGGATACTAATTTTATTATTTTTAAAAGTCAATGTCTGAATTCATAAATAATATTTTTAGTTTATGACTTGTTTTAATGCAGCACAACATGAAAAAGAAAAAAAAATCAACATTTGTTTTACGCGCCGGGTCTCATTTAATCAACATCACAGCAATACATTTTATAAAACCAACACACCTAATGCTATATTTTTCCTATAAAAATAAAGCAATTTAATTTTTGCATCCTGATTAATTACAGGATGGTATACAAGGTCAAAGTTAGTTTTTAGATTATTAGAGACAGTCCCAAAATTAATGTTGAAGGAAGAGCTTAATAATGCAACATTACACAGACACAAGTCATCAGTAATCTCATGTTGGCATTTTTAACAAACTAGCTGCATGAGTCTGTAAATACTCTACGCTACTTAATCCCTTTACTACCAAGCACTTGAGTTTTAAGAAAATATTAGCACAGCATTTATTTGAAACATGGGATGCATTTCTAGCACATCCATAAAGGATAAAAGTAATTTTGTTTTTAAAATGCTGCTCAGACATACATTCAAATGAAGTGATTTTACATAATTCTAATATGCTCACACTAAAGGAATTCCCTCTTTGCAACATAACACTAAATATATGTATTCAGTAACAAAGCGGCAAAAGTAGTCAGACATCCCACTAATATGATTTAGTAAAGATTCTGATGGCTTTTATAATAATATGGCAACTTAATGGTACAGTAGATGCAGTTGCAAATGTCCTCATTCATGCAATCCTTGAATGACATTATATATATAAAACCTCAGCTCAGCTTCTTGTGTTCAGCTTCATTTGTTTAATTATGGAATTACATTATAAAACCACTTACTATAGCAAAGATACAAATGGTTAAAATCTAATCAAAACTACTTTATATAAAAAATGTGAACCACTACAGATTATGGGGAATGGACAGAGGGAAAGGAGAGGTCACCAGCGCCAAGGGGGCCCGGTGCTGGATTAAGGTAAGTGGCTAAAGGGATTTAAACCCCTTTCACCCAGTGGTGAGGTGAGGACCCTATAACCCTATAGTGCCAAAAAAAGTTTGTTTTCCTGGCACTACAGTGCTCCTTTAAACATCATTCTTAAGTGACTGTCCCTTTTGTAAAACTTTGCTGCGGTTTAAATTTAAGACTTTCAGTTAATTAATTTATTTTCATTATGCAGCATTTTGCGCAGCGCAAAGTGGGGATATTTATGGGATAATATTAGTAAACAGTGAGAATTGCCCACTAATTCAATTCTCAGATCCCAAAGGTCGTTATCATAAGTGGAATGTATTTCATATAAATAATATCACAATGTTATAAAAATAGATTTTATTTTATAATAACAAGTTAATTAATAATAATAATAATAATAATAATATGTAACATGCGTGACAATAATCAATGAATATCCAGTATAATATGGTATGCAATACAAAGGAATGGCTATACACGTTTCAATGGCTAAACAGCATTTTCTGTCAAGACGTACACGATTTATGAGGTATCTTTCACAGAGAGAAAGCTAAGCTTTTCACAGTGAAGGGCCATAAAACCCTAGCTAACAGTTAGAATAACCCTTTCAATGCTGGCAAGATCCTCCTAGGTAATTAAGATCTATTCTTATGTAATTTCAAATAAAATTAAATTTAAACCAGTTCATTAGTCATTTCCTGGAACCATCCAATAAGAGAATCTACCATATTATATAAGCAGATTTAAATTTGTCTAAAATATATCTTATATTAGAGAAAATCAATACACCTAGATAAAAACAGCAGTATACTACCACGTGATAAAATCACATTAATATATAATTATTCTTAATTCCACCTGCAGAATGGAATGTTTATAACTATATTCTTGAGTTAACTAAGATTTCTTAATATGGAAATCTGACCGTGATTTATCCAATCATATATCACGCTATTAGTACATTTTAATTAATATAATTAATTAAATGAAACCAGTATAATTACCAGTTGAGTAGATATTTCATCCGATTGGTAGATAGTCTCAGGAACTTGTTTGGATGTCTCTCTGCATGGAGGTGTGTAGGAATTTCTGAGTGTCCTAGAGTGGATATCTGTCATAGGCCTCTCTGCATTGCTTCCAACTGCTCACTTCTTACTTTCTTTGCATACCCTTGCATTTCTCGTCTCTGTCCCTTTCCTTCCCTTTGTCCTAACTTTTAAAGGGCCAGACTCTCTGTACGTCATCAGTTGATAACCCAATAGAAGCACTAGAGGTGTGCTTACCTAGGGATCGCAATTTAGTTATTTGATCTATAGAGGGCAGTCTTGTCCCACTAAACATACCTATCCAGGAAAGAGTTAACTTTTCCTGGTGGCTATTTTGACGTCATTTGGCTTATCTAAAAATTACTACTATAACTTAGATTTGCTGTCAGTTCAAAGCATTTGTGCCAGTCTTAGTGTCTGCAATTCCTGCTATAATTTCTAAAATGGCAGTTCATGAGCTATGTTTCACCTTAAACTTACAATGGGGTCTTGTACATATAGAAAGTAAAATTTTATTATTTAATCTCCTCTGCCACAAATGTCTGGGTTTAGAATGCATCTATTCCATTAGCATTTAAGACAGTCTATCCAACCCCCGTTCTCCTTATCACTTGGTTTGTATATACTATGCATTCCTTTAGCTCTGGGAAAGTGGTTAGTTTTACAGATAGAAATCTTGTGTCTTTTGTTAACTTGGGAATAACAAAATGGAGTCTGCTCTGTTCAAAAGTGACTCAGCATATACACTTTTAATTTCTATCATAGCACAAGATGTCTGCCGATATAAATACTCTTACAGCAATGTCCCAAATGCTGTGAATGCTTCTCCCGTACTATAGAAAAATTTCCCCCTACACAGAAACCTAGATTTAGGAGGAGTTGGAAAAGGTAAAAATCTGAGAATATTTACAAATTGTAATGACACAATACAATGCGGTTTGAAATGCATATCTTTCGTTTGTTTTTCAAACATACCGTTAATTTTATATTTTGATGGCATATTGGAATTTGCATTCCACAAAATACCAGCAGATTAATCCCTTAAGGACACAACTTCTGGAATAAAAGGGAATCATGACAGAACATTTCCGTCCCATGTGTCCTTAAGGGGTTAAAGGAATTTACCTAAAAAGTCAGAGTTTTGGCTTTTCTAGAATGCTTCATTTGTGTTGATCCAAATAGGCAACATTTTTATTATATATCAATACACACACACACACATCATTGTGTTGCATAGAAACCGCAGTAAGACACACAAAATGAAAATATGATCAAAATCTCCAAAGACAAGGTAAGCAGACACCAGTTCTAACATACATTGAAACGCTGTATCAGAACACTTAAATATACTGGCCAAAACACTGGCCAAATTTAGTGGTAATATTTGTGTAAAAAATGCAAAAAAACTAATGTGAACGCCAATTTTGGCCAGTGTTTGTGACTAAGTGGAATACCTTGGGTTGTCTACTATTACAAATGGTATGCCATCATGGGGGTAATTTTCATTTCTGGGCTGCCATACGGTCTCAAAGGCAACGTAACCAATCTGGCGAATTTCAATGTGAAAAAACTGAAACTCAAGCCTTATATTTGACTTTAACTTTTGAAAACACCATAAAACCTGTACATGAGGGGTACTGTTGTACTCGGGAGACTTCGCTGAACATAAATATTAGTGTTTCAAAACAGTAAAACATATTACAACAATAATATCGTCAGTAGAGCCATTCATATGTGGGAAAAATGCAAAAAAAAGTAACTTTTACTAAAAAAATGTTGTTGTAATACAATTTACCATTTTGAAACACCAATTTGTGTTCAACAAAGTCTCCCGAGTAAGACAGTACCCCCATGTACAGGTTTTATCATCAATGTAAGTGCCATGTGTGTGTGAAAGATGCAAAAAAGTCACTTTCACTGACAATATCATTGTAGTAATACATTTTACTGGTTTAAAACACTAATATTTGTGTTCAGCGAAGTCTTCTGAGTAAAACAGTAACCTCATGTACAGGTTTTATGGTGTCTTGAAAAGTTACAGGGCCAAATATATTGCTAGCAAATTAAATTCCCTGGACTTTCGGCCTGGGTTGTCAGGCAGGTCCTGGGGCGAGAAAGAGAGAGAGAAAGAGAGAGAAAGAGAGAAAGAGAGAGAAATTTCCTTAAATGTGCATTTTGATATCTATATATTAATTTTAAAACACAGTTAGAACAAAGTTACACATATATTTTTTAATTATATTTTTTAACGTAGTTAAACATTTATTTCATTTATATTATATATATATTTAATCAATATCATTCTACATGTATTTTGATAATATATATATTAATATTAAAATACACGGTGTGTGTATATATATATATATATATATACACAAACATACATATACACATACATACATACACACACACACACATATATATCTCTATGATCTAAGTATATATTTCATTTAAAACTGTGTTTCAAACTTTTTATTTTACAGGGAGCAGGGGAAGTACCTGTCCATTGCTATGGACGGCTAAGCCGTCCACGTGATCGTGAGGTCCACGCAAGGACCTCGCGATCACATGGCCCAGGAGGGCCAGAACGACATCAGGTGGACTCCCTGGGATGCCAGGTGAGTCCACCCACCGCAATCGCCGGCGTGGGATCGCCGGCTACCGGGTAAGTACATAGGACGGCGGGGATGTGCTATGCCACTCACGTTTAGGACGGGTCCCCAAGGACAGCATAGCACGCCTGCTGTCCTTAAGGGGTTAAGTTAACAGTAGCTAAAGCTATTTTATGCTTTTGTATTGTATTTATATCTTTGTCAGTTACATTTGACTGTAGTATTAGTAGTAGTGTTCAGTAATGGTTAGTCACACAGACATTCTACAGTAAATTTGGATTGTTCATTCAGTGAGTGGAAGACATGACTTAGTGTTGTATTAGGATCACTGTTTGTTTGTGTTATCAAGTTTTGCATTGATCAAGTGAAAGGCATACTAAAAAAATATTGTAAAAAAAAAAAATCACTTTTAGGTGCTAAAATGCTGTACAAATGTAATATACAGTGCATGCAGCTCATACAATGTGAAAGATGTTTAAGAGGGCAATTATATAATGTTAAACCATGCAAAAAATATTTTACTTAAAATGCTAATTACGTTCATCAGTTAAAAAATATACAAGCAAGTGCATTGAAGTAATGTGACATTATTTGAAATGTTTGAAACTGGAGGCTGCACTTACCTGAACATGCATGAATAGGTTGCTGCTGGGGCTAATTTATTCAATACACAAAATCCTGCTTACTCACTCATCCACTAACCAGCAACTTCAAAGCTCACAGATTTAATTAGGTTTGTTTTTTTTTTAAACACCTAATCTAGGCAAAAGTAATGGGGGTTTCGTTACAGTATATGATCATACATTGCATAAGCCTGCATAACATCAATGTACCCAATTATCGGCAGTCCCTACTCTAACAACCTAAGTCTGTTCTTATGAGATTAACCCACTTACTTGCAGGACAAAAAAAAATTCATGTGGGGCTCTCTGCAGTACAAGGTTAATAAATAGGGCCCAGGAATGAGGCACCTGTGCCAGGGTAGGGTGCAAAACCAACGAGTTGGCCTAGACTCATATATATATATATATATATATATATATATAAAACCAGGGGATGTTATTCACCTGAACATGCATAAATGGGGCGCAGCGTGGGCCAATTAATACAATATACAAAATCCAACGCATTTAGTCATCCAGTAAATGGCAACATCAAAGCTCACAGATTTTATTAGATTTTTTAAAAACACCTAATCTAGACAAAAATAATGGGGATTTAGTTACATTATATGATCATTTAAATCTGTGAGCTTTGAAGTTGCTGTTTAGTGGATGAGTGAATGCACTAGATCTTATGTATTATTTAAAATGTTAGCTTGCTAAAAGTCAGTAAGCATGGAGTTAAAATTGCATGCTTAGATTAGAAAGAGTATACAGCAGATTACCAGTTGGATGGTTTCACAAAACACACTTTCATGTTTCCAAGAAATAGAAAGTGATACATTTTCAATTGCCACTTCTAATTTCATGCCAGACATTGCACAGCGTCTGATTGGGGAGTTATGCATTTTTCATCTTTCGATCTTGAAAGCTGCAATAATCATTACCGACGGAGTACAATTTTAAAGCCAACAAGTTTTAACATCAGGAGATGAGAGTCTAAATTTAATATTGCAAGACATGAAAAAATAAAAATAAAGCACCCAACAAAATTACTATTTTGATATTTAATTCTCCTTGCAGACCTATTATTACACTTGAGAAAAAGAGAAGAAAATAATTCACTTGAGGGATCTTTTAGTGAATCAAAAATATTGGACTTTATGGGAGGAACTCCCTTCTTATTTATCAATCAATAACTGCACTGATAAGCAGGAAACCTCACCTACAATTGGTGTGTTACACCTACCTTAGCTGGCTTTAAAAAGAAATAATCCCTAAAAAAGTGAACATCTACTCTATTTGACCTAAGCTAGCTTTCGTAAATTGCCCAAGCTAGCCTTGGTAATAAATTATAATTTTCACAGCTTCTAGGGGCATTACACTAAACCAAGTTATCACAGCAATGACTGTGCGGCAAAGAGAGAAGGAGGCATTGTTATTTATGTTGACAAGTCCAATTAATTTACTCCTTTTAAAAACTATAACTCCCCTTCTGCCTTTGATTTCCTTTCTGGCACAATTGAGATCCCTTTCACTAAAACTACCATTGTTGCTGGAATCTACCGGCCTCCTAGCTCTCTGGTGCACTCCCTTTCTGACATAGCCCAACTACTAAGTGAAACTGTAGCTCAAAACCAAAAAAGTGAACTGTTGGTTTTTGGAGATTTTAATATTGATTGGCTGAATCCTAAAAATAATATATCATGTAGGCTGTTTAAGACTTTATAGCTAACACAATTAATTTCCTCCCCAACTCGCATTAATATTAAAAGCCAGAACCATACCTTGCTTGATTGGATTCTCTCCAGTTGTCCTGACAGAATTCAGGAGGTGGGCGTTCTCCCTAACAGTTTCAGTGACCACTGTCTAGTGTACTGCATATGCAAAATGAAGGCCACTAAATCCCCTCCCAAGATTATAATCACCAGATCCTTCAAAAAATGAAATCTTGAATAATTTTTAAATGATCTCAAGAACATACCATGGCACAGATTAGGTCTAATACCAGATCTAGACTCTGCAATTGCATTTTTTCAGTCTGAGCTCTTGCTTGTTTGGAATTTGCATGCCCCTCTGTGTAAAGTGCGACTAAAAGGGACACATTTGCCCTGGGTTACAGCTGACCTCATTCAAATGTACCAGTTTAGAGATTCACTGTGGTCAGAGTTCAAGCGTACTGGCTCCATGAACTATCACTGTACTTACAGACACTGGCGAAATGCATGCACAAAACAAACAAAAATGGCAAAGGCCCAATATTTCAGTGAAATTTTAAACAACAACCTATCAAACCCAAGAAACTTCTGGAAAAATCATAAATAGCATACAAACCCCCATAAACCACTCCCAACCCACCACTGTCAAAATGGACAACCAAACACTGCAAATGTAGCAAATGCCTTTAAAAATTATTTTGTTGGATGTGATACCACCCTGGTTGCTAAGATAACAAATGACAACCATTTTCAGACCGCAAATAAAGATCAGACCCTGCCAAATCTTCAAAATCCTCATATAGAGAAATCTAAATCTATCTGTGCCTGTTAGTGTCGTCAATAAACATCTTAATAATTTAAAAATGAAAAACCAGAGTGGACCAGATCTAATCCCAGCATGTTGCTGAAGCTTGGTGCGCCAGCAATTGCTAAACCTGTCACTACCCTTATCAATGAATCCCTGGTGTCAGGATACATACCCATACTTTGGAAGACTACAAAAGTTGTACCTATCCATAAAGGTGGTGACACTACTTTGGTTTATAACTATCGCCCGATAGTATAACTATGTGAATATTATCAACGATCAAATTATCTGACCCCTGTTCAAACAGGCTTTCGTCCAAATCACTCAACTTCGGCTGCCCTCTTAAAAGTTTGCAATGACATCCAAATTTGCATGGAACAAGGAGACTTAACTGGAGCTATTTTCCTTGATTTTGCCAAGGCCTTTGACACAGTAGACCATGGCATTCTTTTGCAAAAACATAAAAACTCAGGCGTTGGTGATCGTCCGCTAACCTGGTTTTGA
>OW240913.1:296907082-296961898 GCA_933207985.1 Pelobates cultripes | reverse complement strand
TCGGATGTTTCAGACCGATTGCAATATGTAGCCATTTCTGATAGCGCTTCCCTTCCTCTTCCAGTCATGTGTGGTGTTCCCCAAGGCTCCTTTCTCGGCCCCCTGCTATTCACATTATTTATAAATGATCTGCCTGACGTCTGCAAATCCTCAACTGTACACATGTATGCATACAACACTGTAATCTACGCTAGTAAACCCAAGCTACCGCGGCTTGAGGCTGTGCTCCAAAACCAATTCACAGAGGTAGAAAAGTGGATAGCGGATAACAAACTTAACCGTTACAATGATCTTTGGAACTGTACCTAAATTACATAAACTACAAAATAAACAAGTGTGTATCAGAACTAATTCAAATAGCACACTGACAGCAGTCAAATATCTAGGTATGTTGCTAGACCCCAATCTATCCTTTGGCCTTCACATTGAAAAAAATCTCTTCAAAACTTCCCCTAAAACTAGGTGCCCGGTACAGAAACAAATCCTGCCTAAGCCCTGCAGTAAGGAAACAGATAGTGCTAATGTCGGTCATTGATTATGGGGATGCAGTCTATGCACCCGCACCGCAAACACACCTTAATAAACAATACGTTATAGAATTTGGTCTGCCACTTTGTACTAGAATGTAATTACTTTACCCACCACTGTGACATGTTAAAAGAGCTAAACTGGCTGTCGCTGGAATCCCGACGCACTCTTCATCTTCCCAGCCTTGTGCATAAGATCATTTCTGGGAAGCTCCCACCCTACCTGAGTAGAATGCTCTCCCTGACTGTTCCCACCGCCTATAACCTCCGATACAGTACTAGCATGATATTTAGCATACCGCAATACAAAAATAAAATGGCTCGATCCTCCTTTTCCTACAGAGCACCTCAATTATGGAATAACCTCAGGTACACAGTCAAATCTTCATTCAATCTAAAATCTTTTAAGAGATCTATGGCAATATATCTCAGCACAGAACACACCTGTCATGGTTGAATATATTTATCACCTGTTATGTATTAAATTTATATAATTGTGTGTATATATAGTTTGTATATTGTATTTTTGTAATATTGTATCCTATTGTAACAATGCAATGTTTTGTGGACAAAGACCCAGCACATTCTTGAAAACAAGAGAAATCTCAATGTATCCTGGTAAAATATTTTATAAATAAATAAATATTAAAAATAGAATATTAAAAAAAAAAAATAAGTAGGTGTCCCTATATTTAACCACTTAGTTTAATAAAATCTAGCTATCTTATTAACTGTTTATCATATGTGTGTGTTAAATCCACTCACCTAGCTGTAATGTAATGGATCAAAGATTAGAACACTCATAAAGCATATAGCATTAATAGTTGATCAGAATTACTATATGTATTAATAAATTCATTTTTAAATGACGGGTATACCCTTAAGCAGAATAACTACTTTAGCTTTATTGGATTTGGTGTATAAATCATGTTCCTCCAGAATCTCTGCTTAATTTTCTGTCATTTAGGGTGTTACATAGGCTAAAAAGAGAAATGCAATCAAGTTCAGCCTTTCTCTCATTTGTTTTTTGCTGTTGATCCAAAAGATGGCAAAACAACTGTTTTAAATGCTTTCCAATTTTTCAACAAACTCAGAATGACAGTAAGATCTCTCCTTGGATCAAGAAACTAGTACTCCACAAATTAAAAATGATATTCCTGTTATTTAATGTTAAATCACTTTGCTTATGCAGCCCTAGCTACACGTCCCCTGCCTGTGACTTACACAGCATCTTTACACACTATATTATACACATTACTGCCAAGTATGTTTAATTTAGAATTTATAATCTCCTGCTCCATTAATTGCCTTCATGATTAAAGTTCAAGAGAAGAGGGTAAGATTTTCTTAATTAACCACACTGTGCTGTTGGATCTGATTAAACATTAAGCTATTTTGTTTTAATGAGCCATAGCCAGAAAAGGTGTGGCTAGGGCTACACAAATGCAAGAGTGATTTAGCACCTAAATGGCTGAGAAGTGAGTGGTGAGACTACAGGGGCACTGTCTATAGACCAAAACTGCTAAATTAAGCTAAAAGGTTTTTTGGTACTTAAAGTATCCCCTTAAGATAAAATCAAAATAGTTCTGTAGCCATTTGTCCATTTTGTTAAGCACCATTGTTATCAAATGTGGCACTATTCTAACAACTCTTATTGAGTTATTAACTTATTGTTTGCCACCAATGTGCAAAACATGCCTATGGTTCTTATAGCCATGCTTTTCCAATGAGTTGAAAGACAACATGTCCCTGTCCCTGAATGTCAGGGGCTTAATAACGTAAAAATCCAAATGCTTGGTCTTGTTAACTCTATTTTCAATGAGATAAAAAAAAATTAGCCCTCAACTTTTCCTTTTTAATATTGGTTTTCCTTCACAAGATAAATATTCAAAATATCTTCTGACCCATATTTTTTTTTGCCATTAAAATATGTATAGCTAGGGCTTGGAAATCTTCTATCCCATTATCACGGCATAATATTATGGAGCAAATAGACTATCAGCATAGGATGGAATCAAACCCCTTCTTTGGCACTAGAAATTTGGTCAAACTATGGTTACCCTGGACAAATAGACACTATACAAGACAACAAAGATTGTGATCCTTTGAAGCCCCATGTCGAGTCTCAGGAATTTAATTTATTCTTATTATATATATATATATATATATATATATATATATATATATATATATTTTTTTTTTTTTTTTTTATTGTAAATGGATTATGTTTATCAATGTAACAGCTATACTGTGGAAAATCTTTGGTATGAGCTTTTTAATAATGGTTGGTTATTAGTATGATTGTAAGACATACCGTATATACATATCTGTTGGTTTTCACTGAATATTGTATTATATGTAGAAACTTTGGGTATTTAATGCTATATAATACCACTATTGTTATATATTACCACTATGTCCTTGTTTAAAGCAGTTATATTGATGTATTTTTTTCTTTGTTTTGTTTTTTTTCTCTTCTTTAAGTCAAATGCTATAAATTGAATAAATAAAATAAATATTAAAAAAACAAAACAAAGACAACATGTCAATACCTGGGATTTTGGAAATTATTCCATTCAACTGCTATCTCTCTTAGAGTCTTTTAAGTAATTATTTGGCAATTGTAAGTGAAAAGTGTGAAGAGCCCTTGACTCTGCCATGGCACAGTGATACAATCCACCTAACACATGTTTCTCCTTACTGACACATATTCAGCTTACAGTTGTGCTATCATATTTTTTTTAGTTCCCCATTAAAGGCACTTTCAGCAGTGGACTGGTCTGTGGCTATGTAGCCCCATATGCAGCAAACTTCAATGCACTGTGTGCTCTGACACTTTTCTATCATGGATAGCATAAAATTTTTCAGCAATTTGAGCTACAGTAGTTTTTCTGTGTGATCAGACCAGACGGGATAGCCTTCACTCCCACATTCATGAGCCTTGGGAACCCATGACCCTGGTGCCATTTTGCACCACTCTTGGTAGGTACTAACTATTGCATATTGGGAACACCAAGACTTGCTGTTTTGGAGATGCTCTGACACAGTCTAGCCATCACTATTTGGTCCTTATCAAATAGATTGTTTCACGTGCCCATATTTCCTGCTTCCAACATTTCAAAATTTAACCCCTTAAGGACCGTCCTGTTTTTGCGATGTTGTACTTTAAGGACCAGAGCGGTTTTAACACTTTTGTGGTGTTTGTGTTTAGCTGTAATTTTCTGCTCTCTCGTTTACGGTTCCCACATAAATTATATATTGTTTTTTTTCAGGACAAGAAGGGCTTTCTTTACATACCATTATTTGTATCATGCCATATATTTCACTTTAAAAAAAAAAAAAATGGTGAAAAATTGAAAAAAAAACATGTTTTTGGACTTTTACTTGGAAAAGCTTTTAATTATCTACAAAAGCTAATGAAAAAAGACTGCTAAATAGATTCAAAATTTTGTCCTGAGTTTAAAAACACCCAGTGTTTACATGCTTTTTTGCTTTTTGTTGCAAGTTATAGGGCTATAAGTACAAGTAGGAAATTGCTCTTTCAATATATATATTTATCAATAGTGACATTGTAACACTGTTATCTGTCATAAATCCACGAATCACACCCCACATGTACATATTTTTTTAAAGTAGACAACCCAGGGTATTTAATATGGGGTATGGCCAGTCTTTTTTAGTAGCCACTTAGTCACAAACCCTTGACAAAATTTAGCTTTCATATTTGTTTTGTGCATTTTTTTTTTGTAAATAAAAACTGCACTTTTACTGGTGATTTCATCGTCGTGAAAAGTTTTACTGTTTTAAACACTCATATTTGTATTCAGCAAAGTCTATATATACAGTGTTCAAGTAGAGATTGTAGCCGTATTAGTCCAGTGATGTAGATGTAAAAAACAGATAAGGATTGTATCTTGTAATACCTTTTTTATTGGACTAACAGAAGTTTTTAATGACAAGTTTTTTCGAGAACCTCTCTTTCTCAAGTCTGAATTTTTGAGCAAGATGACACATAGAATTCAAAGCTGAATTGTTATACAGTGGTTAAAGCGACATGAGTGCAGATAAGACAGGTTTGATAGAACATAGACACCATTCTTGCAGAGGGTTGTAAATATCTTATGCAAAGATCAGAGTGAGGGGAGAGAGAGAGAAAAAAAACAACAAGCGAACAGTGCAGAAGATGGTGCTAGAAGGGGGGAGTATTAATATAAAGAATGCATGAATTTCCATCCAAGAGTTACAAGATATGTGTCACTCCGCCCGCCGGGCCTGCTTCTGCCAGAGAGCGCTATGGGTCCCGGCGGGCGCGTATCGTTGCGGCAGCATTCCCACATGGCAATGGGAATGCCGCCGATTACGCACCTCCTCCTGCGACGCCCCTCGGCCTCACTGACAGACACTCCTCCCCTTACACAGGGGCCTGGGTCTGTAAACATTAGAGTCGCCATCCGCTGCAAGTTAGAACCTTTTAAGGTTCATAATTAACCCTTCTAGTGCTTAACCATTTGGAACGTGTATGTGATGTCACACACACACGTTCGCTGGCACATACTTCCCTGCAGCTAATCAAGGAGCCCTTAAGGCTAGTTAAACCTTTTCTGGCCATTTCTCTGTGCCCTGTCATGGTTTCTATTCTGGTTATCTGAGAGCGTGTTTCTGGTATTGTTTGTTGTGTATTTTGACCTTGGCTTTCTTACTGACTATTCTGAGGTCTGTATCCCTTGACCTTTGGCTTGGCTCCTGACTATTCTGACATCAATATTCCTTGAGCTTTAGCTCACATACCGTTTACGTTACATCTGTATTCTTGACCTCAGACTGTCTTGTGTTTTCCTTTTATACATTAAATCCGGCCGTTCTAAGGCCCGGTAATACGTCTTAGAGTTTTATTTATTTATTACTTAAAGGATCACTATAGTGTTAGGAAATCAAACCCTTAGGTCCCCCCCACCCTCAGGTGCTGAAGGGGTTAAAACCCCTTCAGTTACTTACTTTAATCCCTCAGCGCTGGTGACCTCTCCTCCCCCGCCGACGTGAGCTCCCGAGTGGAGCGGAATGCACATGCGGGGCAAGAGCAGCACGCTCATTCAAACAGTCCATATGAAAGCATTTCTTAATGGAAAACAGTCACTAGAAGCTGGATTAACCCTGCAATGTAAACATAGCAGTTTCTCTGAAACTGCTATGTTTACATCTGAAGGGTTAAAACCTGGGGGACCTGGCACCCAGACCACTTCATTGAGCTGCGTCTTGGGCATACTAGTGTATCCTGACAATATGCATGAAGGTCTATATCCAGCATACACAGACACACGTACACAGTCACACTCATGTACCTATACATACATATGTACTAGTATACACAAGAACATACACACTATACACAAGTACATTCAATATAAAACAACCAAATGCCCAAATATATATACATGCACATGGCATTTGGTGCATTGAATCATGTATACCACATTGCTGGATGTTCCAGAGTAGTAACCTTTAATGCTGTAGGTTTTATTGCTGTGTGTGGTTGTATTGTCTGTGCATATGTGCTGACACAGCTTGCAGCAAGGTGTTTTGCATTAACTGTTCCCATTTTTATTGTTCTTCCCATCAGTGGGTAGCTTCCTGTTGATAAATTTTTGTTGGAGGTTTGGAGGGCCAAAATGGATGTTTCATAGAAAATGTTTTTCAGAGTATCATCTTCTGTTAACATTGGTTGTAGGTCTTAATGTTGTAATTATTTTCCATATTTCCTCAAGAGCTGGGTTGTAGGTGACCACAAGTGGCACTCGTGTCTGTTTAAACATTTTCTTTCATCTGTTCATTTCTATGTTCTGTTCAGTTGGTTTCTACCATCTAACGCCGCCTCCCCCGTTCGGCTATTTTCACACGAACGGGTCATTAGTCACACGGCTGAGGTCGCACGTTTCCTGGTGGGTAGATGGGCGCGAAGGCTCTATTTCCGTATAGAGCGTTTGTGCCTTTCACTTAGTATTATTGTAAAAGGGTTCGGAAGGACGGGGGTTCGGTTCTTTTGATTCTCAAAATCCTCGCATTGTTTTACACGATTCAATACGTTCACGCCTTTTCGCACCAACGCATGTCTGATTACTCTCAACACGTTGCCATGGTTACCGGACAGCATGAACGGTTAGGTAGATTGGCTTATGGCCCTCTCGTGGTCGACAACTATTATGGCATTAGGTATCTATGTGCTTTCTATTAAAGGGGTATGGCAACACTGTTAAGTAAAATAAGGCAAATGTTAATTATAATTTGGCTGTGTGGTAATATATTTTTTTTTTTTTATATCAAGTTTAAGGTTATTTAGGGAATGCTGCCTTACTTCCCGGCATGGGCTGGGAATAGTTGGTTCCATAATCATATTCAGTGTTATACTTTATTATACATTACTTTTCCTTATATATATATTGGTTACGGTCCATATTGCTGTTACTATAGTATTAGAGTAACTGGCTGTTTTGTTGGAACCAGGTCCCAAAGCATGGTATTTGCTTTGGCTCTCGCCAATCCACGGTCTCATATCTTATGTTATGTTTTGCAGATTACAAGGTTATCTGTTAGAGACACGCTTGGCTTGTTTAAAGCCTCACCCTAATTTATAGGTGGGTAGCTTATGGCATTATACATCATATACGCTTGCTCATTCAGTATGACGATATAGATACCTTTTTATTTGGTTTAGGTCTTCCTTATTAGCTGAGATCTCAGATTATCACATGGCAGATCTTTCAAACACACTCCTTACCACCAGGTACAAGACGTTTTATCTGCTCTAGGTAGGTCTCCCCTGTCACTTGCCTAGTGAATTGTTTTGTCGCTTGGCACTAGCTAGCCAGCCAGTACACATCCCCGGTTCTAAGCATATTATTACTATATTTCAGTATGTCTCAGATTCCCGATGACTGTGATGATGTATCAGTCCCCAGCATTGCAGCCAGGTCCACTATTCCCACACGCAAGGGCAATGCTGGTAGCCTCGCATCCAGCTGGTCAGGGACGATCCCCCGCATCACAGCTGAGCTACATAAATGCGGCATCCCTTTCCTAGCAACAGCCAGGAAAACAGAACGATTCTGGCTCATGCACACCTGCACAGACAATACAGATGCAGGGGAGGCCTCGAGTGGCTCAGTGTCCTTCTCTAGTGTCCTTAAATGGGGAAAATTAATGACAGGCTGGAAAGACTGAAAGCACGTAGCCTTCCCGTTACTGCAACTGAGCCTTTCACAGCTGAACTTCCAGGTCCGCCACAGTTATAACTGGGTAATAGTGTACCCACTAGTGCAGGATCGCACGTCATCAACCCGGCCCATATGGTACCCTTGAATCTTAAAAAAGACATCCTGTTGGGTAAAGATGTAAATCTTGTCTCCCTTCTGATTGCCTCCCAGGATGTCGTTGAGAATCGCACTTACGTGTATGGGGATATCTCGGTGGTACTAAAAGCTGGAGATTTAAAACTCAGCAAAAAACTATCAATTCCAGATTTTGTCATAGCATTTGGTATTTACCAAATGTTGTGTTCTGGTCGGTGCACCCACATAGAAGGGAGGAGTTGGACCTCTATATGCACAAGCTGGTGGATCTTAGCAACAAATACGGCGGTACATCTTTTTACGACTACCACTGGTCGTTTTCCGTGAAGCCGGCTGCAGCTCTGGCCGAGTACAATGTCAGTTTGGATTGGGGCCAACTGGACACAGAGCTGTTCCTTAGATACTTCGCTGAGCTAAGAACCCCAGCTTGTGCAATTTGCGCATCAACCGCGCATTCAGCCAACTTCTGTCCCATTACACCTGACACCACACCATCCCTAACACGGCCATCTCAGGCTAGGGTCGGGAAAAAGATCAAGGATAAACTGGGCCACCCGATTGTATACCTTGGCAAGTCGCAAATTTGCAATCATTTTAATGAAGGTTCATGTGGTTATAGTGCTTGTCATTTATTGCATATTTGCTCTCACTGTTTCAGGGCTCATGTGAAAGCCATGTGCCCAAATAAAATGCATCATAAACCTTATTTGACCTTGGTTAATGGTGTTCTAGCTCATCTGCTATCCACTCACCCTTCACGACACCTGGTTGAGTTCTTGATAACAGGTTTCACCCAGGGGTTCAACACGGGCCTTATTCTCTTGCCAGCGGGAATTTTGGAGTGTAATAACCTGCAGTCAGCTATGGCTGACACCAAGTCAATAGAAGTGTGATTACAACAAGAACTGAAGCAGGGGTTTATATTAGGGCCTTTCAAGGTGCCGCCTTTTTCCAGCTGGAGGACTAATCCTATTGGCCTGGTCACCAGGAAAAAACTCGGCTAATCAGAGACTGATTATAAATCTCTCACAGGTTTCACAGCCATTTTTGGCAACAAATGGCTCTGGGGTAGTTGGCCTTAAGAGGTACAAGATGTACCCTACAACCTTTTCGAAGTGTACCCCATTGTAGCCGCGGCAGAAGCATGGGGCCATTTGTGGTCAGGCAAAACGGTACAGTGCTTTTCAGATAATCAGGCGATTTGCCACATTATTAACAAAGGCCGCTCAGATTCTTTGATAATAATGAGGTTCATTAGGAGACTGCAATCAGTTTTACTTAGTGTGCTGTCATGTCCCAAGAGTTTTAAATACTGCAGCTGATCGATTGTCTCGCTTTCAATTTCAGGCTTTCCGAGAGTCCCTACCCACTGCCTCACATCTGGCCACAACAACTCCCTTGTTCCAAGAACTAATTATGGACTAGATGAGTTACTATGCCACAGCCAGACTCTAACAAAACTTGCCCTATCTGCCAACATTTGTAAATTTATGGCAGACCATCAACTAGATAACATGTCAACTAGATAACATGTTTGATATAACCTCCCTGTTGGCATTAACCACTTTTTGCAACCTCAAGTTAAGGTTATCACACAACACAATTAAGTTATACCTGACAGGCATCCAGCACCATATGTACGCTGCCTTCCCCAATAACTCTAGTTTCCTCTCCTCATACCCCATCAAGACCATACACAAGGCTGACAGTTCTGCCCCACAACAAAGGCTACCTATCAACAAACAGTTATTCAAAGACATGTCAGAGGTACTAGATTCAGCCCCGTTCGAACCTCAGACTAACTCAGTCATTAGGACCGCCATATACCTGGCCTTTTACGGATTTCTGAGACCACGGGAGTTCATCATAAGTGGACAACATAATGCACAACTCTGCCTCCGCGTCTCATATTTAAGGAAACATCTAGATCATTACATACTCTCTCTACCCATGACTAAAACTAGCCAGCTAGGTCAACCTGTCCACATTTATTATTACCCCACAAACAATTCCTGTTGCCCAGTAAAGGTTTTCGATTCCTACCCTCTCACCCTACAAAATCACACCTCACTGCCGATTCTGTCACTGCACGGGGCTATCCTCACTACGTCTAAATTCATGTTTTACGTCTGCTTATTGTTAATAAGGCTCGGCCTGAACCCTAGCATTTATTCAGGGTACTCATTTAGAATAGGGGCCGCATCTACGGCATCCAGCCAGGACGTTCCAGACCATATCAGTAAATTTCTAAGTCGCTGGAAGTCATCAGCTTATACAACATACATTCCTCAACCAATACAAGAGATGCGTAAAGAAAATGTTATCTTAAAGTACTTAGGTTGTATTATGTGTATTTCCCAATAAATGTGTTTAAGCAAGAAATGTGTTCCTTTTTGCCCACTTTATTTACTGACCTACAGCATACATCGGTTTCGGCACACCTCAGACGATTTTTTTTTGTCATGTTAAGGTTATTAACAACAATCTTACCTAAATCATAACCGATGTAGCCCCGAACACAAATTGGAAGACAGGACCTGAAGTTGTGGGAGGGGCTTGTAGACCTTTAAAAGGGACCTTACCGTAATTGGTCCGACAATCTGCTGCCCCACCCTCCACTCCCTTTACTTAATATATACTGCTAGTGTAGGCCCCCCCCTGGCCTACAGCATACGTCACTTTTTGGCACACCTTTCATATAAAGGCTATTAACAACAATCTTACCTGAATTATAACTGGTGTAGCCCCAAACACAAATATATATATATATATATATATATATATACAAACAAAACCAAGAGGGCTGCACTCACCTAAACATGCATACATTATAGGGTGCTGCTGGGGCCAAAATATACAAAATACAGAATCTAGCGCACTCGCTTATCCACTAAACAATGCTTTCAAAATCTTAGAGATTGTAGTAGTTTTATTTAAAAACACCTCACCTAGGCAAAAAATAATGGGGGTTTAGTTACATTATATGATCATATATTGCATAAGGCTGCCACAATATCAATGTACCCCATTCTTGGCAGGTCCTACTCTAGCAGCCTAATGCTTTCCCTTATGAGATTGATCCACTTACTTGGGAAATACTTCCTTACTGGGACTCTCTGCAAGTCAAGGCTAAATAGGGTCCTGGAATGAGGCACCTGTGACAGGGAAGGGTGCAAAACCAAGGAGCTGGCCTAGACTCCCAAATATACAAACAAAACCAAGAGGGCTGCACTCACCTAAACATGCATACATTATAGGGTGCTGCTGGGGCCAAAATATACAAAATACAGAATCCAGCGCACTCGCTTATTCACTAAACAATGCTTTCAAAATCTTAGAGATTGTAATAGTTTTATTTAAATGGGCCTGTAAGACACAAACTGCACATGCGCGGGCATCTTCCAAGTGCATTTGCTGGCTAGAGACCAGGGAGAGCGTGGTCTGTAGCATACAAGGCCCCTGAACACCCAGCAAACTGGGAATAAATCTGAATGACTACCATCAGATACCATCAGCTCCACCACGCAGGCTCACTGCCTAGGTGTTCTTTTTGACTCCGACCTCTCCTTCAAGCCTCGTGTTCAGTCTATCGCCAAATCAGGTCATTTCCATCTCAAAAATATTGCGTGCATCCGACCCTCCTTAACGCCAGATGCGACTAAGGTGCTGGTCCAGTCCACTGTCCTTTCTCGCCTTGACTACTGTAATCCGCTTCTCAGTGGTCTTACGTGCTCCCAACTTGCGCCGTTACAGTCCATAATGAATGTGGCGGCGAGGCTCATCTTCCTGTTCGCCCGCACCTCCCACGCCTCACCCTTCTGTCAGTCCCTACATTGGCTTCCTATAAGATATAGGGCTCAATTTAAAATTCTGGTTCTTGCTTTCAAATCTCTACATAATGCTGATCCTCCCTAATACATAAGTATGTCCTATCTAGGCCCTTACGATATGCTGAAGACTTAAGTCTATCTTCTGTCCGTACTCCCACATCTGATGCTCGCCTTCAAGACTTCTCGACGGCTGCACCGTTCCTGTGGAACTCGCTTCTCTCCTCCGTTAGATGCTCACCCAGTTTCCACTCCTTCAAAAAATCATTAAAAACTCACTTCTTCATAAAAGCGTATCAATTAATTAATAGCTCTCGACAGGTTCATCTTTTGCAACTGTCACTAGTCTAATACTATTCTTACATTTTTGTGTCACTTTACCCAACTCCCTCTAGCATGTAAGCTCATTGAGCAGGGCCCTCAACCCCTCTGTTTCTGTGTGTCCAACTTGTCTGGTTACAACTACATGTCTGTTCGTCCACCCATTGTAAAGCGCTGCAGAATTTGATGGCGCTATATAAATAATGACATAATAATAATAATATATACACTGAACAAAAATATATACGCACCACTTTTGTTTTTGCCCCGATTTTACATTAGCTGAAATCATTTGCATAACCAAAGAATTTTTGCACAGACTGTCAGAAACTCTCTTATTTGTATCCCCATCTGGGTCTCAACCTGACTGCAGTTTGTCGACGTAACCGATTTGAGTGGGCAAATGCTCACATTTGATGGTATCTGGCACTTTGGAGAGCTGTTCTCTTCATTAATAAATCCTGCTTTTCACTGTACATGGCAGATGGCAGACTGTGTGTATGGCATTGTGTGGCTGAGTGGTTTGCTGATGTCAACGTTGTGGATCAAGTGGCCCATGGTGGCGGTGGGGCTATGGTATGGGCAGGCGTATGTTACGGACAATGAACACAGGTGCATTTTATTGATGGTATTTTGAATGCACAGAGATACCGTGATAAGATCCTGAGTCCCATTGTTGTGCCATTCATACATGACCATCATCTCTTGTTTCAGCATGATAATGCACAGCACCATTTTGCAAGGATCTGTACGTAATTCCTAGAAGCTGAAAACATCCCAGTTCTTGCATGGCCGCCAGATACTCACCAGACATGTCACCCATTGAGCATGTTTGGGATGCTCTGGATCGGCATATACGACAGCGTGTTCCAGGTCCTGCCAATATCCAGCAACTTCGCACAGCCATTGAAGAGGAGTGGACCAACATTCCACAGGCCACAATCAACAACCTGATCAACTCTATGCAAAGGAGATGTGGCAAATGGTGGTCACACCAGATACTGACTGGTTTTCGGAAAGCCTTACCTTGACTTACCATAAGGTTCAATGTGAAATTCCTTGCTTGCGAATCTCTTAAAAACATTGCTCTTGTCTACCTATTTCTATTAATACACAAGTATGTCCAATTCATGACCCTACACTCTGCCAAAGACCTGTGTCTATCCTCTGTTAGTACTCACACCTCTGACTCTCACCTTCATGACTTCTTTAGGGCTACACAGAACTCCCTTCTCAGCTACATAAGACTCTCACTCAGTCTTCATTCCCTCAAGAAATACACTGAAAACTCACTTCAAGAAGGCAAAGCATTTAAACTGTTAACAGCTTTCCCTCCCCACACCTCACTAACACACTTTCTCTTCTGCAACCGTGTCATCTAAAAACCTATGCTTCAGTATAAACTCTTCTGGCAACCTAGTTTCCCATTACATGAAATGCATCTTAACCTGACCTCTTGTGTTATTCTACTTCACTCTCCTTCAAATGTAAGCTTGTTTGATCAGGACTTTCAGCACCTTCTATTCTTGCACATCCAACTTGTCTTGTTGTAAGTAGTTGTTTGTTAGTCCACCTTTTGTACAGCAGTGCAGAACTTGTTGGTGCTTCATAAGTAATAATATTAATAATTATTTTGTAGTATTTTATTGGATACCAAGTTACTATCTCTGGTCAATCGGTGGATATTTCCTTTGATGTGCCATGTACACATTATACACTGAAAGACACTATATTCTACATGTAGACCAGGGTACATGGGTACAAGCTGATTACGTTTTCCATTTTATACGCTTCATCTACATAATTAGCAAAATGAATAGAACTTTAATATCAGACACAGCTTGACTTATAACTGACACAATGATTATTATTTTACAATTAATTAAGTTGTAGAAGCCAGAAAAAGCAATTAAAACTGAGTAATCAATTTTAACTACAGTCTTGACCTTATAGCAGAATAATATACCAATTAATGACAAATAAAAGTACAGATATTCCATGTTAGATTAATTCTGCTGGACATTGAGTATGATGTTTTAATATCCAAAATGCCTCAAGTTTCTTTCAGTTTGGGATGAAGTTTATTGGATTTTTATTAATATTACCTTTCACTATCCCTGAAAGCGTGCCAATGAAGGTTGTCTCCCCAACGTTGTAAGAAAAGCCTTTTGTACAGGTGAACCTTTACATTGTTGATTGTCCATATACGCAAAAGGGCTACATGCGTCAAAGCCCAGATAGTTCAAATGTAATTCAGCAAATCACTGTCAATTTAGTTTAGTTTTGTTATTGATTTTAATTTCCATCTTTACTTTACTTTTACATGGAGGATATGTGCACTGCAATATGGTCCACACAGTATGTCATGATATATATCTGGTACTATACAACTGTTGTGAAGTACCTTATCACATTGAGGAACTTTCTAATCTTATTATTAAAAGGACCACTATAGGCACCTAGACCACTTCAGCTCAATGAAGTGGTCTGGGTGCCAGGTCCCCGTAGTTTTAACCCTCAGAGAAACTGCTATGTTTACTTTGAGGGTTAATCCAGCTTCTAGTGGCTGTCTTCCTGACAGCCACTAAACCCAACAGCAAGTTCTATTCATCAGATAGGATGAACAAGATGTGAACTGAGTTATGTGCAGTCTTTCAACATCTTATGTTCTCTACACAACTAGGGGGAACATGGAATGTGTAAGGTCATTCCACATACACAAGTGTAATGGATCATGGATAGCAAAGGAGAAAATAGGAAAGATATTCCTCATTTTACATAACTAACCCAGCAGGCAGTCCATGAGCTGCAATGATATTGACATGACACTGTGCTTATAAACCACTTAGGGTAGCTATTTGGAGGGTACTCTATGCAGAGGCTTAGAACAATCATGTTTATTTTTACCAGTAAATGTTAGTTTATTTCAAAATGGTAACATTTTCATAAATTTGTCTAATTTATAGTTGTTCTGAAGCTGTAATACTGCCTCTGCAGCATAGCAATGGCTTTGCACTAAATTAATATTTTTATAATGTATATATAGCAGTAATTATTTCTAGCTGCTTTTTATCTAGCAAGCTGCAGCTTACATTATATACAAAACTCACAAGCATTTCAGTTTATAAATTGACTTTTTCAAAGTCCAAAATCTATAGCGCGCATAGACTGTCCCTTGGATTAATGGGTATTTTATTTGCTCCTTTACAATCCAATATCCTGCCATCTTGTGCAAGCAGCACACACACATGCAACTTTTCTCAAAAATAAGTCCTAACCACAGCCATGCCAATACCATTGCTGTAAAAGTCCAAATAAGGATGTCTACATGCCACTATTTTGTACATTCTGTAAGATGCTGTTTGCTGAATTAATAATAAACGTAACAGTACTGTAGCATAAGAATGCTTTAAAAGATTTGTTATAATAGTTTATTTTGAAAAATGCGGGGGGCGTGTCTGTCGAGGTGTGCGCGTTTGTTGAATGCGAGCGGGCGCATAGAATGAGAGCTCCTGGCTTGTCAGCAACCCAGTAGCGTGGTTTGGTAGCAGCAGTTCCCTACCCGCTACCTGCTACCCGATAACAGTTAACCGCTTTTTAACTGTTTCTAATCGAAACACACTGTAATTTAGCCTCATGGCTCCGGCTAAGCAAGCCAAACTGACCGATCAACTCCGCCATGTCAAAAAAGACCGCCTACTGACAACGCAAGAAGACGACGAGGTAGACTCTTTTCAAACTTCTACATTGATACAAGAGAGTGAGACCAGTCAGTATACAGTTGACCCTGTTTCATAGACAAAACTGTACGCTATGCTGCAGAGCTTTAAAATTATCATGCAGTCTGATCTGAAAGAGGTGACTAATGAGATCAAGAAGGAGATGGCTGAGATGGGTGAAAGAACCAATAGTTTAGAAGCTCGCTCGGATAAAATCTGCCATGCACAGAACAAACTAGCGGAGAGTATAGCTTCCCATACCGATGAATGCAAGTTACTAAAGAGGAAATTGGCGGATCTGGAGGACCGCTCAAGGTGGAGTAACGTCCGGTTTCGTGGAGTACTGGAGAGTATTTTGAAAGATCAACTCTCAGGATTCTTAGTGACACTATGCAGGTCATTGGTTCCAGAACTCGCTGAGCCAGATTGGCTTATGGATCAAACTCATCGCTTACCGAAACCACAGAGAGTGGGCTCTGAGCTACTGTGTGATGTAATAGCACACTTCCAATTTTACAAATCAAAAGAAGCGTTGCTTAAAGTGACAAGGAATATACCAACCTTACCTGAACCATAGTCCAGCATACAACTTTATCCCGATCTCTCAGCATCAACTATGAACAATAGAAGAGAATTTATCAACGTTACTAAGACCCTCAGATATAATGTCATCCATTACCGATGGGGCTTCCCAACTAAACTTCTCATTTGGAGGAACGGGAGAACGCACACCGCAAACGAACCGGAGGAAGGTATGAGGCTGTTGAAAGAGTGGAACTTAATCCCTATAGAGACTGCGAGTGGCACGTTAGGTGCAGCTTTGGACTGTTTGCAAGCAGAATGGCAGACGGCAGGATCACCAAGGGGGAAGTAGGAATTAAAAGTGAGCTGCTAATCACAATCTGGACTTTGGCCTACTGACTTTGGATTTGGACCCCATAAAGTTAACAGCTTGGGAATGTATAGAATCAAACTTTCAGGTATCCAGGGTTGTGAGTATGAGTATATCAGTATATGAGTATGAGTATATCAAAACCAAAATATATATATATATATATATATATATATATATATAACTCTTTGAGTATACAGTGAATTTATTATGATAGCAATATAGAACGTTAACATTGTTAATAAGGTGTAAATAATGGAATGATGTGTAAATAATGTGTAAATACTATGTTAAAACTGGGTAAATATTAGACAACCTACCTGTTTTATCTACTTCATCTACTCTATTTTGAACCATAAGCTTAATGCTTATACCATAACCATGAGCTTAATATGGGTTAAGTATAACACTCATAATATTTAGTATCCCAGTTATAACTAAAATATATAAGGTCTGTTCGGGGTATTTAGTACATCATTCCTATTGAATGTAAGCGATTGTTACAACATTGCCGACTGTAAACAACTTAAGAAGCATCAGCAAGATTCCAGTGAAGTACTGAGATATATTGATTGCGCTGTTTACGATGATTATTAGGCCATATTAGGTAGGGATTGAATATGAATTGTATACGGATTATATATACTCTCTTAGGTTACAGCACTATTACAATGAATGCATTTGAAAAGAGTTTATTTATTAAAGGGAAAAAGAAATTAGGCATTGGGACAGGGGCTGGGCGAATAGCTATTAATAAAATTAAGGTAGGTGAAGATCTAAATGACCAAGAGCTAACAGATGTATCTATTAATTGGTAAGCTAGGAAGCCATGATAAGGGTTACATTTGGAAAGCAACTTATTGACAAAATATTAATTTATCCATTGCAAAAATACAAAAAACAAACACTAAGTAATATACTGTCACGCACTATAGCTCTTGGTTTAATCTGCTATGTTGTTACTTTGTATAATTAAAGAGGTAATGGAATGGTGATCTTAAACAATTATAGATTGCATGCACTTTGATTAGTCAGCAGACACGTCCCTTGGGTGAGAGGTAGGTCGGGAATGTATTACCCGCTTACATTTCATTCAGGTAGAGCGCTAGGGAATATTATGGCACTATGTATATACCTAAGTTGTTCCTTTCCCCTATTCTTTTTGGGTTTATTTTTTCTTTCCCTGGGCCACTCCACTACTTAGAGAACCAACAACAATATTACGTATTTGCATTTGCATTCGCATATTGTATATTGTGTAGTGAGGAACAATTGAATTGGGAGCATGGATAATTATTTAATTATACTCACTTTAAATGTTAAAGGCCTAAACAGACTTCATAAACGCAGAATGTTAGAACATGAAATGTTGAAATCAAAAGCAGCAGTGGTATGTCTTCAAGAGACACATTTCTGTGCTAAGGACCCACCTAAATTTAATATTAAACATTACCCCCAAAACTATCATGCTATGTTCACGACTCAAACTAAAGGGGTATCGATTTATTTTCATAGTGACTGGCCATTTATTCCTGACAAACAATATGCTAGAAAAGATGGGAGATTGCTGATTTTGGTTGGATTATTAAATGGACTATCAGTAAATATAGTTTCATTGTATGCGACAAATGACGCGCAAAAATCGTTTCTCACCAAGGCGTTCCGAAAGATAGAACAATATAAGACAGGACAGGTATTTTATTTGCGGTGATTTCAATTGTGTCCCAGATCCTTCTTTTGATATTAAAAGAGTAGAGGATAAACTACCGAAACAGCTATCGGTCCACCTTGGTCAATATTTCAAGACCCTGCTGCATGAATTTGACTATTATGATCTATGGCGCAATCTTTATCCTTGTGAGAGATTTCACCTACTACTCAACAGTACATATGACTTTTACTAGAATAGATCTATGTCTGTTGGACATTAAAACCCTGCCCTTCGCAATTAGCGCACAAATAGGCCCAATAACGTGATCAGACCACGCGCCTTTAAGCATTAAGATAAAGGTGCCATTTTCAGTAAAGGGGAAATGTGTATGGCGTTTAAATGACAGCCTATTAGATGCCAATGAGTACCTCCCAAAGCTGCAATCTCAGGTGGAGTTGTTTTTTAGAAATCATGTTAAATGCCAGACTAATGTTATTACCCAATGGCTAGCCTATAAGGCAGTTATAAGAGGTATGTTAATACAGGAAGGGGCACGGGTAAAGAGATCACGTTTACAGGAAATGAGCAAATTAGAACAGGAATTGACCACGGTGGAGGCAGTACACAAAGCTGTTCCTACCTCATTTTCACATTCACAACTGATGACGCTTCGGTCAGCCTTACATGATTTACAACTTTCGGAAACAGGGAAACATATGAGACAATTAAATCAATCATATTTTGTTATGGGCAATAAAGCTGGCAGACTCTTAGCCAGTAAAGTTAAACAAAAAAAAATTACAATCCAAAATCCCTTACATAGTTTTTAAAAGGGGTGATCAATTATATAATCCACAGGATATTACAAATGAATTGGCAACTTACTATTCAACGCTCTATCAATTAGAGAAAGATACTAATACACATTAACCAACTGAGGAGGACATACATACCTTTCTAGAGAGGGTTCCTCTACCCAGGCTAACATCATCTCAATGCTCCTTTCTCAAAAATCCATTTGAGGAGGAAGAGGTAGTAATAGCGATAAACTCCCTTTCTAAGCATAAGGCTCCTGGGCCTGATGGGTTCTCAAATTATTACTACATAAAATTAAAAAAACAATTGACCCCAGTCCTTACTAAGCTTTTTAACTATATAAAAGAAACTGGTGCCATTCCCCAATAAATGCTGGAATCACATATTGTGGCTTTACCCAAACCTAATAAATCACCAATACAGAGTGCAAATTTGAGACCGATATCCCTACTTAATACGGATATTAAGCTCTATGCTATTAGCTTCACGACTTAAATACCTCCTTCCAGACCTTATTTCGGAAGAGAAAGCAGGGTTTATACCTGGGAGACAGATAGGGGATAACACTAGACATTTTGTGAATCTGGTGGAATTGGCAAACACTTCATCACAAGAAGGCTTAATTTTAGTATTAGATGCTGAAAAAGCTTTCAACCGCCTGCATTGGGGGTATATGTCACTTACGCTTACTAAAATGGGTTTTCCATTGGCTTTTCGAACCAGCATATTAGCACTATATCAAAATCCGTCTGCAAAAGTGTTTAACACTGGGTTTTTTTCCGAACAAAATAAGAATATGTAATGGTACTCGCCAAGGTTGTCCCCTTTCTCCCCTTATTTTCATTAAATGTATGGAACCCGTAGTAAGAATTATTAAACACTAGCATAAAAGGCTTGATTACGCCAGGGGGCATTAAAAAAATGGTGCTGTTTGCGGATGATATTCTGCTTTTTATTAAAGATCCGGAGCTCTCCCTACCATAACTGACTAAACTGCTAATAGAGTATGGGCAGGTATCGGTATTATAAAAATAATGTAACTAAAACACAGACGTTACCTATTAAATTTCAACAAAGCCTGATAGATAAACTGAAGTCAAAATATAATTTTGAATGGTGCACCTCATTTATAAAATATCTGGGAGTTAAACTCACTAAAGCAACCAAAACATTAGCTAAAGTAAATCACTATCCAATGCTTCAACAAATTAAAAACACAATGGCAAAATGGGAGGTTTTGGAGATTTCATGGTTGGGCCATATAAATCTCATTAAAATGGGGATATTACCTCACATATTGTATCTTTTTAGAACATTACATAGCACTTTCCAACAAATTACTTAAGCAAATTCAGGGTACCATAAATGCTCATATTTGGAGGAGGAAACCCCCTTGAGTGGCACGAGGGAGCTCAGGTCTTTCATATGTAAAAGGCGGTCTGGGGATGCCAGACATTAAAACATATTATAGAGCATCCTTCCAAGCAGAAGGGATTAGATTACTGACATTTAGGAAAGCCATTCAATACCCAACACTCGAAAATACGTGTTTAGATGCAAATAACATAACACATTATCTATGGACATGTTCGGTTCACCGGACTCCTTTTAAATCTATGTTACAAAGAACAAAACCCTTGTTAAGAATATGGAAAGATGGTGTCCATATGTAATAAACTCAAATCTGCTGTTTAGAGCTGCACCAATAATGGCATTAGTGACCCTTTCTTTGGACCTTCAGATGAGAAGATGGCAAGAGAAAGGAGTAAGACAAATAGGCAATTTAATGAATGGGCCACAAGTAAAGCTATTTCCCGATCTTCAAAAGGAATTAGATTTGGAAGCTAGAGATCTGTTTGTGTATTTAAGGATCAAGAATATAATAAAGGCACATATTTTGGATAACCCACTCACTGATGTAAATACCTTATCCACGCCAGAATTTATTTGGTTACACAAATCTGTTAAATCTTTTTCCTGGTGCTATAATGCACTGACGGAAAATGCCGCACGAGATAAACTAACATACATGATACAATGGGAGAATGAAATTGGGCATCAATTCCCCAGGAAAGACTGGCATTCAGCCATGCTTAGCACCAAGCAAGCCTCACGTAGTCTATCGCTATGGGAGGCGTACTGCAAGGTGACAATGAGGTGGTATTTGTTAACGCAAAGATTAGCACGTATGTATGCTGATTCATTAGTGTTATGTTGGAGGTGCGAAAAAGCAGCAGGATCTATGTTGCATATGTTTTGGGACTGTCCCTATTTAGTTTTGGAAACTAATTCAGAGCTTGATTTACGACAAAACAAAGCTTGTTATCCCCTTGCATGCGGAGAAATTTGTACTCCACATTATTCCAAGAATTAATATTCATCCCCATTGAAAAGGGATTTTAAACATTCTTACGGTAGCAAAAATAGCTTTAACAAGTAATTGGAAGAAGAAAGCTATTCCTTAAGATGAAGTAATACACACCAAGCTGAACATGATCAGCGCATATGAAAAGATGGCCAGCGTAGTTAATGGATGCTTAGACAAATATAAAAAAGAATGGCACAGCTGGATGATTAATCAGGTGCTCTAGCTATAAAACAAGGTAATATTGGGATAATGCGGTCCGACAGAGGCAGTAGCTGTGGCTAAAAACACGACACATAAGGGTGAGCTAGAAGCATGGTATGACATAAAAGGGGAAGAGCCCCCTTGGAACATAGTTAAATAGGACCATGTAAAGTAAGATTTATGACTGGAGTATGCTTTATACAAGGTGGTTAGGGCCAGTAAAGAGGTAGATTAGTATTTAAACAGGTAATGTAGAGAATAACCAGGGCTTTTCCCTCCCCTAATTCTCTTTTTGTTTTCTGTATCCTTATCCCCATCTTTAGTTAGGGGAACTATAAATTAATAACGCAACGTGTTAATAAAGTAGTACATCACAACTGTAAGTTAGTTAGTTCTTTATAAGCTGTAACGGATCACCTGGCACCCCGACTGGGTACCTCCGTTGAAGGATGCTCCTAGCGCTTCCTGAGGACTCCAAGCACTGCAGCAGACACCAAAACCACCGAACCGTAGGAGCATATGAATGCTCTCAAGCATATGAATGCTGTAGACAGTTGAATAGGAACCATAGGAATAGGTTTACTCTCCTAGCAGTCAAACTGGAACAGCATACAATAAATCCTTCCCCCAATAATGAGACGACACTTCACTTTGAGGGTTAAAACAGGAACTCTCCGTACTGTCACATACAGTCTCTTTTATTCCCAATCCGCAAACATAGTACAGCCCACAGGGCGTTACAAAACAACCAATCAATCCGTACAATACACCCAGACACTCCCACACAAAATCCTTCCCTCTGCATGTGATATGATTACTGAACACAATGGGTAATCTCATTATCACCGGCAGAGGAATACAGTTTTTACACAACATTTATAACTTCTAAAATATACATGTCACAAACATAAAACATACATTTTCATAATCAATCCATTCAGGGCAACAACATATAAAAAATGGCACGAATCAGACCAGGGGTTCAAAAGTTAAGGGAAAGTCCTTTGTGACTAAATGAAGCATGGCTTTCTGGCCCAAACCAGTTTCAGAGTCTTCTATCCTGGAGATTGAATTGAGAAGTAATTCAATTATCTCCCAGGACAGACACAAGACTCCATTAAGCACATGGTTGCAAAAAGACATAAAACACTTTAAAATACATAAAGTAACCTTTTCACATAACACACAGACATTTCACATATCCCCAGATAGCTGGGATCTGAGTGCACAAAACTACTGAAGAGCGCTCAGATCCTATTCACACAGTTCAATTGCCATGGAGCCGAAGTCTTTAACTACACAAATGGGCTCCATGGCATAGCTATCTGGTTTAACACATTCCATAGTCCAAAGGCAAGAGGCGGGCAAGCAGCCCCCTCCAAGGACACGTGGCGAGGCCGGTTTCGCCACATAAGCTAATAATATGATCAGCACAATTGGACTATGAATGATATGTATTTATTAAACTAACGTACTATTAAGGCAATACTGGAATGTTTTAGTATGAATGCTTATAATGATAATGGCTAATATAAGGGTTGTTACTGCAAGCTGTTTAAAGGAATGGGATTTTCTTTTGTTGGATAAAATGTAAAATGTAATGTACTGCCTGTTTCTTCTCTTTGGCATTATTAAAATGGAAAAAAAAAATAGAAAAATGCAAAGTCGGGTAACAGAAAAATAAACTAACAGGGTTATTTACTAAAAACTGGATTTTGTCCAAATACCCAAATACCAGGGACAGAATTTACTAAAGCAAAATGCGGGCAGCATTCGGTTGGTCCAGCTAATTCTGTAACCTTGGTTTGAATGAGTTCAGAAAGTCTGTAATATCCACATCCAAACAAATTTACAGCACCAGAATCAAAGATTTATCAACAACAGCATAGCGGCCGAAGATAGCATGGGAAATGTTCCTATGTTTTGTGATTGCTGTCATAACATGGAAAAGGATATAAAAGGGCCCACTCTGTAGCAAGCCATCAATGGGTGAAAATTGATTATTTTTGTTGCTATGTGGTTTAATTTTCCAGGGGTATTATTTTTGCAATATGGCCTTTTTGTATTAATTAGTGGCATCAGGAATTATGGATTTTTATTTGATCTTTTTTGGCGCTGAAGAAAAGAAGAATGAGAAGAAAAACTGATGGTATGTCAATTTTTTTATTTTATTTTTTTTTACAGATTTTTGTTACTATTATTTGGGAAGGTTGAAAATGACATGTCCACCCTAATGTCCATCCTATTTTAGGATTAATTAGCCCCCAGCTTTTGGCATTGGTAGGGGCAAGGGGAGAGAAAAATAGGTCCCCATCCCCTAAAATTTCAAGTAGCCCCCACTCGATGCTCATGGAAATGTTTAATAGGCATGTCCACATATTACATTACCTCCGTTATAGCATTATGGGGTCTTATTGACATCCATATGATTTATTTATTATTTTGATTTATTTTACTTTTTTTTAATGTGGCAGCTGGCTAGCAATGCTGGTCAGCTGCCTTAATCCTTTTAAAGCCGAGGGTTGTTAAAATAAGATTTGGGTCCTGATGAAAGTCCCAGTAGAGGACTGAAATGTGGACATGCAAAACTGTATGTTTTATGGCACACAGAATATGAAACTTAACATGGATAAATAAAGGACAGCCTGGTTTAAGCACCCGGCAACACTATTTACTAAAGCCTGGCTGCTGTAATATATACAGTGGAACTCTAACTTAATCAGTTCCAAAAGGCTGTTTGAACCGATTTGTTTGAAAACCGAATCAAAATTTTCCATAACAATTAATTTTACAGATCCCCAAAATTACAGCATTTTAACACAAATTTTACATTTTAATAATACCTTTCATGCATAAAATCATACTGATAAAATCATACAGTTAAAGTCATTTGTAAATTAAATGAAAATATTACTTCTGTCTGTTTGCTGACAGAATGGAGCTGTCTGCTGACAGAATGGAGCTCTGTTCACTTTGTCTAGTGCTAGGAGGGTGATTCGTCATACCAACAAGGTTCCAAAGAGGTTCCAAAAAGGTTAATGACGTGCGATTTTGTTCTAATTTTGTTCAGGCACTGAGATATTTTTTTTTTCTCAAATTTTATGGCAAATACCGAATACCGTATATACTCGTGTATAAGTCGATCTCATGTATAAGTCGAGTGCAGTTTTGTGACCAACAATTGTGAAATATGCTATGCCTCGTGGATAAGTCGAGGGTAAAACTTGGGGCTATGAAATTCTGTGATTTTTACAATTATATACACACACACACTCATACAAACACACACTCTGCTTTAAATACACACACTCATTCAAACACACACTCTGCATTATATACACACACACACTCATACAAACACACACTCTGCATTATATATACACACACACACACACACACACACACTCATGCAAACACACACTCTGCATTATACACACACACACTCATACAAACACACACTCATACAAACACACACTCTGCATTATACACACACACTCTGTGTATATAATGCAGAGTGTGTATATAATGCAGAGTGTGTGAACTGGGTGGGGGGAGGGCATTTTTATTATTTAAATTTTTTTTATTTTAATATTTTTTTATTTAAATTTTTTTTGTCCCCCCTCCCTGCTTGTTAACTGGTCAGGGAGGGGGCTATCTTAATCCCTGGTGGTCCACTGGCATGGGCTGTGAAGTGGGGGGGCCGGCAGGAAGCATTTACTTACCTTTCCTGCAGCTCCTGTCAGCTCCCTTCTCCTCCGTTCCGGTCAGCTCCACTGTAAGTCTCGCGGTCTGGTTGCCGTGGGATCGTTGCCATGGCTCTGATGGCCGCGGCTCTCTAAGTTGCCATAATACAGACAGTGACTCGAGTATAAGTCGAGTGGGGGTTTTTAAGCACAAAAAATGTGCTGAAAAACTAGACTTATACTCGAGTATATACTGTAGTTTGAATAGGGTAGCGTTCCAATTCCAAGGTTCCACTGTGTATATGTATATATATATATATATATATATATATATACACTGCTGAAAAAAATAAAGGGAACACTTAAACAACACAATGTAACTCCAAGTCAATCACACTTCTGTGAAATAAAACTGTCCACTTAGGAAGCAACACTGAGTGACAATCAATTTCACACCAAGATTGGAAAATTACCCACTGGTGCACTGTGCTCTTCACAGATGAAAGCAGGTTCACATTGAGCACATGTGACAGACGTGACAGAGTCTGGAGACGCCGTGGAGAATGTTCTGCTGCCTGCAACATCCTCCAGCATGACCGGTTTGGCAGTGGGTGTGGGGCGGCATTTCTTTGGGGAGAGCGGCATTTCTTTTTTTTCCCTCCATGTGCTCGCTAGAGGTAGCCTGACTGCCATTAGGTACCGAGATGAGATCCTCAGACCCCTTGTGAGACCATATGCTGGTGCGGTTGGCCTTGGGTTCCTCCTAATGCAAGACAATGCTAGACCTCATGTGGCTGGAGTGTGTCAGCAGTTCCTGCAAGATGAAGGCATTGATGCTATGGACTGCCCACCCGTTCCCCAGACCTGAATCCAATTGAGCACATCTGGGACATCATGTCTCGCTTCATCTACCAACGTCACCTTGCACCACAGACTGTCCAGGAGTTGGCAGATCCTTTAGTCCAGGTCTGGGAAGAGATCCCTCAGGAGACTATCCACCACCTCATCAGGAGCATGCACAGGCATTGTAGGGAGGTCATACAGGCACGTGGAGGCCACACACACTACTGAGCCTCATTTGTACTTGTTTTAAGGACATTACATCAAAGTTGGATCAGCCTGTAGTGTGTTTTTCCACTTTAATTTTGAGTGTGACTCCAAATCCAGACCTCCATGGGTTGAGAAATTTGATTTCCATTTTTTATTTTTTGTGTGATTTTGTTGTCAGCACATTCAACTATGTAAAGAACAAAGTATTTCCGAAAAATATTTAATTAATTCAGATCTAGGATGTGTTATTTTTGTGTTCCCTTTATTTTTGTGAGCAGTGTGTATATATATATATATATATATATATATATAATACACAAGATCCAGCGCACTCACCTATCCACTAAACAGCTGACATTAGGCTGTTAGTGTAGGACCTGCCAAAGATGGGGTACATTGACGTTGTGGCAGGCTTATGCAATGTATGATCAAATAATGTAACTAAACCCCCATTATTTTTGCCTAGCTTAGGTGTTTTTAAAAAACTAATAAAATCTTTCAACATTGAAGTTGCTGTTTAGTGGATAGGTGAGTGCGCTGGATCTTGTGTATTGTATTATTTGGCCCCCAGCAGCACCCCCATTTATGCATGCTCAGGTGAGTGCAGCCAACCCCCCTTGTTTCATATATATATATATATATAATGATTGGAAATGACCGCACTCCAAGGACTTGTTGATAGTTATTGCCATCCTGATGAAAGCCCATGTATCGGGGCTGAAACGTCGATATATTTTTATATGATATAGAATAAAAGTTATATTTTATTTTTACTATCAACAAGTCCTTGGAGTGCGGTCATTTCCAATCATTTTTTTCTGTATCTTGTGCCTGACCAGCACCGGGCAATTACTCTATAATCCAGGAGTGCACGCATCTCAGTTTTTATAGATATATATGTAACGGATCGCCTGGCACCCCGACTGGGTACCTCTGTTAAAGGATGCTCCTAGCGCTTCCTGAGGACTCCAAGCACTCTGGCAGACACCACAATCACCAAACCGGAGAAACAAATAAATTCTCCCAAGCATATGAATGCTGTAGACAGTTGAATAGGAACCATACGAATAGGTTTACCCTCCTAGCAGTCAAACTGGAACAGCATACAATAAATCCTTCCCCCAATAATGAGACGACACTTCACTTTGAGGGTTAAAACAGGAACTCTCTGTACTGTCACATACAGTCTCTTTTATTCCCAATCCACAAACATAGTACAACCCACAGGGCGTTACAAAACAACCAATCAATCCGTACAATACACCCAGACACTCCCACACAAAATCCTCCCCTCTGCATGTCATATGATTACTGAACACAATGGGTAATCTCATTATCACCGGCAGAGGAATACAGTTTTTACACAATATTTATAACTTCTAAAATATACATGTCACAAACATAAAACATACATTTTCATAATCAATCCATTCAGGGGAACAACATATTAAAAAATGGCACGAATCAGACCAGGGGTTCAAAAGTTAAGGGAAAGTCCTTTGTGACTAAATGAAGCATGGCTTTCCGGCCCAAACCAGTTTCAGAGTCTTCTATCCTGGAGATAAGTGAGAAGTAATTCAATTATCTCCCAGGACAGACACAAGACTCCATTATGCACATGGTGAGCACAAAGCATTAAAATATTATAAAATACACAAAGTCACATTTTATACATAAAACACAGACATGTCACATATCCCCAGATAGCTGGGATCTGAGCGCACAAAACTACCGAATAGCGCTCAGATCCTATTCACACAGTTCAATTGCCATGGAGCCGAAGTCTTTAACTACACGAATGGGCTCCATGGCATAGCTATCTGGGTTAACACATTCACATAAAGTCTGGTCCATAGTCCAAAGGCAAGAGGCGGGCAAGCAGCCCCCTCCAAGGACACGTGGCGAGGCCGGTTTCGCCACAATATATATATATATATATATATATATATAATTATGGATTGATGTAAGTGATGAAAAGGTATGGTGTGGTGTTTCTAGAATACAAATACAACATAGAACTATTACATAATACTAAACAATACTACAAATATCTAAAGAATGCAAAAAAATTTACCTCTAAAGTTCTCTCTAGATAAAAACCAAGGGATTATACACAATAAAATGATGATTGATAAATGTATAAAAGTGTAGTGAAGAATGTGTATGTGAAACTAACAATGAAACAAAGCTGTGAAATCATAACAGTGAATTGACAGAAATATCAAAAAGTGTTGAGTTCGTGTGCCACAAGGTGTGTGGAATTGAATGTGACTATGATGAGTGAAGTAAAATCCTCAAAGTGTGACCTTGACATTGTTTAAGCTGGTGCAAAATGTTACCAAAAGCTGTGCTTTTACCTATGGCCTATTTAGTACTTAGTGTAAATTCAGAACCACAAATATATATTTCTAAAAAATAACATTATTACTTACGATTAAGAAATGGCAACACAAACAAAACTGAAACATCCAAAACTGGAAAACACTATAACACCAGCTATAATTTATCATTATAAAAGGATAGAATATAAAATATGCTAACTAATTCTATTGAGGTCACTGTGTTCAGTGTTCAGTATTTTTTTAGATTTGTTATCCCCACTGGATAGAGGGGGTATATGGTCAATAACAACATTATTTACAAGGCACTTAAACTGGAAACAGTCCACTAACTTCTACCTATTAGACAGCACTATTTATGTCTAGTTCTTAGCTATTTTCTCATTTATAATAGAATAACAAAGGAAAATTCTGTTAGTACAGGAAATTCCTATCTAGTGATTAAACCCACTTTAGTTTGACAGAAATTTACAGTGTTCAAAGAACACTTCTAATGGACAAAGTAACAACCCACACTAGTAAGTGCAAAGTAACTGTTTTGTTCCTATTTCAGAAGCTAATCACTGACAAAGTGGAGCAGGTGACCTTATAAAACACCTAAATCAAGCTTTATTATCCCACTGCCCATGGAGGATGTCAAGTGAGAAAAAAAAAAGTCCCATCTAAAGAACTGAATAGCATTTGAAACCAATTGTGTCTGCTCTCAATCTGTATTACAATTTATAGATAAAATAGATATATAGATATTAAATAATAGAGAGGTTAAAAGCTGTATTTATGTAATACCCCTATGTCACATGGTAAAATCAGCTATCCTTCCTAAACACAGGTGCAGGATAATAAATCATTTTATAGGATCTTATTATAAAGTTATTACCCTGGCTACTATAGGCATCACCTATGTAGCCTCTTAAGCCAACAACCATAACTGAATTTATTGAAATACAGTGCAAGGTCAAACTTAAAATACAAAAAGTGATAGGTAATAAAAATCACACACAAGCATTTCGGTGCCTGTATTGCACCTTGATCAAGAGCCAAATTAACCTCCATTGCTTCTGGGTATTTAAGAAGAATAAACTCTGAGCTCAATTAAATCCTATCCTGTACTTATCCAGAACATATCAAAACACCTCCCAAGTGAGTATTAAAGGACCACTATAGGCACCCAGACCACTTCAGCTTAATGAAGTGGTCTGGGTGCCAGGTCCAGCTAGGATTAACCCTTTTTTTCTATAAACATAGCAGTTTCAGAGAAACTGCTATGTTTATATTAGGGTTAATCCAGCCTCTAGTGGCTGTCTCATTGACAGCCGCTAGAGGCGCTTGCGTGCTTCTCACTGTGATTTTCACAGTGAGAAGACACCAGCGTCCATAGGAAAGCATTGTGAATGCTTTCCTATGAGACTGGCTGAATGCGCGCAGCTCTTGCCGCGCATGTGCATTCAGCCGAGGAGGAGGAGAGCTTCCCGCCCAGCGCTGGAGAAAGAGGTAAGTTTAACCCCTTCAGCACCCTAGAGCCCGGCAGGAGGGGGATCCTGAGGGTGGGGGCACCGTCAGGGCACTATAGTGCCAGGAAAACGAGTATGTTTTCCTGGCACTATAGTGGTCCTTTAACAAAAAGGTAGGTAAAATAATGCTATGCCTCTAATGCTGTAACAGATAAAAATGAGCTCTGTAGGCACTCTTACATTCTCACATTTTCCTCTGTAGACCATCAGGGATAGCACCACCTGTGAAACAGTTACAGACAATGGACTGTAATCAACTGGAGTCCGGGTTCTTAGCGGCATATACAGATTGAAAAGAGGGATGGATTCACAGCCCCCCCCAGCAACAACGGGGGAGGCACCCTTGAGTGCATGACATACCTTCATCTTGTGGGTTCATTCATTTACAGCGCACACTTCTAATTTAAAATTGTATTACATTATATTTTGTTTATGTTCTTTTTTTAGATTTAACTGCCGTATCCCATATGTTTTTCTTGTTTGTACAATGTAAAACAAATGCTTCATGTACATCACTTAAATTATCACACCTGTGGAATTAGCCCACAAGACATTCTGAAAGATGGGGCATGTTTATTATCCTTGTATATCCCAGTAGATTCTCCTTGAAAATTCGATGAACCTCCTAACAAACTAGTCATCAAATACTTCAATCAATTGTTTGTAGCACTATTTGTTCACTGATGCATTTTTTGTAACTTTTTTTCATCCTTTCGCCCCATGAGCAACAGTGGAAAGATATATGCTGCACAGGGTGAATTTGTTTATGACCCTTGCCTCTTCTTTTACAGGTAGAATAATATTTGGAGGGGAATTTAGTTGCACACAGTGGGCGTTTATTGCAGTGTTACATATAATATAGTTTGGTGTTGTATTTAGTTTTGTAGCAACATCTCAGACACTTTTCCTTATCACATTTGTCATTCCATGATCATGGTTCTAGTCCTGCACTTCAGGGTTTCAGTGTTGGTAATCTCCCAAAACATCAATCATTGGTGAGTTCAATATTTTCTTTTTCTAATTGTCTTAGTACTTGTCACTTCAATGTGTGATCATGAAAAAGACTCACAGAAGTCAAAATGCTGATTATTTGAATGTAGCACATTTTTGTGCACTAACCCACGGGTGCTGAAAAGGTAGAACCCCAGATGTTGCAGAACTACAACTCCCTAGATGCCTTGCACACTTTTAAAATGCTTTTAGAATGACAAAGTATCATGGAAGCAGTAGTTTTAAAACATCTGTGGATCTAACTTTTATACACCCCTGCACTAACCCTTTTGGCTAAGCAAGAGTTTCAAACATATTTGCAAAATGTCAAAATACAAAGAGTAAATGTAACAGTGCTAGCAAACTCAACAAAAGAACAGGAAAAGGGGGCAACAACCCAAATAAAGGGATTCCTCTGAAACAGTTTAATAGATCTAAGAGAACAAAAACACAGAGAAAAGGGCTGCGCCTAGAATATATACAGATGGTAAAAAAGTAAAATAGCACAATATAAAACCAATAAAATAGTCCCAAGGTAAAGTCTTAAATTGAAAATAGGTGGTAGTAATATGTAGTAGTGGTGGTAGGACACATGGGAAATTCTTCTCTGGAGGTTAGTAGGATTCTTTGATGTGGTCCATACATAAAAAGACAAAAAGTAAAAGACTCCAATAGTACTTGAGTTGACTTATTGCACTAGTGGAGTCTTTTATGTGTTTTTATGTATGGACTGCATCAAAATATCCTACTAACCTAAAGACCAGAATTCCCCACTTGACCTACCACCACTATTACATATTACTATTACCTCAGAAAATATTTTCAATTTAAGTTTTTCTTTTGGGACTATTTTATTGATTTAATATTGAGCTATTGATGTTTTTTACTGTCTGTATATATTCTAGGCACAACACTTTTCTCTGTGGTTTTTTCTATCATATTTACAATTTGTGTGTTATGTAAAGTATTAGTTATCATTAGTTATATTTACCACATACAAAGTATTAAACCTGATCTTATTTAAAAGGAAATGTCAACAGTGATCAGAAGTCAGTACATTCTTAGATGTTGCATCTGTTTTGCCGCCTTTCTAAACTTTACAATCAGGTTTAAGAATATTTTTCATGCCTTATTATAACTAACAACTTTTAACCTATTTTTTTTTTCTCTGTGATGTCCATTTTATATAGATTTCTGTCTCAGTAGTACTGTTGGATATTTGTAGTTAATGAGATCATATTTCTAACATAATCTATAATTCATATCCTTTAGCCGCATCAAAACATGTTTTTGATTACTGTTTCATTTTAACTGCATTCATTTTGTTTGCCTACTGATAAGTAGCTGTAGTCTGCTAAGTTTTTATAGCTGTACGTGCACTGTATGATAACTTTTCTTATTATACATAGATTGACCTTCCATAACACTTGTAAATGCAATGGCTGGTCACAGCTTCCTTTCAAAATAGTTTTACTCTCTCTTTTCTTTATAGCTTTTATTTCTTTATTTACATAGGCTACACAACCAAAAGTTTAATTAATGAAAAGAAAGGAGCGCTACAAAATGTAAAGTGCTAGTGCATGAAGTTGTAATGATTCATGTGCATCACTTTAAAGGGACACACCAGGCACCCAGACCACTTCTGCCTAATGGATTTGTAACGGCACCCCCAGGCATAAAAGGGGTTAAACTGCCGTTTAGAAGATCTTCCCCTTCCAGATATACAGGCACATCTACCGCAGAACCCCAAACTCCCGAACAGGAAACCATATGAATGCCGTAAACAGCCGAATAGGAAAAACCATACAAATAGGTTTACACTCCTAGCAGTCAAACTGGAACAGCATACAATAAATCCCCACAAGAACGAGACAAGGCTCTGTTTTGAGGGTCAAGCAGGAACAGACAGAGCTCTGGGTTTATTGTTCTTATATACACATTCTTACACATTAGTACCACCCACAGGGTTTTTGAAAACAACCAATAAACACGTGCAATACACTCAGACACTCCCACACAAAATCCTCCCCTCTGCCTGTGATACAATTACCTTACACAGTGGGTAATGTAATTATCACAGGCAGAGAAATACAGTTTTTCCACATTATTCATAATTTTAAAAGTATGCATCACATTCACATTCACTTACATTTTCAGAATCAGCATACTCCAAATACAAACATACGTCAAAATCATACAGATTTGTCCAGTGGTTCAAAAGATAGATCGTAGTCCTTTGTGACCAAATGAAGCATGGCTTTTCTGCTCAAAACCAGTTCCACAGAGTCTTCTATCCTGGACATAATTGGGAAGTATTCCAATTATCTCCAAGGACAGAGGCAAAACTCCAGTGAACACATGGCAGCAAAAGACAATAAAATACATAAAAATATATAACTGTGCAGCCATTGCATAAAACAGGTACATTCAACATATCCCCAGATAGCTCAGATCTGAGCGCACATTATTACTGAATGGCATTCAGATCACACACATACAGTTCAATTGCCATGGAGCCAAAGTTTTTCCCATAGTCTTTCATTATACGAATGGGCTCCATGGCATAGCTATCTGGGGTATCACCGCTCAAACAGGGCAAGCAGCGAATGACCAGGCTTTCGTGTCTTTGCAGGGGAAAATCAAGCATTTCAATATGGGGCCATAGTCTAAAGGCAGCAGGCGGGCAACCAGGCTCCTCCAATGCACAGTGGTGAGATTGGTCTCATCACAGGAGTGGTCTGGGTGCCCCCACCACCCTTAACCCTGCAAGTGTAATTATTGTAGTTTTTATAAACTGCAATAATAACCTTGCAGGGTTATGTCCTCCTCTAGTGGCTGTCTATCAGACAGCCACAAGAGGTAAGTCCTTGTTCTTAGAACACGAAAAGTGTTTTAAGCAACACTGGACATCCTCACACTATGTGAGGACCTTCAGCGTGACTCAAATCCCCATATGAAAGCATTGAATAATGCTTTCCTTTGGGGATGTCTAATGCATGTGTGGGCCATTGCCGCGCATGCGCATTAGGTCTCCCCCGCCGGCTGACGCCACACATACACACAAACACACATACAGACACACACATTATGACATACATACAGACACACACACATACATACTGACATACATACACAGACACATGCATACTAACATGCAGACATACATACATTCAGACACACACATACATACTGTAAAAATGAGAATCCAGCGCACTCCCTTATCTACTAAACAGCTACATTGGTGCTGACCGATTTTGTTAATTTTATGAAAAAAACTCTTAATCTAGGCAACAAATAATGGGGTTTGGTTACATTATATGATCATACATTGCATAAGCCTACAACAACATCAATGTACCCCACCTTTGGCTGGTCCTTCTGCACCCCTCCCTGTCACAGGTGCCTCGTCTCAGGATCCTATTTAGCCTTGTACTGCAGAGAACTCAAGATGGAAGTAAGTAGCTCATTGAGCACACATTTGGCTGTTAGAGTAGGACCTGCCAAAGATGGGATACATTGACGTTGTGGCAGGCTTATGCAATGTATGATCATATAATGTAGCCAAACCCCATTATTTTTTGCCTAGATTAGGTGTTTTTAATAAAACTAACAAAATCGGGCAGTACCAAAGTAGCTGTTTAGTAGATAAGGGAGTGCACTGGATTCTCATTTTTACTGTACTTATGGGCCCCCAGCAGCACCCTATTTTAGCATGTTCAGGTGAGTGCAGCCAAACCCTTGTTTTCTCAAACACATACATACTGACAGACAGGCAGACAGACATACAGACACTACTGACAATGAGAACAAAAATCCCAGTGTCACCCAAAATTGTGGGATACACTGGGAGGAAGCACAAAAGCATTGTAAGTGGCCAAAAAAACCTTAAACTTTTTTCTCAATGATACAAAAATAATGGTCCACTTAAAAAGAAAATATACACACTATTAAACAGCGGTATAAAAAGTGGGTGGTGTCCAACTCTGGAAAGTTAGGGAAGAGGGTATTTACAAAGAGAGGTAAAAAGTCTGCATCCTTAAACTAGACTCATTCAAACCTCCACTGTACACTGTGTCCCAAAACGCTAGAGAGGGAGCCAGGAGGTTGCAAAAGATAAAGGTACTACAAATTCCCCATTAGTAAAAATCTCTCACTGTCCCTGAATACCTCGGCACTGCACAGAGCTAATGCCTACCTGAACCAGTAACCCTGAACACTCAAAGCAAAAATTCAAAAGTGCATAGTGCTACCCAAGTGCAAAGCTTAAAAGATATAGCTTGGTTGCTTCATCTAAGTGCTGATTCTAAGTGTGTGATTGGAGATATTCTGGAGAGGTTTACAGAATCTTCAACTGTCTAAGATTTTGCTTTTTTTTACTGTTACAGGTAAGAGTCATCTAGAGGAAAAGGTTACTGATTGCACAAGTTTTGATTTCCTGTTGGTAATTGGTACGCATTTGATTTGATTAGCTAGGTGCTTGCTATTGATTGTTAGTTAATTAGCATTTTTTTTGCAAATAAGCATTGGCCTACCCAGGTGTTAAACATTCATAGTGGGTGGTGATTTTAGAAGTTATATAAGGGTTGTGGTCATTAGCTTGGCTAACCTAGCTTGGTTGCTGCTTTTAAGTGTGTGATTGGAGATATTCTGGAGGTAATCTGAGGTATTTAGAAGGACAAAAAAAATAAGATTTGTTTGCCTTAAATTATTCACCTCATTAAAATAGCAGACTTAGTTCAGTGTGATAATTGTTATGCATTTGTTTCACGTTCCACTTTTGGAGATTTGGATGCTGTCTAATCTGTAGACAGTTCTCTATATTGCAGCAGGAGATTGTATTTTTGAAGCCTGAGATTTGTAAATTATCTGGTAAACAAACTCAGGCTGGAACTGTTGCAAAGACGTACTAGGAATGACATATGGATTACTGTAGGATCTGGTAGACATAGAGTTGTGGATAAAAGGCATATTGCACAGTCTGTTGCTCTGCATAATTCATTTTCAGAACTTTCAGAGTGTAATGGTGTTATGGAGACAGGCTCAGGCACTGAGGGTAGTAGTGTTGTGGAGACAGCTCAGGCACCGAGGGTAGTGGTGTTGGGGAGACAGGCTCAGGCACCAAGTGTAGTGGTTTTGTGGAGACAGGCTTGAAGACTATGGTGAGGCCTAACAGAAAGCAGTTGTTGTTGGGGGATTATATCATAAGAGGTGTGGAGGTGGACAATTGTGGTCTTGTGAGACGTCTTCCCGGAGCTACTGTTCACAGAGAAAGGAGACATATTTGTATTATTGTTAAGCGAGCAAAGCAGGAAGGGGAATTGGATATACTTGTCCATCTAGGGACAAATGACTTGGCTTGCAATGAGGTTTCAGAGGTAAAGGAAGTTTTTAGTGTTTTTTGCCAATGATATATAGCAAGTTGCTTCCACACTGTCGTTCTCTGAAGTTATGCCTGTGCATCATATTCAGAACGACAGGCGGATGCGTATTAGGGACTTTAACTTGTGGCTTGGTGAATGGGTTCGGGAGCAAGGATTTGGCTTTATTTCTCATGGTATCTCTGTTTGGAATGGAAATAAACTGTACAAAAAAGATGGTTTCCATCTTTCTCAAAATAGAACACATTTTCTCAGTGAGCAGTTCAGAGGTTTTGCTAGGATGTATTTAAACTAGAGGGGCAAAATGGTGATAAAACATCAATCCAATTGCCTCCCAAAAGAAGGACAGAAGGTTCCTGTAGCAAGTGTGTTAAAAAATTATTAGCTTAGAGTCATGTCTACAAATGCTTGCAGTTTAGGGAAGAAGATCCATAAACTTGTCGCAATAATGGCAATTGATAATGTAGATTTAGTTTCTGTTACTGAGACATGGTATAATGAGAAAAATGACTGGGACATAGCAATACCAGGGTACTCTTTATATAGAACAGACAGGGAAAGCAAGAAAGGGGGAGGGGTGGCCCTGTATGTGAAGGATAGCATAAAATCTAGCCTAATAAAAGTTAGTGAGGAGAACATAGAGTCCGTTTGGGTTACGTTAGAATTTGGTAATCACACAGTAACTCGTGTAAGTGTGATTTATAGGCCCCCAGGACAAATTGAAGAGTTAGATAATCTACTAGTTGAGGAAATAGCTAAAATGACAATGAAGGGGGAAGTTATCATAATGGGTGACTAATCTTCCTGATGTGAATTGGAAAACCAAAATAGCTGCTTGTGCCAGGAGCACATATATGCTAAACTCTTAACTGAGATTGTCTCTAAAACAAGTCATTGATGTGCCAACTCGTAAAGAGACCATACTAGATTTAGTGTTAATAAATGGAGATTTGGTATCAGATATTAGTGTAGGTGAAAGTTTAGGATCCAGTGATCAGTCAGTGTGGTTTAATATAAGAACACATTGTCAGGGTACCTGTTGGTGATGTATCCAGGGAGGACATCCTCTCTGCTTAGGGGCTCCCTTCCCCTAGCATTTCGGCATATTTCGGCCGTTTTCGCGCCGGCCGCGCTAGCTCCTCCCCCTTTTATGACGCGACGGCTAGCGTCGACGTCATGACGTCGGCATTTGCATAAAGTGCCGGGAACCGCTATTCCGGACCTTTTGGGGGCGTGGTCTCTATTTAGGTACAGGGTATTTAAAGGAAACCTTTACTACTGCTCATTGCCCTGTCGTGGTTCTAGCTTGCTAGTCACTCAGCGCGTTCTTTATCTAGTGTTTCTGGTTTTGACCCTTGCTTGTCTTTTGTCCTGTTGTCCTCTCCTCTCCTTTGACTCGGCTTGTATCTCGCTTACCTGTCCTCCGGCTCCCTTGACCTCGGCTTACCTTTTGACTATTCTTGCTTTGTCCTTACGTTAGTCCGGCCATTCTAAGGTCCGGTATATGTACCTCCTTCTGTGCGCACTCTGCGTATTGGATCCCTGTCAGTTTCCTGACATTACGACAGGGCCCATCCGCCCGGTGGGCGTTTCTAGAAGGGGGGGTACTGTCAGGGTACCTGTTGGTGATGTATCCAGGGAGGACATCCTCTCTGCTTAGGGGCTCCCTTCCCCTAGCATTTCGGCATATTCCGGCCGTTTTCGCGCCGGCCGCGCTAGCTCCTCCCCCTTTTATGACGCGACGGCTAGCGTCGACGTCATGACGTCGGCATTTGCATAAAGTGCCGGGAACCGCTATTCCGGACCTTTTGGGGGCGTGGTCTCTATTTAGGTACAGGGTATTTAAAGGAAACCTTTACTACTGCTCATTGCCCTGTCGTGGTTCTAGCTTGCTAGTCACTCAGCGCGTTCTTTATCTAGTGTTTCTGGTTTTGACCCTTGCTTGTCTTTTGTCCTGTTGTCCTCTCCTCTCCTTTGACTCAGCTTGTATCTCGCTTACCTGTCCTCCGGCTCCCTTGACCTCGGCTTACCTTTTGACTATTCTTGCTTTGTCCTTACGTTAGTCCGGCCATTCTAAGGTCCGGTATACGTACCTCCTTCTGTGCGCACTCTGCGTATTGGATCCCTGTCAGTTTCCTGACACACATAAAAACAAAAGTTTTGGACTTTAGAAAAACAGACTTTTCTAAAATTAGAATATGTGTAAACGAGTCATTATCAGACTGGAGCAGTTTAAGTGGAGTCCAGGAGAAATGGGATTATTTAAAAGTTACACAGCTGAAGGCAACAGAAAATTGCATTAGGCTTGTCAGTAAAAGCAAAAAATTCAAGAAACCACCGTGGTACTCCTCAGATGTGGCCAAAATAGTAAAAAACAAAGAGTTAGCATTTAGTAATTATAAAAACCCAGAGTGAGGAAGACATAATGATCTATAAGATTAGGCAGAAAGAGGCTAAGCAAGTTCTAAGGGCTTCCAAATCACACACAGTAGAGAAAATAGCAGAGTCCGTAAAAAAAGGGGAAAAAACATTTTTTAGATACATAAATGAGAAAAGGAAAGTAAAACAAGGATTAGTTAGATTAAAAACGAAAGAAGGAAGGTATGTAGAAGAGGATAAAGGTCTAGCTGACTGCCTCAATTAATATTTTTGTTCAGTATTTACAGATGAAAATGAAGGAAAGGGGCCTCAGTTAGGAAAAAGGATAAATGAGTAATTTGTTTCATGTGAGTTTACAGAGGAAGAGGTTCTATTTCAACTGTCAAAAGTAAAGACAAATAAGTCAATGGGACCTGATGGAATACAGCCAAAGTTATTAAAATAGCTTAGTGGTGTACTGGCAAAACCATTAACAGATTTACTTAACCAATCATTGTTAACAGGAGTAGTCCCAGAAGATTGGAAGTTAGTGAATGTTGTGCCCATTCACAGAGAAAGGTAGTAGGGAGGAGCCAGGCAACTATAGGCCAGTAAGCCTTACTTCAGTAGTGGGGAAAGTAATGGAAACCATGTTAAAGGATAGGATTGTTGAACATCTAAAAACACATGGATTTCAAGATCAGAGACAACATGGGTTTACTTCAGGTAGATCATGCGAAACTAATCTTATTGATTTTTTTTGATTAGGTAAATAAAATAATAGATCAGGGTGGTGCAGTAGACATTGCTTACCTAGATTTCAGTAAGGCTTTTGACACTGTTGCACATAGAAGGCTTATCAATAAACTGCAATCTTTAAGTATGGATTCCAATATTGTTGAATGGGTAAGGCAGTAGCTGAGTGACAGGCAACAGAGGGTTGCAGTCAATGGAGTATATTCGAAGCATGGGCTTGTCACCAGTGGGGTACTTCAGGGATCTTTACTTGGACCCATTCTCTTTAATATTTTTATTAGTGATATTGCAGAAGGTCTTGATGGTAAGGTATGTCTTTTTGCTGATGATTCTAAGATTGTAGCGGTACTTACCCTTTCCAGGGGCCGGCCGGGGTCCTCTGTTCGAGCCGCGCGCGGTCCTGCTGCTGCACGAGCCGCGCGCGGCTCAGCCGACCGCTGTAACTAGTAGCGGTCACGTGTTCTACCTACTCTAAGAGCGCGCCGCGGGTATCGGGCGCGCTCTTAAAGGGACAGTGGGTGCCTAAATTGGAAAAGGCATCCCATTGGTCCCTGTCATGCCACACTCCCCATACACTTACCTTTTGGGGGCGTGGATGTGACAGGGACCAATCAAATTAGATGTTTAGGTATTTATACTCACCTTCTTTCTTTTGTTCCTTGCCCTATCGTGGTTTCTGTATCAGTTCCCTTTAGCGCTTGTTGTGTTCAGTTGTGTTTCTCCGTATTGACCTTGGCTTTGTTTCTGACTACGTTTTCTCTTTATCCTTATCTGTTCTGGTTGTCGGCTTGTTGTTTACTGTGTACCAGACCCCGGCTTGTCCTAGTTTACGCTGTCTCTCTGTGCCCTTGATTTCGGATTGTTCCTGACTCTGTCTCCTCTCATATACGTCGAGTCCGGCCATTCTAAGGTCCGGTAGACGTATCTCTCCTCTGTGTTGTCTTTTGTTTAGCTGAATCCTGCGTGTTGGGGTATATTCTCGTTACATTACGATAGGGCCATGGACCCCGCAGATTTGGCTCAGCAAATGGCTTCTCACGAGGCAAGGTTTGTAGAGCAGGATCACCGTATGGATCAGATAGCACAGGCTCTCCAGACGCTCTTGTCTAGAACCATTCCTGCAACCGCACCGAACCCTCCTACACCTCATCCTCCCGAAGTATCCAATTCAACCAATGCTTTGCCCCATTTAACACCTCCTCCTAGGTATGGAGGGGAAGCCAAGACATGCAGAGGTTTTATTAATCAAATACAATTCCACCTTGAGATGTATCCTCATTCCTTTCCCACTGATAGGTCTAAAGTGGGGTTTTTGATGCATCAACTTACTGACAAAGCACTAGAGTGGGCAAATCCTATTTGGGAGGCCAATGGACCTATGGTTCATGATTTCAATAGTTTTCTTGCGGCTTTTCGTAGAACTTTTGACACAACAAAGAGGTCAAAGAATGCCGCAAGAGCATTAATGAGGATTAAACAGGGGTCTAGGTCTGTGGCGGATTATGCTATTCAGTTTCGTACCCTTGCTTCACAGGTAGATTGGACCAATAATGGGTTAACTACTGCGTTTATGGAAGGTTTATCTGACACTATATTAGATGAGGTAGCGGCAAGGGAGCTTCCTATTCCATTAGAGGATCTTATTGACTACCTCATTGATATAGATAATAGAATTCGCGACAGGCTCTATACCAAAAACAAGAATAGACGTCTGGTCACATCTATTAACCCTAGAGTTGATAAACCTGAGAGTGTTAAAGTACCCGAGGAGGAACCCATGCAATTAGGGGTTGCCAAACTCTCGGATACTGAAAAACTACTTAGAAGAAGGAATGGACTCTGCCTATACTGTGGTAGGCGAGACCATATGGTAAGGGAATGTCCTTTGCGTCCGGAAAACTCTCGCACCTAAGACCTTATAGGGGACTGGCCTTGGGTGTGATCTCTAAGTCTCCTAAATTGCCTCCTAATCGTTTGCTTCTCCCGGTTTCCCTTCATATGGGGGTGAGTTGTATAGCAGAATGCATATTAGCCTTGGTTGATTCTGGGGCTGCTGAGAACTTTATTGACTCTGAGTTTGTTACGAAAAATAACATTCCCGTCAGAGAAAGGGAGATACCCTTGGCCATTGAGGCCATAGATGGTAGACCATTAAGTTCTCCAATTGTTACTCATGAAATTGTACCATTACACATGTATACAGGGGTTTTACACTTTGAAACCATTCAATTCCAGGTTATCACATCTCCCTCTTCTCACATTGTGTTAGGGTACCCATGGTTACGTACTCACAATCCCATTTTCGATTGGGAGTCAGGGCAAATAAAATCATGGAGCGATGCCTGCCATGAGTCCTGTACTATTGAAGTCACCCCTTTGAATTCTATTAATGTCCCTACAACTCCTCCTTTGTCCACTGTTATACCCTCTCAGTACTTATTTCTCAAAACTGTCTTCGATAAAAGGGAGGCTGACAAATTACCACATCACAGACCCTACGATTGTGCTATCGATTTATTGCCTGGCACAATACCTCCAAAGGGCAGGGTGTACCCTTTATCTGTTCAAGAAAACCGTGTCATGGAGGAGTATATTAAGGAATCATTAGAAAAGGGGTTTATTAGGAGATCCTCTTCTCCGGCTGGAGCGGGGTTCTTCTTTGTATCAAAGAAAGAAGGTGATTTAAGACCGTGTATCGATTATAGAGGTCTAAATAAAATCACCATCAAAAATGCATATCCTATACCTTTGATCACAGAATTATTTGACAGACTCAAACATGCTACTGTATTCACTAAATTGGATCTTAGAGGTGCATACAATTTAATACGTATTAAGAAAGACCACGAATGGAAAACTGCATTCAACACTAGATCTGGCCATTACGAGTATACTGTTATGCCATTTGGTCTATGCAATGCCCCAGCAGTATTTCAAGAATTTATCAATGACGTTTTAAGAGACTTTATTCACACATTTGTAATTGTGTACTTAGACGACATATTAATATACTCTACAGATTTACACACTCATCACAGGCATGTTACGACAGTTCTGAAGACCCTTCTTGCTAATGGTCTTTATTGTAAACTGGAAAAATGTCTATTTGACCAATCCGAAGTCCAGTTTTTGGGGTATTTAATTTCCGCTAAAGGTTTTCGTATGGATCCCCAGAAGCTTTCTGCTGTCATGGAATGGCCTCTTCCACAAGGTTTGAAAGCCATTCAGCGTTTTCTTGGTTTCTCTAATTATTATAGACGCTTTATTAAAGGTTTTTCCTCTATTGTAGCGCCTATCACCCGTATGACAAGAAAGGGAGGCAATACTCGTGTCTGGTCTCCCGAGGCACTTCAGGCTTTTGAGTTTCTTAAAACCACATTCGCTTCTGCACCTATTTTACAGCACCCTATCCCCACACTGCCCTATATTCTTGAAGTTGATGCTTCTGATATCGGGGTAGGTGCTGTCTTATCCCAAAGAGAGTCGCCTGAAAAACCATTGCATCCTTGTGGCTTCTTCTCCAAACAAATGTCCAAAGCAGAAAAGAATTATGATGTGGGTAATCGCGAACTCCTTGCTATTATTTTAGCACTGAAAGAATGGAGACATTTGTTAGAAGGAACTAAAGATCCTATTCTCATATTTACGGATCATAAGAACTTATCCTACCTTAGTGAGGCTAAAAGACTGTCTTCTCGGCAGGCTAGGTGGTCACTATTTTTGTCCCATTTCAATTACATTATCACCTATAGGCCAGGTGACCGCAACACTAAAGCAGACGCTCTGTCCAGACAGTTCGAAACTGCTGACAAACAGGAGATTGATGTTACTCCTGTGATTCCCCCAGAAAGGATAATCGCTACCACTGTTTTGTCTATTTCTTCGTCCCTCTTGCAGGCCATACAAGCGAAACAAAGCATGGCACCTAGCGAGAGACCTACTGATAAACTATTCGTTGATGTTCCCGAGAGACGGGAGATTCTGTCGTTGTATCATGACACTAAGACTGCTGGACATCCTGGTATTTCCAAAACGGTGTCAGCAGTTTCTCGGTATTTTTGGTGGGATTCCTTACGCAAGGATGTCACTGACTATATAGGTGCTTGTACTACTTGTGCCTGTATGAAATCTTCTCGTAGGGTTCCTTGTGGGCTGTTGCATCCGTTACCTATTCCCGAGAGACCTTGGTCTAACCTGTCCATGGATTTTATTGTTGAATTACCTCCCTCGAATGGTAACACAGTTATCCTAATGATAGTGGATCGGTTTTCCAAGATGGCTCACTTTGTGTCTCTTCACAAGCTGCCCACGTCCAGGGAACTAGCACTTGTTTTCGCCAGAGAGGTGTTTCGATTACACGGCATTCCCGTATCTATTGTATCTGATAGGGGTAGCCAATTTATTTCCAGGTTCTGGAAAGCCTTTTGTTCGGAAATGGGTATTTCTCTCTCATTTTCTTCCGCTTACCACCCCCAGTCTAATGGAGCTGCCGAACGTGCCAATCAATCTCTGGAGCAGTACCTTCGTTGTTTCGTATCCCACCATCAGAACAATTGGTCTGACCTTCTTCCTTGGGCTGAGTTTGCTCGGAATAACGCTACTCATGATTCTTCCGGCAAGAGTCCTTTTTACGTTGTATATGGCCAACATCCTGTTGTTCTTCCGGCTGCTTTCTCCTCACAGGGCATGCCAGTTCTGGATGAACATTTGGCTAATTTGCGTAATACTTGGGAGCAGGTTCAGCGTTCTTTGGTGGATTCCGCTGCTCGCCAGAAGGTGCAGGCTGACAAGCATCGCAGGGCGGCTCCTTCTTATGTTGTGGGGGACAGGGTTCTGCTTTCTACGCGAAACATTCGCCTCCGGGTGCCTTCTATGAAGTTGGCTCCCCGCTTTATTGGTCCTTATCGTATTCTGCATAAGGTTAATCCTGTTTCGTATGCCTTGGGTCTCCCTAAGAATCTGCGTATTCCTAATGTCTTTCACACCTCGTTGTTAAAGCCTTTCGTACGCAACCGCTACACCCGACATGCACCTCCTCCCCCTCCTGTTTCTGTGGAGGGTCATGAGGAATTTGAAGTTTCTGCAGTTCTTGACTCTCGTTTCCTTAGGGGCCGACTTCAGTACCTAGTGCATTGGAAGGGCTATGGGCCTGAGGAGCATAGTTGGATTTCCGCTGATGCGGTTCACGCTCCTCGTCTTGTGCGCTCTTTCCATTCTCGTTTTCCTGCCAGGCCTGGCCCTCCCCGCCCGGAGGGCGTGTCCTCAGGGGGGGGTAATGTAGCGGTACTTACCCTTTCCAGGGGCCGGCCGGGGTCCTCTGTTCGAGCCGCGCGCGGTCCTGCTGCTGCACGAGCCGCGCGCGGCAACTAGTAGCGGGTATCGGGCGCGCTCTTAAAGGGACAGTGGGTGCCTAAATTGGAAAAGGCATCCCATTGGTCCCTGTCCCTGTCATGCCACACTCCCCATACACTTACCTTTTGGGGGCGTGGATGTGACAGGGACCAATCAAATTAGATGTTTAGGTATTTATACTCACCTTCTTTCTTTTGTTCCTTGCCCTATCGTGGTTTCTGTATCAGTTCCCTTTAGCGCTTGTTGTGTTCAGTTGTGTTTCTCCGTATTGACCTTGGCTTTGTTTCTGACTACGTTTTCTCTTTATCCTTATCTGTTCTGGTTGTCGGCTTGTTGTTTACTGTGTACCAGACCCCGGCTTGTCCTAGTTTACGCTGTCTCTCTGTGCCCTTGATTTCGGATTGTTCCTGACTCTGTCTCCTCTCATATACGTCGAGTCCGGCCATTCTAAGGTCCGGTAGACGTAGCTCTCCTCTGTGTTGTCTTTTGTTTAGCTGAATCCTGCGTGTTGGGGTATATTCTCGTTACAAAGATATGTAACAGGGTTGATGTTCTTGGAGGGATAAGCCAAATGACAAATGATTTAGGTAAACTAGAAAAATGGTCAGAGTTGTGGCAAGTGACATTTAATGTGGATAAGTGCAAGATAATGCATCTTGGACGTAAAAATCCAAGGGCAGAGTACAGAATATTTGATAGAGTCTTAACCTCAACATCTGAGAAAATTGATTTAGGGGTGATTATTTCTGATGACTTAAAGGTAGGCAGACAATGTAATAGAGCAGCAGGAAATGCTAGCAGAATGCTTGGTTGTATAGGGAGAGGTATTAGCAATAGAAAGAGGGAAGTGCTCATGCAATTGTACAGAACACTGGTGAGACCTCACTTGGAGTTTTGTATGCTTTTGAGAGAGTTCAGAGAAGGGCTACTAAACTGGTTCATGGATTGCAGGATAAAACTTACCAGGAAAGGTTAAAGGGTCTTAACATGTATAGCTTGAAGGAAACACAAGCCAGTGGGGATATGATAGAAACATTTAAATACATAAAGGGAATCAACACAGTAAACAAGAAGACTATATTTAAAAGAAGAAAAACTACCACAACAAGAGGACATAGTCTTAAATTAGAGGGGGGGAAGTTTAAAAAGAATATCAGGAAGTATTACTTTACTGAGAGGGTAGTGGATGCATGGAAGAGCCTTCCAGCTGAAGTGGTAGAGTTTAACACAGTAAAGGAACACTATAGTCACCTAAATTGCTTTAGCTAAATAAATCAGTTTTAGTGTATAGATCATTCCCCTGCAATTTCACTGCTCAATTCACTGTCATTTATGAGTTAAATCACTTTGTTTCTGTTTATGCAACCCTAGCCACACCTCCCCTGGCTATGATTGACAGAGCCTGCATGAAAAAAACAAACTGGTTTCACTTTCAAACAGATGTAATTTACCTTAAATAATTGTATCTCAATCTCTAAATTGAACTTTAATCACACACAGGAGGCTCTTGCAGGGTCTAGCAAGCTATTAACATAGCAGGGGATAAGAAAATCTTAATTAAACAGAACTTGCAATAAAGAAAGCCTAAATAGGGCTCTCTTTACAGGAAGTGTTTATGGAAGGCTGTGCAAGTCACATGCAGGGAGGTGTGACTAGGGTTCATAAACAAAGGGATTTAACTCCTAAATGGCAGAGGATTGAGCAGTGAGGCTGCAGGGGCATGTTCTATACACCAAAACTGCTTCATTAAGCTAAAGTTGTTCAGGTGACTATAGTGTCCCTTTAAGAATGCGTGGGATATGCATAAGGCTATCCTTACTATAAGATAAGGAAAGGGACTAATGAAAGTGTTTAAAAAAATTGGGCAGACTAGATGGGCCGAATGGTTCTTATCTGCCATCACATTATATGTTTCTAAATTGAAAGTAAAAGAGCTTGATGCGCGTTTCAGCGTGCTAAGACACCTTCGTCAGGAGAAGTGTGGCCATAGGTATCCTCTGTGTTGGTTTACATACCCTGCCCTCAATTAGTAATGTGTGAATGATCTGTGGCCTGGGAGTGTGGCAGCATGAAGGTATGCAGGAAGGTCCAATCTTGCTTTATTTGCTGAATACAATCCTCTATTTGATTGTAATCTGAGTCTATGTTTGTCAGGGTGAGCGACCGATATTATATTATATTATATGTGTCGCAGTGGTACAAATCAGTAGTTGTTTTTATTTTAATTTGATTTAATACTCTGTCATTTTTAAAATCCTTTTTCTGTTTAACTAGTTTGCTGTTTAGCTAATAGTGCCCAACTTTCCCCACTTTGGGAAGCACTTTTCCTGTACATTCCCTCTACAGCTGTTTATCATTACATTTTTTGGCTGCTTTCTCATTATGCATTTCCTGGTATGCTTAGGATTTAGTATTCTTAAAATGTACTTTATATTTCCAGCTTTGGTGGGGGCTATTTTGATGCCATTTGAGATTTATGTGAGCTAAAGCCCACTTGTTCACCACTTCCCACAGTATTCCATGTTCATTCCCATTCTTTCCACTCTATCTGGACAGATAAACCCCTGTCCTAATCCTTTTTAAACACTGAATCCGCCCTCAATTTCCGGCGCATCTGCGTAGATCACCTAGCATTGCACTGGAATGAATGCCAATTGATCTGCTTCCTACAGCGGCCACAATGGGGTGATTGTCCCTGTGGCTGTGTTTAACCATGGGGAAATACCTGTGGGGGGATCATCCGTCACAACGCATGTTCCGGGCTTCCAACGATGTCCGACCTCATGTCATAACAACAGGCATTTAAAAGTCCACCCATTGCTATATAGCACAGCTCTATCTTAAAGGAGTATCGTCCTTGAAGGGGCAGTAAAACTCATCAGAACAATTTGGTCAATAAATGGAGGTACATGCATGTGAATATGGCTCCTTTGAGTCGGCATGCCCTATTTTCTTCCATTTAGTCGCATTAGTTATAGCTAAATGCTATGCTTATAAGTAGTAAGCAGGGAAGTGGCTTTTGTGGCTCACTAAATTTATTAATGCATAACTAGCAGGAACAAAAGGAAAGTTCTCCTACATTCAGTATAAAGAGCACATTTCAATGGGCAGCCTGATAAAGTTAATCCCATTTATCCTGTGTGACTATCACTGGTGGAGGATAAGGTCACACTGTATTATATGAGCATCTATGTCATGTGTAAGGGAAGGATATATTGGATCCATATAACACCTTTTAATAGACTTAGCAAATGTGAGTGGATCCCACCTGCTATGGTTAGAAAAGGTATAACAATTATAGGAGACAATTGTTGTCCCATAGATCTCCTATATAAAAAAAGGTGGATCCGTTTTGTTTTTTTCGGGCATAGGTAAAAATCCAAATACGGTCTATGGGAAACAAAAGAAGTATATTCAAAACATACTCAATAGGGCAAGTGTGAGAATATCGGATCAAAAAGTCGCAGAGAGTTGCATAAAAAAAAGGTCCTATATGCTTACATTATGAAATCCATATATGAATCAAATATTAAAATTTAACTCCAATGATCAAATGAAGGGGATAATGTATTGGGCCTATATATCCAAAACACCTCTCTTTGGCGTAGTCTCTTATCCCATCCACCTTTATGTGGTGGCTGGGGAATGGATTCAAGACCCATGAACCGTACAAATGCTGCTGAATTGTTGTTCTGCTGGTGGAGGTGTCTAGATATTGGAGTTTCTAGGCGTCTCCAGTTTGTTTATGGGCAAATGGGAGGATGAATACATTTGGAGTAACTCCATACATGGCGCAAACCTAGTCCTATGGCAAAGATATATCGATGACTATATTTTTATATATTTTTATTTGGAAAGGAGATCTTACCTCATTGGAGGCTTTTAAAAATTATCTTAATATTAACCCATATAACTTAAGGTTCACTTTTCAACACTCTCAAGAAATCATTGAATTTTTAGATCTTGAAATCTATCTAAAGGACAACTTATTAAATACTAAAACATTCAGAAAGTCTGTCGCTTGCAACAGTTTCATTCCCAATACTAGTCTCCACAAGAAGACTTGGCTAAACAATATTCCTTTTGGTCAATTTCGGAGAATAAAACAAAATGCTCAAAAGCAGAAGTGTGTACTATACAAATAAAATAAATAAAAGATAAATTTTTAACTAAAGGTTATCCTGAATATTTACTTAGCACATCAAGTACTAGAACCTCAGAACTTTCTCATGATTACATGTAGACTTTGAGTTGAATGTTTTTCTCTAATTACTATTTACACCATTTATATTTCTAATTACTTATTTCTATTTTTATTATTTTTATTTAATATTATTTTTATTTCTATTTTATTTTATATATCTTTTTAATTTTTTTTCTTCTTTTATATTTTTTCCTTTCTTTTCTTTTCACGATTCCACTCAGGGATCTCCATGTTATTAGTCAACTTATTAGTGTCAGAGCCCTTTACTATATATCAATTGCAGACTGGCTAAAATGGAAAATGCCAGCCCGGCTCGCATTGATCCTCCTCCCAAAGGATCCACATAAGCACTCACACCTTCTGCACACCCCTGCCCTCCCCCCCCCCACACCCACGTAAATACCCCAGCACACATGGTCCCCCCAGCTGTCCAGAAGGATATTTTAGATGGTAAAGATGTAAATCTGGTCTCATTGCTAATTGCTTCCCAAGACGTTGTGGAGAACAGAATGGTGATTTGGCTGTCATTATGACCCACGACTCAACAAAAAAAACATACACGAGTTTGTCCTAGCCTTCGGTTTTATGTTTTACGACTTCCAAAAGTCTGTGTTGGCAAAAACAGCAACCCTGGCCCAGTTTAACATCCACACTGACTGGAGCCTGTTGGACACAGAACTCTTTTGCAGACATTTTGCAGGCCTGGTACCCCTGTCTTGTGCAGTCTGCTCATCCCTCTTCATTCTTGAACCAACCAGGTGGGGCTAACAAGCCTTAGCTCTAACCATACCCCCTCTCTCCATCCTTTGCACCTCCATCCTTTGCCCCTCCTTAGCTCCTTCATTTAACTGTCTTCCCTGTTTCTTAGGCCTTAAACCACAAAACACAACTCACAGCAAAAATTCAGATTCTTCATTTTCTCTAAACACTGCTCTCAATCTAAATAGAGAACAACTTTGATAGTGGTAAGACTGTCAAAGTAGGCTTTTTTTATATACCATGAAACTGCAACTCCATATAATAAGTTGATAATGGTACCAATTTGAAAATGCTAAACAGTATTCTTTTTCTTTGAGTTAGATTCAGCATGATACAATAAACACAAAGAAAAAAGTATTTTTGTATCGCAAGTCACATCTGGGCTAAGTATAATTTATTTGATGTTATCCTCATGAATGCATTCCTTCACTTGAACAATTTCACGCACGCAAATAAATTAAAGAGAGGAAACAAGGCGACCAATATTTTTTCCTGCCTATCTGTAATTTCAATGTGCTTAAAATATACAGTTCAAATGAAAATCTATGAATGTTGTCAAAGCTCTGAATATACGTTGCAGCATGCTCAGATTAAAAAAATTAGTTTGCATTAATTCATATGTAGATCTCAAGTTTTAAGTCAGGCATTTTAGGACTGCATTTGAATAGGCAGAATTTTCCAAACAGTGCTCATGTCATTTCAAAGTTAAATTACTTTTTGAAACTATTGAATTACTTTAATTTGAACAATTTCTACATGTCCGTCTAAGTTAATAAAACAAGCTAGCAATGCCCTTTTTAGAAACCTCTATAATAGTAAATCAATTTTATGATGAAGCTCCTTCAGTTTTCCATCTGTGCTTTTTATTTTAATTCATAATGCATTTGTTTTTGTGGCATCACAAATAATACTTAAAACAATACTTTGGCAACAACGTAAAGAAATATCTTAAAACATTTATATTGTTATGTAACAGATGTATCATGTGTATATAAGCCCATTACCAGGAAGGCTACTCTAATTTTATTCTTGTTTTTAACAATGTCTTTAGTTACACAAACATAAGGGATACTTCATTTGATTCAACAAACTAAAATTTAAACTGTAACTAACAATACTAATTACCTTTTAGAACTTTGTAACTTTTACAAAATTAGAAGATGAAATACAATATGCCAATTATTTATTTCTGCATTTTCTGTGCCAATGTTATTAGTTCAGTAAAAATGAATCTAATTATTTCATATAATACAATAATAAAACTAAACCAAAAGGACACATATTATATTAACTGTTCACTAAAGAGAGCATTATTGGGAAAATGAAAAATGGCAGAGTTTAAAAAAATCTTTATTTGCAAATCAGTTTCCAACTCGTTGTTTTCTGATTGCAGTTGTACATGGCAGACACTGTCACACTGTTAATGCAAACAGAAATGTATCTAAACCGTGGCAAATCTCTGCCCAATCCACTATCACTGCAGCCCCCTGCCAGAATGGCATTCTGAAGGCAGCTGGCCACTACTTTTCCTCTGAAATTTACAGCTTCGCCCCCAAAGTTAACAAATGATGCAAATGTGCAATCCTCATAGCGCCATCGACGGGCATGCACGTTAAAATCCTTATCCAAAATTGTTGATGTACACTTGCAACCTTTGGTGTGTGGCATGCAGTCTTTTGTCCAGGATACAACGGACTTCATTCGGAAGTTAGAGATGATGGGTGATGTCCCTAGTGGTTTGTTAATTTGTACCATAGTCGTTATACCTCTATACCTCACGAGGAGGGGATAGAGTCAGTTTTTGGGGCCATGCAAGCATTGGATGCCAGTAAGGCATATAAGCAATTTTTGGTGGAACTCTTATCGCTGTATTATATAAAAACTATTTCATGTTTTCTGCAGGTACAAGGAAATGCAATGAGGTCCAATGTGGCATCTACCTATGCCAATCTGTTCATGGCATCTTTTAAAGAAGCTTTTGTATACATGGATAGAGCCTTTTTACAGCATGTGCTCCAGTATATAGACATTATTTTCTTAGTTTGGACAGGTAGTGTTGAAGAGCTGTTGCTGTTTAAAGACAGGTTGGACGGCTGTTTGGACACCATATTGTTTACAATTGAAGATTATGCTAGCTTTAGTGTACTTATAATCTTAATTTTAGTAAGGACAAGAGGCGAGTATTTTCCTTTAAATTCTCTTTACTAACTCCACAGCAGCAAAGAAAAGTGAAAACAATAACCAATCAAAATGCAATAGGAAGTATAGTATCCACAGTGAATAGGCTCCTCCTCCTCTTTTGGAAGCGACATCACAGATGCATGAAGTTCAAAACCATAACATCCGGAAACGTGCCCCAACAGATGACAATCCAACTATAGGAAAATCCTCATGGAATGAATGCTGATCCAAATGGATCCATCTTGAAAACAAACCATAACTCCACGAATTTAGACTGAAAAGAGAACATGAAATAGGTTAGGCACCGGTCTTGAGACTGGATGAAACAATGGTAGTAACTCATCAATTAACTGCAATAGATGTCCCTCTATAGACTAGCTAGGGCTGTCTACAAATAACAAATTAAATGCTAGTAAGCTAAACATATTCTAACCTTTCCAAAACATAGGTAGGTCAATCAATGGTAGAGACAAAGTAGAACAGATACTGGTAAGGAGAAAAGACAGAACATTTTCCCAAGGATCCCCTCTTCCCTAGGGTGGGAAAATACTCGTCTCCTCTCATTACTAAAATTAAGATTATAAGTACACTAAAGCTAGCATAATCTTCAATTTTACCACATGACAGGATGCTTCCTATTTTGCATTTTTTAATGCTGATGCAAAAGAGACATGGCCGCACCAGAACTCAGACGGAAGTTGAATGTCTGAAAAGTTGATTCCCGAGACCAATCCGCAGAACGGAGGATATCCACTAGAGAAGCACCCACGAGAAAGCAGAGGAAGCCGCCACCCCACGAACAGAGTGGGCCCCCGAACGCCGTGTCTTCTCCCGCCAGAGATCAAATCCATCTGGCGAGTGTAGTGACTGAGACAGGAACATGCGGTCTAATGTAAGACACCAATAGCTGTCCCGAAGCAGAGACCTCTAGCGGGGATGTAACCTCCACATACCGTCGTAGGGTAGAAACAATGCAGAGTTGAGGATCGGTAATGAAAAAAGGGTAGAAATCCGACGTTGAGTCTGATTTCGTATGACGCGACACTCAAAAAAAAATGTCGAAGGCCAGAACATCCGATACCCTACTGAACGAAACAAGGCAAAGAAGGACCATAAGTTTAGCCAAGAGTTTTGTCGGAGAGAGAGACTGTCGTTAGCAGGCCAGTCTGTCAAAAACCGTAGGACAACCTCGACGTCCCATAAGCGTGAGTATTTGGGTCCCGGGGGCCTTTGTAATCGAATGCCCCTCAGGAGTCGACATACCAGTGGATCCATGGGTATCCCTAGAATAGGGATGAGTGCTGCCAAAATCGCGGAACGCACAACGTTGAGTGACCGATATGAACGACCCGTGGAGAACAGATAGGAAAGAAAGTTCAGAATGGAAGGCATAGGGGCAGTAAATGGATCGAGGTTCCGTTCCACACACCAAGTGTAAGAGGAATTCCAAGCAGATAGGTAACATTGTCTGGTTCCTGGTGCCCAGGAATCCCATAGGAGGTACCTAGCAGTCTGTGATAGCTCGCCGACCTGCCAGGCACCTCGGAAAGAGTCCAAGCCACCAGGGTGAGTCGATCATACAGGATTAGAGGATGAGGGTTCCCCTTTGGAATCCGTGAGGAGCATCGGATAGGACGGTATTAGTTGGGGATCCGCGTAGGACAACGCTAGGAGATCCGGGAACCAGGGTTGGCCCCGCCATAGGGGAGCGATGAGAAGTAGAGACACACATTGATTCCTCAGGTATTATAGCGAAGGGGGAAAGGCGTATGCTTCCGTGGCCAGCCATGGCTGGAGAAACATGTCTACTGCCCTGCTCTCTGGATCCGGGAGCCAGTTGAAGTAATCTTGTGTCTGCTTGTTGTTGCGTGACGCAAACAGATCCAGGTGAAAGGGGCCTCTCCTGTCCGAGAGGCAGTGGAAGACTCGGGGATCTAGTCTCCAGTCGCTGCCGTCCCGCCAGTGTCGAGAAAAAATAATCTCCCGTGAGATTCGTCTCCCCCGGGAGATATTGCGCCTTGAGGGAAATTTTGCGGGGCAGACAGAAGTAGAAAATCTCCTTCGTTATCTCCGATAGGAGTCAGGATTGGGCTCTGCCAACGCGGTTGATGTAGACATTGTCCATCCTGAGGAGGATGCAACAGTCAGATTTGTCCCTCGCTAGACTGCGAATGGCGAAGGATCCCGCTAAGAGCTCCAGGCAATTTATGTGCATGTCGAGTTCCTGTGAAGTCCAGGCGCCTCCTGTCGATCTGCCATCGCTCGTCGCAACCCAACCCCAGAGGCTGGCGTCTGACTCCAGTACAACGTCGGGTGCGTTCCCGAAGATGGCACGCCCGTTCCATGCCTTCATGCAGTCCAGCCATCATCTTAGTTCCTCATTGACTTCTTCCGTTACCGGAACCAACTGATCGTAGGAAGGGTTCTGACAAAGAAAGAAAGCCTTCAGGCTCTGCATCGCCCTGTAGTGGAGTGGTCCTGGGAAAATGGCCTGTATGGATGCGGATAGTAGGCCTACTATCTGAGCCAGATTGCAGAGTGGAATGGCACGGCAGCGTATGACCCTGCGTAGTTCGTTTTGGATGGCCAC
>OW240913.1:296888075-296905860 GCA_933207985.1 Pelobates cultripes | reverse complement strand
TGATCAGACTTTTACGAATGTGTTACATATTATATACTTGAATACTCTGCTATTCTTGAAAGGCTTTCAGATACTGTTTCAATATAAATGTATATCTGATAAAGCAACAACCTTTGGCAATGAAGCAACATGCTCAAGCCTAAAAGGATGATTTCTTGTCCATTTCACAGTCATATTAATAAACAGTGTGTATATATATATATATATATATATATATATATATATATATATATATATATGTTAGTCAATACTATGTTAAACAAAAATCTGCACACCAGTCAAGCCATAAGACTTGCTTTTCCCACAGAATCACACATTTGCAGTGATGTAATTACTGCAAAGGATTAGTTCAACAAATAATCAAATTTTTGCCTCATTCCATTTAAAACATGAATTCCTTTGAGTCTGTGTTTGCTGTATACAACAGCTTTGAAACACAACTTAGGAACAAATGCAAAGCCAGTGAACCACTCATGGACAGCTTTTTAATTGTTAATGTAAATCATCAGCATGAGGTTGGTACTGGCTTGCTATTGAGACTTGGTAGTACTTGCGAAGCTAAAAACAAAAAAGTTATGGTGGGGAAAATTTGTGATTGAAAACCCATTCCACCTGAAGTCTGTGAATAGTCAATACTATGTTAAACAAAAACTGCACACCAGTCAAGCCATAAGACTTGCTTTTCCCACAGAATCATGTTTAAAATGGAATGAGGCAAAAATGTGATTCTTTGTTGAACTAATTTGCATATGTCCACACAGAATCCTTTGCGGTAGTAACATCACTGCAAATGTGTGATTCTGTGGGAAAAGGAAGTCTTATGGCTTGACTGGTGTTCAGATTTTTGTTTAACATAGTATTGACTATTCACAGACTTCAGGTGGAAGGGGTTTTCAGTCACAGCTTTTCCCCACCATAACCTTTTTGGTTTTTGCTTCGTATATATATATATATATATATATATATATAAATACACAAAATCCTTGCACTCAGACTCCAAATTTACATACTGGGTGCTTGTAGTCCAGGGGAAAGACAAATATCCATATACCACAAGGTGACCAGCACTCACGGATTCGTTAAAACATCCAAAGTTTAATACAAAATGTTTAAAAAAATTGTTGACAGCTCAACAATTTTTTAAAACATTTTGTATTAAACTTTGGATGTTTTAACAAATCTGTGAGTGCTGGTCACCTTGTGGTGTATATATATATGAGAAAAATATAAATATACACCCTGTTCCAAATTATTGTGCAAATTATATTTTTCTCATTTACCTTAATAATTGATGTAAAGAACAGTCAGCATAATTCTCATGTTATCAACTATTAAGAGTACAATTCAAATTTTATTGAACAAACCTCCTAATGATAACCGTATTTTTTTTAAATATAAAACACTTACAATGCACTGTTCCAAATTATTACGCACAGTAAGTTTCAAAACACTTTATAGTTTGTAAAGAACTGAAAATTGTCATTTGTTGTGTTTGCAGCATATTTACTGAAATCAAAAGTTATTTCAATCAAACTTATAACAACATTTTAACTTTTTAAACATTTTAACAGGTCACATTACATTTTAACATGCATCCATTGAACTTGTGAGTTTTTGGACAGTTTCTGCTTGAATTTGTTTGCAAGATTTCAGAATAGCTTCCCAGAGCTGCTGTGTGGATGTAAACTGCCTCCCACCCTCATAGATCTTTTGCTGAAGGATACTCCAAAGGTTCTCAATAGTAATGAGGTCAGGGGAGGATGGAGGCCACGCCATGACTTTCTCTCCTTTTATCCCCATAGCAGCCATTGATGCAGAGGTATTCTTTGCAGCATGAGATGGTGCATTGTCATGCATGAAGATGATTTTATTACGGAAAGCATAGTTCTTCCTTCTGTACCAGGGAAGAAAGTGGTCAGTCAGAAACTCCACATACTTTGTAGAGGTAATTTTTACACCTTCGGGGACCCTAGAGGGGCCGACAAGCTATCTTCCCATGATTCCGGCCCAAAACATGACTCAACCACCGCCTTGCTGATGCTGCAGCCTTGTTAGAACAGGGTGGCCGTCCACCAACCATGCACTACTCCATCCATCTGGACCATCCAGGGTTGCACAGCACTCATCAGTGAACAGGACTGTTTAAAAATTAGTATTCATGTATTTTACTGCCCAATGCAGCCGTTTCTACTTGTGAGCATTGGTTAGTGGTGGCCGAATAGAAGGTTTATGTACAGTTGCAAGACTCTGGAGGACTCTACACCTTGATGCCTATGGGACTCCAGAGGCACCAGCAGCTTCAAATATCTGTTTGCTGTAATGGTATTTTAGCAGCTGCTCTCTTGATCCGATGCATGGATCTGGCAGAAATCTTCCTCAATGTGCCTTTATCTGCACGAACCCATCTGTGCTCTAATCAGCCACAAATCTCTTAATAGTGTGATGATCACGCTTAAGTTTTCGTGAAATATCTAATGTTTTCATACCTTGTCCAAAGCATTGTACTATTTCACTCTTTTTGGCAGCAGAGAGTTCCCTTTTCTTCCCCATAATGCATGAAAATGGTGCTCTGCTTAATAATGTGGAACTTTCCTTAAGTTGGGCTCACCTTGTAATCTAATTATCACCGGTGTCTGAGATTGTTTTCAGTGATCAAAAGAGCCCTGAGACACAATGCCATCCATGAGTTAAACTGAAAAACAAAATATTTAATCTTTGTGACACTTAAATAGAATTTGCATAATAATTTGGAACAGGGTGTATATATTAGACATTTGCAATTGGTTTCGTCCCGAATTTAAATTTCGTAAGTGCCGAATTTTGAAAGTGCCGAATCGAACCGAATTGGCGAAGTCCCGAATTGCCGAAGTGCCGAATTTCTGAAGTGCCGAATTTCAGGATTGCCGGAGTGCTTCAGATTTCTGAAAAGTGGCAAAACAGGAGAGGGAGGGAAAATTAAGGGAGTGATGACAGGAATCTAACCCTAACCCTACCCCTAAGCTTAACCCTAACCTAACTGTGACGGTCTAAATAACTATCACCGGCAAGTATTCCCTTATTCCCATAAGATAATATCGCCAATAATCCACAGAGTAAGATAGCGCTGATATTGCATAATACTCCACACATGAGCCAAAGCTTAATGCTGGAACAAGACTGGTTTAATGGAAGCAAGGGCATTACATTTTTACAACATCAGACTCCTCCTCTGAGCCAGCTAGATAATTGAGTTTTAGGAACATACTAAACTCAATTATCTGCTGGCCAGAAAAAGTTAACAATTTCAAAATTTTTAGAAATATACTTTATACATATCAAAACCACATATCCCTGGGTAGCTGCACTTGATGGGAGTAACATATTAAAAATTCACAAAAATCAGTTTGGTACTTTTCGAACGGCACCGTGGGGACGTTTGACTGGCTCACCACGAGGTTGTAGCCAACCAAGAGTTCCATAGAATTGGCAGCAAGAGCGGTCTCCGTTCGGATGGATTTATACGAAAACCGCCATAAATGGAATAAAGATGATTCGTGTAGAATGCTCCTCTTGTTCGTCTGTTTGAAACTCCTGAACACCGTTCGTCTACCGTATGCGGAAGTAGTTTGTTTGGGACTTCCATAGAGACCGGGTGTTTGTGCAAGTGCTATGCCCAAAACAGTTCCAGGCACTTGACAACCAAGTCCTGCTGGCCGCGTTCAGGAGTTAAGATGTCCGCTGTCCATTGTTCTCACCACGTGCGTTCATATGCACAAAATGGCGGCCACCTAGGAGCATTCAATTAATTTGCGGTTTTTGTATAGTTACTCAGTGTTCCACGTTCTAATTGGTACCCAGGGTGGTCTCCATTTGGTAAAATGAATGTTTTACCAAACAACGAAAAATAAACGAAATACTCCAGTGAATAAAATAGCAAGGAGTGGAGACAACAGAACGGGTTGTGGGAAATCCTTCACACTAACACTGACCCTACTCTAACCCTACCCCTTACCTAACTCTAACCCCAACCCTAACCCTACCTCTAACCATAGTAGGGTTAGGGGTAGGAGTAGGGTTGGGGTTAGTTTATGGGTAGGGTTAGGGGTAAGAGTTTGGGTTTTGGGTAGGGTTAGGAGTAGAGGTAGGGTCAGGGAATTGCCATAGACCAGAATTCCCAAATTAGCTTAGGGTTAGGGTTAGAGGTTTGGTTAGGGTAAGGGGTAGGGTTTGGGGTAGGGTTAGGGTTAGGGGTAGGGTTAGGGGTAAGGGTTAGGGGTACTGGTAGGGGTAGGGTTAGGATGAGGGGTAGGGTTAGGGTTAGGGAATTGCCAAAGTCCCGAATTCTCGAAGTCCCGAAGTGCCGACATCCCGAATTGCCAAAGTCACGAATTTCGGAAGTGCCGAACCAAAGTGCCGAATTGCAGAAGTGCCAAATTTTGGACGTGCCAAACTGAACCGAATATTTTGCCCATGCACATCCCTAATATATGTTGGTGGAGTGCCTGCAGACTTCTATTGTGTATATATATACAATAGAAGTCTGCAGGCACTCCACCAACATATAGATATAAGTACTGCTTGCCTGGGTGCTATTATCCCACGTTGAAATATGTATCATAAAAGGAAAAATAAGATGCCCTTGCATGTCTTAGGTTAAAGGTGACTGGTGTATTTATTGAAGAAAATCTATCAATAATTCATCATTTCATTGTACACAATTGACGTTTCGACCCTTTAAGGCAAGCATGTCAAACTTGTGGATAGATAGAATGGATATACTTGTGGCCCACCTGCTCTGGGGCCACTTTGTGTTGTGGCTTTGATCAGCCGCAAGACAGGAAAGATATTTCCTGTCTGATTCTTGTCTTCCTTCCCATGGCCGATCGCGTGCTCCTGCAGGCCAGTTATTTCCCCTTCCTTCCTGCTTGCAGTGCCAGAGGAGCGTCTCGCCTGCCTGAGAAGAGAAAAGCAAGGCTGGAACTGGAGAATGGGTGTCTCATCTTAAGGTAGGAGAAGTTGGGCTTGGGGGAGCTTCCTGTGTAGTTTGCTAATTTGGGGAGGGTGGGCAGTGTATTAATTTGAGGAAGTGGGCAGTGTATTAACTTGGGAACGGAATTGGGCAGTGTATTAATTTGGGGGAGGGAGGCAGTGTATTAAATTGGTGGTGGGAGTTGGGCAGTGTATTAGAGTGGTGGAAGGAGGGAAGTGTGTTAAGTTGGGGGGAGGGCTATGTATTAATTTGAGGGAGGGAGGATGGGCAGTGTATTAGTGTGGTTGGAGGGGGGCAGTGTGCTAAATTGGGGGGAGGGCAGTATATTAAATTGGGGAGGGAGGGCAGTGTATTCAGTTAGAGTGCTGGGATAAGGGGCAGTGTATTAGATTAAGGGTCAGTATATTTGAATGGGTGGAGGGGGCAGTGTATTGGATTTGGGGGCAATGTATTGCATTTGTGGGCAGTGTATTAGATTGGGGGGAGGGGCAGTGTATTGGATTTGTGGGCAGTGTATTTGAATGGGGGGATGGGGCAATGCATTAGATTGGGTCTGAATGGAGGTGCTGAACACTCCCCATGGAGATGCTGATTGGCTGCACAGCTTTTTACCACACATGCACACCAGCCCCCCAATGCTTTCCTGTCGGAAAGTGAAGAACACACTCATAGAACTTCAAAATCATCAAGATAATATCATTTATTTTTACCGGTGTGCAACAGCATACATTCACCATTTCAGTCACATTACCAAACTTTTCTTAATATGTCAAGGTAGTTAGACTGAAACATTGGTTATATGCAAATGCAGGTCTCCGTAAAAAAAAATTGCTCTTTTGTTTACTTTAAAGGACGTCCAGTGTCAGTTAGACACTTTTTTTATACTATACTTTTCTAAATAAACCTGCATTTCTAGAAAAACTAATGTTTTTGTTTTTTTGCTGCCCACATAAACTTAAACTTTGTGCAAGCATCAATGAAGATGCGACGACCAGCGGGTTTAAAAAGCCGAAGACCGGGAATGAAGACAGAATCTCCTGAGGAAGTCGGATCGAAGAAATGCGTTGAGCGAGCCCCAAGAAGAGGACCCAGAAAATGTGGTATTAAAGCAGCCACTTTGCATTTTCCATTGCACTTTATGCTGGCACTTTACCTTGAAAGAACTTGCACTATTGTGTGGCCTAGTAAAGAGTGCTGGCTGCTAACCAGTGTGAACTGAGCCTTCTAAGGCGATTACTGCGATTGTTGCACAGTAAATATGTGTTATTGCTCAATATTGTTTTATTTGTTTATTTTTAGTGTTCCATAAATTGTCCACTGTTATCTTTAATAGTTTTTCTCTATTTTATCCATTTTCTACATCTACAAGAATTAACTCTTCAATATTGGGAACTATATAGTGATTGTGGCGCCCTGTTATGGTTCATAGATCTTTTCTATTTTCATTAGTTTACAGGCATTATCAACTGACACATTGCAGATTAATATGTACCACTAGGCATAAAAATAGACTGTGAAAGTGCTGTCAACATATAGCATGTTATATTATGGTGATAACTAGCTTAGCCTATGCCTGATGCATGATGCTTAGTGATCCAGAGAAAGAGATCCCAGGAGTCCCGCTGAATTGTGCTCCTGCAGCCCTTAGCTGAGTTACAGACCAGTATACCCATCTTCCAAGTCTCTATTCGAGTCGCAGGTTGGGCTTCATCTCATGGCCTGGTGCCAGGCTTCTTTATGGCATGGTGAGTAGAAGCCAGTGGGTGTGAGCGGTGAGGGAGTCAGAGAGTGACCCATGATGGATCGTGGCCCAGGTAGGTGATGGCTCTCAGCAGGACCGTACCGCCACTTCCCCACTGTCCGCACTGCGTCAGGGTCTCATCCAGCGGATCTCAGCTTGGCTTTGCTTTGCCTTGAATCTCGTTGGAGCGAAACTACAATGGTAGGCCTCTCCACTCATTGTTGGATATGGTTAGCTGAAGTAGTAGCGTAGGAGATGCATGCTAATCATATCCAGAAATCCTGGCACAGCTCACCAAATCTTTCCTTGAATATCTGCACCCTGTCCTGGATCCCTGGGTCCGCTTGATGTAATTGATGTCCCAGCACGGCAGCCATCTTGAATTCACAACGAGTTTTCAGGAACACTGAGCTCAAGTTGTCCACTGCACAGTAGGGAGTATACCCAGCGGGGACCAGGATAACCCTACCAGTCCAAAGGTGGGTGACGGGGCTTTGGTAGGTTCCTTGTGGAATGGGCAACTCAGGGCAGGAGATTGGCCGCCTCTCCCAGCTGTCAGATCGGCAATCTTGCTAGGCCGCAGAGCCAAATGGGAGATTACGTGTCCAGGAATGCTAATTTCTGGGCTGTCAGTGTCTCCCTTTAGTCAGGATGTTTGCTGTGCGTAATTCTGAGCCTTTTGCTATCTCAAAAATGCAGTGTTAGCTAGCTCAGGCAGGAGCTTCTGGAAAACACATCTTGCCAGCATGAGATTGCCAGCCCCTCCCACTCCCCCAGGTTCAGTAATTTTAAGACAAATATATTATATGAGAGCACTGTTGATGTCTACAAAATGTCCTCCCAAACTCTAAAGATAAAATTTTAACTGCCAACACAAGCAAACATCAGAGTTTGATTTACAATATTGACAAAGCTGTCATATCCAGCATACATGAGTTGGAGGGCAGCTCTCTCAATCTCATTGTGAGGGACAAACATTTTAAAATATAAATATCCTGGTAAAACTTAATCTACATTAGAAGCAACTGTTACAACCACAGAAATAAAATGTTAACAATACAAATATATATATATATATATATATATATATATATAATCAATAAAGGAGCACTCCAAGGAATTTTCAAACTTATTTATAATCCGGTGTTGAGAAAATCAACCATCAACGTTTCGACCCAATAGGGTCTTTATCAAGATAACAACAACCTCAAATTAATGTGTATATATACAGAAATACAAATAAATCTAACTTACCCCACCTGAGAAGTGAAGCCCGCTCACCAAGTGCCGCCGAGTAGTGCGCATGCGTAGTGACGTCACCGGAACGGTGCGTCATGACGTGTGTGCGTACGTGCGTGATAACGTAATCATGTGTTCCCATGGACCGCAAGCGTGTCCATGGAAACCTGAATCAATAAAAACAAAGCAAAAGGAAAGATAGGAAACTACAGACCGGAAAAGTCATCAATGTTAATGAGCCATAATTGAAATAAGTAGATGAATAAATACACAGAGTGTAACTAGGAGAAAAAAAGAGTGAAAAGAAGCATAAAAGAATAATAAAAAATAGGAATGTGTAGGAAAAAAGTGAAAAAAGTGAGGAAACACAAATAAGAGCCTCTAAAAAGAGACAAAAATGTGATGTGTGAGAAAGGAAGGTGAAGAGTATGAATAGACATATACATCTGAAAATAGTGAAAAAAGAAGAATAGAAAAAAGATAAGACCTAGTACATCTCAGAGGCCTAAACACATGTGATCTGATCATATGAGATGCATATATAATAGAGACAAATACCGGTCATACTTCCAAGTGTACATCAGATACAGCATAATATTACTAATAGAGATGCCTATGTATGATAAGATCCTGCACATACAACAGTAAATAAACTTCACAAATTGCATTATAATAATAAAGAAAAATGCAGAGGCCGAAAAATGTGTATATATATATATATATATATATATATATATATAAGGCCCAAAAATAAAAATAAAAATAAATATAAAAGATAGACTAACGTCTCTCCAAAAATGAGTTAAATGAAACATATTCGTTCAATCCTTTGGGATGCAACGTGTCCAATTGTTTGATCCAGAAGGTCTCCCTTTGAAGTAATAACTTTGACCGGTCACCTCCCCTGATTGGAATAGGTATGACATCTATAGCAATAAATTTAAGCATGGGTAATCTGTGGTTAAATGCGAGGAAGTGTTTAGCCACAGGTTTGTCCGTTTTCCCATCTCTAAAAGCCGTCATAATAGCTGATCGATGCCCTCTGATCCTATCACGGAGGGTTAAGTCCGTCTTACCCACATAAAAAAGACCACAGGGACAGGAGATTAGATAGACCACATGATCAGTTAGACAGGTGATATAGTGTCGAATCTTATATCTTTTGCCCGAATGTGGATGTACAAAGGAAGAGCCAGTAAGCATATGACCACAAGTGACACATCCAGTACAACGAAAACAACCCATTTTGTTGGTTTTAGTTGGAGCCAATATTTCTCTAGGGAGGTCTGTTTTCATCAGAAAGTCTCTCAAATTTCTATTCCTAGTGTATGATATCCGAGGGGGATTGGAGAAGACCTTACTAAGGGTTTTATCAGTGGACAAAATCTCCCATCGTCTCCTAATATTCTTGGAGATATCCATACTTGCTGAATGAAACTTCATGGGAATAGTGATACGTGGTGAACTTAACCGTCTTGTCCCCTTTTCAAAAATTTCAAAGGCTCTAGTTAGAGTTTTATCCAGAATATATTTCGGGTAACCCCTCTCAAGAAAAGATTGACGCATAGCATTCAGTTGTGAATCCCGATTATTGATCTCCGAGTTATTTCTGAGTACCCTCAGAAATTGTGAGATAGGTAGAGAATTCTTGAGGGCTGAAGGATGAAAACTAGTGTAATGTAAAAGTGTGTTACGATCGGAGGGTTTCTTATACAAACTGTAGCAAATCCGATCCATGTATCTATATATCTCTACATCTAAAAATTGTATTCTGTCAAAACTCCAATTCAAGCTGAGTTGTATCGGGGATTCATCCGTATTAATGGCCTTAACCATGGAGTGTAATTCCTCCTCAGAGCCAGACCAAATAATGAAAATGTCATCCACAAATCTGTGGTAAGAAATAATGTGCGTATTGAATTTCTCCAGTATGCGTAAACGTTCAAACACGTACATGTAGCAATTGGCATATGATGGTGCTATAGCCGATCCCATGGCAGTCCCCCTGAGTTGGACATAAAAATTCTTCTCAAATCTAAAATAATTGTGATGTAACAGAAATCCCAAACACTCCATCAAGAATTCAATAGGAGGTCCATGGTAATTATCACACTCACAGAGCCAAGTGCGCATAGAATTCATACCTTCAATATGTGGAATGATAGTGAAAAGATTTTTAACATCAATAGTAGCAAAAATCACCGGATCATTAGGTAATCTAAGATCCTTGATCTTCATTAAAAAGTCTTGAGTATCCTTCAAACTGGTAGGTATATTTTCAATACATTCCTTACAATGGTGATCAACAAATTTGGCCATTGGTTCCAATACCCCTCCACAGGCAGACACAATCGGTCTGCCTGGAGGTTTAGCAGGGTCCTTGTGAATCTTAGGCAACGTATATAAAATGGGTATCCTCGGATGTGCATTGATCAAGAATGCTGCAGTGTATTCATCCAACCAACCAGATGTCAAACCTAATTCAACCAATTTCTGTAATTGCTGCAGAAAAGAAGTAGTAGGATCATATGCAATCAGTTGGTACGTATCTGTGTCCCCCAACTGGTTAAGTATTTCACATCTGTAATCAGTATAATTTTGAATCACAATAGCTCCTCCCTTATCAGCCGGACGAATTGTGATGGAAGTGTCATCTCTAAGATCTTGTAGGGCCATCTTTTCTCCAATAGTCAAATTACCCATCCTAGAATCTCCTTTAGATAGAATCCCATCAATATCATGTCGCATCAGCTGTCCAAAGGTCTTAATAGTAGGTTGTATAGTTTTAGGTTCCCATATATTTTTAAGTTTAAATGGATGCTGAATCTGTTGGACCCATGAATCCCTAGAAATGTTCAAGTTCAAAGTTCTGTCCAATTTGAATAATTCCACATCAAGCATAAATTTATCTGGTCCTGAAAAAGGAACAAACGTCAACCCCTTTGATAAGATGCTAATATGATCCGCATTGAGTTGCTTAGATGATAAATTAAATACTGGGTTCATTTCCTCTTTGGTGGTTTGGATCTGAGATTTATGGATCTTCCCCCTTTGTCCCCTCCTGATAGATCGGGGTCTACGTTTCCTCTTGAATGGATTGATGTTATAGGTGGGTCGTTGGAATGTTGGTCCCCCTCTAAAAAAGTATGTACGGGAACCTGCGAGGTGGACAATCTGTCCATCCTAATACCTTCAGATTCAGAAGCTGACTCGGCTGAGCTAGTGTCAATAGACATAAACTGTGGTTTCCTCACCCTGATTTTCTGACGTTGAAATTGGGGTCTACGTCTCTCACCACTCAGCCAATGGTAAACTTGATGATGGGTATAATCATAATTAACCCTTTCAAGCTTCTGTTTCTTAAATCTAATAAGATCATTCCTGTATCTCATAACTTCATCTTGTAGTTTAATCATCTGTTGAGCTGAAGTTGATGCCGTAATAAGAGATGAATTGGTAGATTCCAATTTGTTGATAGACTCTTTCACCATAACCAATTCATTTCTAACCTCTTCCACAGTAATCAACATCCAATCTAGGGCACATTTATTAGCTATACCAGTCCATTTACGACAAAATTCTGGATTGTGCCTGCCAATAGTGGGCGCATTGCGTACTCTGAAACCCCTTGGGATCCTCTTGGATCTGTAATAATCAGAAATAAAGGTACCATGGAGATCCAAATCTACCTCTCTTCTTTTCAACTTAATCAGATCATTATAAACATCCCGAATAGAATCAATATGTTTCAAATCATCAGTACCTTTAGGCCACAAAATTTGTTCAGCCTCAACCTCTGAAATCTGTAACACCTCAGCTGTATCCAATAGTGCACCAGCCCTGGATAAAAAATCTTCTTCCATTTTGCAAGAAACTTGATAAGAAGGAGTTCAATACACGAAGTGAAGAAGCCAAATATAATATACAGTAGGTGGTGCCCAGAGAGTGTGTGGCTAGCACACTGTATTAAATAAGAAAGCAAACTCTGGCACTCTTCCTTTAAATCCAAAATAATTGCAGAAATTACCCGGGTGCTTCCAAGCCTCGGTATGTATAATCAATAAAGGAGCACTCCAAGGAATTTTCAAACTTATTTATAATCCGGTGTTGAGAAAATCAACCATCAACGTTTCGACCCAATAGGGTCTTTATCAAGATAACAACAACCTCAAATTAATGTGTATATATACAGAAATACAAATAAATCTAACTTACCCCACCTGAGAAGTGAAGCCCGCTCACCAAGTGCCGCCGAGTAGTGCGCATGCGTAGTGACGTCACCAGAACGGTGCGTCATGACGTGTGTGCGTACGTGCGTGATAACGTGATCATGTGATCCCATGGACCGCAAGCGTGTCCATGGAAACCTGAATCAATAAAAACAAAGCAAAAGGAAAGATAGGAAACTACAGACCGGAAAAGTCATCAGTGTTAATGAGCCATAATTGAAATAAGTAGATGAATAAATACACAGAGTGTAACTAGGAGAAAAAAAGAGTGAAAAGAAGCATAAAAGAATAATAAAAAATAGGAATGTGTAGGAAAAAAGTGAAAAAAGTGAGGAAACACAAATAAGAGCCTCTAAAAAGAGACAAAAATGTGATGTGTGAGAAAGGAAGGTGAAGAGTATGAATAGACATATACATCTGAAAATAGTGAAAAAAGAAGAATAGAAAAAAGATAAGACCTAGTACATCTCAGAGGCCTAAACACATGTGACCCTTAGTAAGGTCTTCTCCAATCCCCCTCGGATATCATACACTAGGAATAGAAATTTGAGAGACTTTCTGATGAAAACAGACCTCCCTAGAGAAATATTGGCTCCAACTAAAACCAACAAAATGGGTTGTTTTCGTTGTACTGGATGTGTCACTTGTGGTCATATGCTTACTGGCTCTTCCTTTGTACATCCACATTCGGGCAAAAGATATAAGATTCGACACTATATCACCTGTCTAACTGATCATGTGGTCTATCTAATCTCCTGTCCCTGTGGTCTTTTTTATGTGGGTAAGACGGACTTAACCCTCCGTGATAGGATCAGAGGGCATCGATCAGCTATTATGACGGCTTTTAGAGATGGGAAAACGGACAAACCTGTGGCTAAACACTTCCTCGCATTTAACCACAGATTACCCATGCTTAAATTTATTGCTATAGATGTCATACCTATTCCAATCAGGGGAGGTGACCGGTCAAAGTTATTACTTCAAAGGGAGACCTTCTGGATCAAACAATTGGACACGTTGCATCCCAAAGGATTGAACGAATATGTTTCATTTAACTCATTTTTGGAGAGACGTTAGTCTATCTTTTATATTTATTTTTATTTTTCTTTTTGGGCCTTATATATATATATATATATATATATATATATATACACATTTTTCGGCCTCTGCATTTTTCTTTATTATTATAATGCAATTTGTGAAGTTTATTTACTGTTGTATGTGCAGGATCTTATCATACATAGGCATCTCTATTAGTAATATTATGCTGTATCTGATGTACACTTGGAAGTATGACCGGTATTTGTCTCTATTATATATGCATCTCATATGATCAGATCACATGTGTTTAGGCCTCTGAGATGTACTAGGTCTTATCTTTTTTCTATTCTTCTTTTTTCACTATTTTCAGATGTATATGTCTATTCATACTCTTCACCTTCCTTTCTCACACATCACATTTTTGTCTCTTTTTAGAGGCTCTTATTTGTGTTTCCTCACTTTTTTCACTTTTTTCCTACACATTCCTATTTTTTATTATTCTTTTATGCTTCTTTTCACTCTTTTTTTCTCCTAGTTACACTCTGTGTATTTATTCATCTACTTATTTCAATTATGGCTCATTAACATTGATGACTTTTCCGGTCTGTAGTTTCCTATCTTTCCTTTTGCTTTGTTTTTATTGATTCAGGTTTCCATGGACACGCTTGCGGTCCATGGGATCACATGATCACGTTATCACGCACGTACGCACACACGTCATGACGCACCGTTCTGGTGACGTCACTACGCATGCGCACTACTCGGCGGCACTTGGTGAGCGGGCTTCACTTCTCAGGTGGGGTAAGTTAGATTTATTTGTATTTCTGTATATATACACATTAATTTGAGGTTGTTGTTATCTTGATAAAGACCCTATTGGGTCGAAACGTTGATGGTTGATTTTCTCAACACCGGATTATAAATAAGTTTGAAAATTCCTTGGAGTGCTCCTTTATTGATTATACATACCGAGGCTTGGAAGCACCCGGGTAATTTCTGCAATTATTTTGGATTTAAAGGAAGAGTGCCAGAGTTTGCTTTCTTATATATATATATATATATATTTATATTTGTAAAGAAACTAAGAAATATGAAGTAAGCAAAATAAAACACTATGGTCTCTATTTTTTACTGTTGAATAAGCTTTTCAAATGATTTGCTATTTTTTAATAAACTTTTAATATGATTTATTATGATTGATTGATATTTTTTATATATTTTTTATATATGATTTTTTTTTATATTTTATGTTGAAAAATAAATTTAGAATATAAAAAAAAATATTAAATCATTCGGAAAGATTGTCCAACAATATTAAATCAATGCCTATATCAATATATCATAAAATGTTTTCAGAATATTAAATCATATTAAAAGTTCATTCAAAAATGTAAAATAATTTGAAAAGTTTATCCAACAATATTTAATTGAGATATATGTTATATATAATCAATAAAAAAACGAATATTTGTATTTTTGACAGCAACGTTACTTTAATTGTAGAGTATTTTTATGGCATTGTTGTGTTTACAGATTATTTACAGCAGGTTTCCATTAGCTGGGTTTTGATAATCTATAAATAAGTCTTAAAGCAAAGTACATTAGTATCTAGAACTACTGCACATTTTAATTTCTGATCATTAAAGTGGATGATTTAATTTTCCTACCAGTCCAGCAACCACTTTCCTCTGGGATATGGTTTACTAAAGGTCACTTTCTACTTTCTTTTTAAAAAGATGCTGACTAAAAAGCTTACTGTAATATCTGAGTTTCGTTCAACTTCACAGACCATAAACCATATTGGACAATACAAGATTTCAGAGATGTAGCATGGGAAAAATATTTAACTCCATGAACAGCGATAAAAAAAATAACCAAATGTTCTTAGGTTATTTAGGTTATTTTATAGACATTTTAAATTAGATCAATCGCTTTGTTGACTGCTGTGTGCAATTAGAACTAGCCATTAGAACCAGTTGGAAAAAAAACACATACAAGCAAAATAATACAACATTGATGCCTCGCATTTAGCTTTGGATAATGTACTTGCATTTTCTTTCTCACTTTTTCTAGGATAGTTAAGGATTATAGAGTGCTGTATTAATGACTGTTTAAAGGGACACTATAGTCACCTGAACAACTTCAGCTTAATGAGGTTGTTCAGGTGAGAACTATAGCTCCCTGCAGCCTTTCTCATGTAAACACTGTATTTTCTGAGAAAATACAGTGTTTACATTGAAAGCTAGCAACACCTACAGTTGCAGTCACTCAGAGTGAACCAGAGGGACTTCTGAGTTGATGGAGGCATAATATGCCTACATCCACTCAGATCAGCAGAGCACAGGGCAGCACTGTGCACAGCATCCTGTGATTCAGTATCTCCTCCCTCTGCATGCAGACACTGAACTTTCCTCATGCTGATTGGCCAGGGCTGTGTTTGAATCATGCTGGCTCTGCCCCTGATCTGCCTCTTTGTCAGTCTCAGCCAATCCTATGGGGAAGCATAGCCTGTGATTGGATCAGGCTACCACATGTCAGCAGACTGCTTGTTTTTCTGAGTCTAACAACATGGAGATTTACAGCTTCAGGCTTGAATACAGTAAGATTTTTACTATATTTATGGAGGCATGAGGGTGGTGTTAACACTATAGGGTCAGGAATACATGTTTGTGTTCCTGACCCTATAGTGATCCTTTAAGAACATGTATGTATTTTATGATATGCATTTATTATATTAATTTTCTTTTTTATATATTAAGGAATAGTAACCTTCTCATCATTATGTTCCTTCTCATTTACTTCTTCTGCTAGGTTGAGTTTATCGACCATCTTAACACCAATACTTGACAATTGATTTACGACTTTAAATAGACACTAAGCACTATTAATACCAATGTGGATGAGAGTGAGAGAAGAAGAAGATGGATGTTTATTAACTCTTAATTATATAAAGAATTCTCTATACCAGATGCTGAGCAGTTTTGAACTGGTCAGCTGTTGCATTTTCTCCAGGTCCTTTTTTTACCACTATTTCCTAATTGCTGTGGGTTCTTTCATTTAGAGTCTAAGCTCTATGAATATAATAACCATTTACTTAAGCTTCAATTTAGATGAACTCTGTCATACTGTTTCTCTTCTTAACTATGATCTCTTTGACTTTATCCATTCTTTATATACAGTCACATTAATATTAATACATTTGTTGAAATTATTATAGAATCAATATATGTATACAGTATCTCACAAAAGTGAGTATACCTCTCACATTTTTGTAATAATGTAACCGCATGTGGTTCCCTTATTTACCACTATAATGTCTTAAAGCATAGAACTTAGTAGGGCTAACCATACAGATATCTTAGCCATAATTTTATATAGTGTAAGAGATCCTCTATTTAACATATATAAATAATTGAGAATACAATATAAAATAAGGATTGTCTTGGAAGCAATCGTTTTGTCTTTTTGGATATTTATTATATAAAAATATAAAAATCCATTATAGCAGAGTTTATAAGATTAAATTACATGCTTGCAAATATCATTAATAGGTTAACATACCCTTCTGAACATGTCATCATGTCAGCCTCTCTGTCATTTTAAGATGGAGCAGCGTCTGTCTCCAAGTCTCTCCTCTGTGTCTTAACATTTAAAAGTACACCTATTTATACCTTAGGTGTCTCCATTTTAGGGTTACTGTAGTTCAAATATGAAAAGTAACACTTCTTTTACTTTATTCAATTTAGGACCTCCCTTAACTTGGCAAACATACAAGGCCATAACTAAAGGGTGTATACGTCATGGAAATTTTCCTGACTTAGTTCAAGATGGCATCTTAAAGTCTGAATAGGTTATCTGTTGTTTATACTAAGTCGTAAGTGTACAGTCGTGGGAGATTCCCGGATTTGGGGAAGTTCCATTAACTTGGGGTTACCACAGTATATTGTGTACTGCAAGAGTCGTAGTATAGCCTTGAAGCTTGTTTATGCATTATTGTTATTGTAATTCGTCTGGGACAAAATGGCGCAAACATATTATGCACTGAGGTTATTGCTTAAAGAAACAGTTATGAAAAACAATATGTTCCATTTCTAACACCTTGTCAGTTTGCAATATCTCTTAAAGACAAAGTACACAGTTTAAGAAATACAACATTTCATTCTAAAACTTGTAATATTTGCATTTGCCCATAACAATTATTTTATTATATCTTTTCATGTGACAACACTGAAGAAATTACACACTGCTACAGTGTAACGTAGTAAATGTACAGCCTGTGTAACAGTGTAAATGTGCTGTCTCCTCAAAATAACTCAACACACAGCCATTAATGTCTAAACCGTTGGCAACAAAAGTGAGTACACCCCTAAGTGGAAATGTCCAAATTGGGCCCAAAGTGTCAATATTTTGTGTGTCCACCATTATTTTCCAGCACTGCCTTAATCCTCATGGGCATGAAGTTCACCAGAGCTTCACAGGTTGCCACTGGAGTCCTCTTCCACTCCTCCATGATGACATCACAGAGCTGGTGGATGTTAGAAACCTTGCACTCATCCACCTTCTGTT
>OW240913.1:296791127-296887975 GCA_933207985.1 Pelobates cultripes | reverse complement strand
TTAGGATGAACCACAGATGCTCAATAGGGTTTAGGTCTGGAGACATGCTTGGCCAGTCCATCACCTTTACCTTCAGCTTCTTTAGCAAGGCAGTGGTCGTCTTGGAGGTGTGTTTTTGGGTTGTTCATGTTGAAATACTGCCCTGCGGCCCAGTCTCCGAAGGGAGGGGATCATGCTCTGCTTCAGTATGTCACAGTACATGTTGGCATTCATGATTCCCTCAATGAACTGTAGCTCCCCAGTGCCGGCAGCACTCATGCAGGCCCAGACCATGACACTCTAACCACCATGCTTGACTGCAGGCAAGAAACACTTGTCTTTGTACTCCTCACCTGGTTGCTGCCACACACGCTTGACATGACACCGGGGAGGGAAAATGGCTAATTGTGCCCAATTTGGACATTTCCACTTAGGGGTGTACTCACTTTTGTTGCCAATGGTTTAGACAAATTTATGTTTTTATACAGCCTGTACACTTACTACTTTACATTGTATCAGAGTGCCAGTTCTTCAGTTTTGTCCCATGAAAAGATACAATAAATATTTACACTATTGTGAGATACTGTACATGATGAGTTAAATGCTAGTTTGTATACTAGTAAGCTGGTGCCTTTATGTCTTTTCCTCATTTGTTGATTAATACCATCTGAAAAGCACTCCTCACCTGGTTGCCACCACACAAGCTTGACACCATCTGAACCATATAACTTTAACTTTGTCTCATCGGACCACAGGAAATTGTTCCAGTAATCCATGCTCTTAGTCTGCTTGTCTTCAGCAAACTGTTTGTAGGCTTTCTTGTGCATGATCTTTAGAAGAGGCTTCCTTCTGGGATGACAGCCTAGCAGACCAATTTGATGCAGTGTGCAGCATATGGTCTGAGCACTGACAGGATGATTCCCCACCCTTTCAACCTATTTCCCAAAGACAACCTCTGGATATGATGCTGAGCATGTGCACTCAACTTCTTTGGTCGACCATGGCGAGGCCTGTTCTGGGTGGAACCTGTCCTGTGAAACCGCTGTATGGTCTTGCTTACCGTGCTGCAGCTCAGTTTCAGGGTCTTGGCAATCTTCTTAAAGCATAAGTCATCTTTATGTAGCGCAACAATTCTTTTTGTTCAGTTCTTTGCCATGAGGTGCCATGTTAAACTTCCTGTGACCAGTATGAGAGAGTGTGAGAGCAATAACACCATATTTAACACACCTGCTCCCCATTCACATCTGAGACCTTGTAACACTAATGAGTCACATGACACTGGGGAGGGAAAATGGCTAATTGGGCCCAATTTGGACATTTCCACTTAGGGGTGTACTCACTTTTGTTGACAAAAATGGCTCTGTGTTAAGTTATTTTGAGGGGACAGCAAATTTACGCTTTTATACAGCCTGTACACTTACTACTTTACATTGTATCAGCGTGTCATTTCTTCAGTGTTGTCACATGAAAAGATATAATAAAATATTCACAAAAATGTGAGGGGGGTGCTCACTTTTGTGAGATGCTGTACATGATGAGTTAAACGCTACTTTGTATACTAGTAAGCTGGTGCCTTTATGTCTATTCCTCATTTGTTAATTAAAACCGTCTGAAAAGCACTTTAACATCTGTTCCTGTTTTTGCACACATTAGGTACCTCTCCCAGTGTTCTATATACAGGTGGTTACCCCAGGTAGACAAGTTTGCACAAGTAAAATGGTACAGTAAACAATTAGGCTTCTCTGGTGTCTGACCTGGAGACATAGGATTTTAAAACCACAAGGTCAGATTTTGCAACTTCAATAATCTCTGGGGAGTAAGCAAAAACCACAAATTTGAAAAAACTAAAAATGTACCTAGTAGCCAGGGAATGAAACTGTTGAAGATCGTTAAAACTTAGGATAGACTAATTTTTTTCAAAGATTAAGATACCTCCATACTTCTGATAAAAAAGGATCAAGGTAGGATCAGCACTGATAATGCCACAGAAGGTGTATAAATTATAAATTATAAAAAGGCAGCACACCTAAAGGGGGTAACCCTTCTATCCCCTAAGGCTAGAACAGAAATAGATGAATCAAAAGAAGTAGGGCGCGCCTTGATAAAATTATAAAATGTATCAATAAAAACGTACAATAAAAGATGAAAATAAAAAGAGTACAGATATTATAGTCCACAGAATGTTCTTGTAACGTGATGTGGTATCGTCCCAGATGATGATTTTCAGTATTGACGGTGGATAATATGTGAAGAGATAAAAGGAACAGCCAGTATGTCTGTATATATGCAAATATATTAAAAAATAAATAGAATTACTCACAATTTCCAGAGCTAAAATCCAGCTCTGGTATGAAGTGCGTGAAGTGGAATGATACCCACTCAAGGATATATGGAGCCTTTTCTTGAAGGTATTGATGATTCACCAAGGAGTCCAACTGGAAATTTAAGCAGATAAGATATATAGTGCTCACTGTTTGATTACAATTGAGTATATAAATAGTATGGAAATATACTCACAGTATATTGAGCAATCCTCTCTGCTCAATTTTTAGGAGTATGGGTGGTATAATCCCCACCTAGGGATATTCTTTGGATTCGTGATGATTCAATTCAGTCAGGTATAAGGATAAAAATTATAGTAAAAATAGGAATGTGGCAAATGCAATATATGAGGCCAAAATTCCTTTATTATTACAATATAAAATACATATAAAATTAGATTCTAAACGCGTTTCGCCCACAACAGGCTTCTTCAAGTAGAATATAATAAAAACAGTAACCTGACTTGTAATGCTTTATATAGGGTATGTTAAATGTGCTGGAATTTGAATATTCCCGCCAAAATGACATCATCATAAATTAAGGTTTGTGAAATACAGATCAAAACAGAATAATAATAGTTCCATTGCCATAATGTTCAAATACAAGTGCAATATACAAATTTAAAATATAAAAATGGAATAAAATAGCTAAATGGAATAGAAGGGATAATTATTGAATGGAAATCACGTGACACGCGGCGTGTGAATACTTCCGCTTCACGTGACTTCCAAGCCCAATGAAATACATGCGTTCCACCGTTTATAAAAATAAAAATAATTAGAAATCTAATTAAGAGTTAATTAATGTTAAAAATATATGTTAAGAACTAAAAATAAAATAGGATCATAAGAAGTTAAAAAGATCGAAGTCTATATTAAGACCTAGTGGAGTAAGCGTTTTTAAAATAAAAGTCCATTCCATTTCTTTACTACCTAAAATCTTTTTTATATCACCTCCTCTCCAAGGGATTTTACAAATGTCAATGCCTATACATTTTAAAAATTTTGGATTTTTATCATGTATTAAAAAGTGTTTGGATATTGAGTGATTTTCATAACCTTTTCGGATATTGCGGCAGTGTTCTGCTAGTCTAGTTTTTAATTCTCTAGTAGTCATGCCCACGTACTGAAGTTCACATGGGCATTCTAATAGGTAGATGACGTTTTTAGTAGTACAGTGAATAAAATTTTTAAGCGGGTATGTTTTTTGGGTGATGGATGATTTAAAAGAAGTAGTTTTAGATTTAATACTGTCATCCGTATGTCTACACACTATACATTTATTACATTTATAAAAACCTTTGGGTTTGTTGGGGAAAGGTGGGGAGCAGAAAGAGGAGGTAGTTTGGTTCTGTCTGGTGTAATTTTTTGTAAGGATGGATTTGAAACTGGGTGCCCCTCTATATATCACCTGGGGTTTTTCAGGGATAATCCCAGCTAGAATCCCATTGTGAAGTAATATATGACAATGTGTATTAATAATCTTCTTCATAACATTATTTTGGTTATTGAAGTCGAAGATGATTGGCAATGATGGAGCATTATTAGAGGTTTTATTTTCTTTATATTCAATAAGGTCTAGTCTGTCTTTATCTCTAACATTATCAATAGTTTGGCTTAGATTATTAGTGGGATAATTTTTCAGTGAAAAGTTATTTAATAACATATGGAATTGGTCCTCAAAGTCTTTAGTAAGAAAGCAGTTTCTTCTTAGACAGAGGAATTTACTTTTTGGTATTCCGTGTAGCCATGGTTTGTAGTGGCAGCTAGACATATCTATCATATTATTGGTACATACTTTTTTTTAAAAAGTTTTAGTGGGAATTTCATTTTTTTGAATAAAAATTTCTAAGTCTAGGAAATGGATGGTAGATTGGCTATATTCATGAGTTAAAATTATACCATAATTATTTTGATTTAAATAGAATAAAAACTGATTAAGAGAACTTTCTGTACCTTCCCAAATAAAAAACATATCGTCGATGTATCTAAAATAGGTTACCAGGTTTGCCTTCCAGTTATGCTCACCAAAAATGGCTGTTGATTCCCACTCTGCCATGAAGAGGTTTGCATAACTGGGCGCAAACCTGGTCCCCATGGCAGTACCTTGTTTCTGTAAATAAAAAGTGTCATAAAACCAAAAATAATTATTTAAAAAAATAATATTAATACCTTCTATGATAAAATTAATCTGGTGGTCTTGAATTTTGTTTTCTGCCCTTAAGATTTTTTCCACTGCGGAACAACCTCTATCATGGGGGATAATGGTGTATGGTGATTGTACATCGCAGGTGACTAAAAAATAGGAATCTTTCCATTTAAAATCATTTAAAAAGCGAAGTAAAGTCATTGTGTCTTTTAGATATGATTGCATGCATTTTACAGATGGTTGTAGCAGAATGTCTAGGTATTCAGATAAATTTGATAGAATGGAATTGATCCCTGATACAATGGGTCTTCCAGGGGGATTTTTTTTCATCTTTATGGATTTTTGGTAAGAAATAGATAACCGGAATTTTTGGAGGAGTGACATTTAAATAATCATATTCTTGCTTGTTTAGCATTTTTTGATCTCGGCCTTTATTCAAGAAAGAAATAAGGACTTCCTGAATATTTAGGGTCAGGTCTCGAGGTAGTTTTTCATAGACCGTATGGTCGTTAAGTTGTCTTAAGGCTTCTTCTATATACATTTCTTTAGATAATATTACAATTCATCCTCCTTTGTCAGCTGATTTTATGACAATACTTTCATCCTTTTGCAATTGTAAAAGTGCTTTACGTTCTGGCTGTGAAAGGTTGTAATAATTGTATTTGTTTCTTTTGATTTTTTCAAAATCGCTTATGACCAGTTTTTCAAAAACCTCCAAGGGGCCTGTCTTAAAACTGGATGCAAAAAAAGTAGAATTCTTTTTTAGAGAGGTAGATATAATATTTGGACAGTCAGTAGGTGGTGTAGCTGAGAGTATAGGGGTGGTTGTACTAGAACTTTTAATGGCAAAAAATCTTTTAAGGGTAGCTTTTCTTACAAATTTATTGATATCTATAAAGGCTTTAAACGGCTTATAAGGGTTTGTAGGGGCAAACTTGAGTCCTTTACTAAGAACGGATATTTGTGTCGTTGTTAAAGCTTTTTGTGATAAGTTAAAAATGTCAAGTTCTCTCTCATTTTTGGGAGTTATGGTCGATCTAGCCTTTCTCTTTTGTGGTCTTCTCCCACTTCTCCTTCCTCTAGACTTAAATTCCTTTTTCTCGTTTTTGTAGGATGGGGACTAGAGAATTAAAAACTAGACTAGCAGAACACTGCCGCAATATCCGTAAAAAGGTTATGAAAATCACTCAATATTCAAACACTTTTTAATACATGATAAAAATCCAAAATTTTTAAAATGTATAGGCATTGACATCTGTAAAATCCCTTGGAGAGGAGGTGATATAAAAAAGATTTTAGGTAGTAAAGAAATGGAATGGACTTTTATTTTAAAAATACTTACTCCACTAGGTCTTAATATAGACTTCGATCTTTTTAACTTCTTATGATCCTATTTTATTTTTAGTTCTTAACATATATTTTTAACATTAATTAACTCTTAATTATATTTCTAATTATTTTTATTTTTATTTTTAACAATTCTCCTCCTTCTTTTTTTTTTTTTACAAATAATTAAAATGTCCAGGATAAACATAAATTATTCTTATACTTTATTGTTTTATTATATGCTCCCTCTATGTCAAGGTGTGTGGGGTTTCGAACCTGAGACCTAGAGAGTATCTCCCTCTCTGTGAGCATGTTGCTTATCCACTTGCCCCTCCTTGCTGGCACTGCGCCGATATATGCATGCGTTCCATTGGTGGAACGCATGTATATAATTGGATGCGGCAATCACGTGACACGGAAATGCTTTTCGCGTCACGTGGTTTTTACTCGGCCGACATCCCAACCTATAGTACATGCGTTCCAATGGTGGAACGCATGTATTTCATTGGGCTTGGAAGTCACGTGACGCGGAAGTATTCCCACGCCGCGCATCACGTGATTTCCATTCAATAATTATCCCTTCTATTCCTTTTAGCTATTTTATTCCATTTTTATATTTTAAATTTGTATATTGCACTTGTATTTGAACATTATGGCAATGGAACTATTATTATTCTGTTTTGATCTGTATTTCACAAACTTTAATTTATGATGATGTCATTTTGGTGGGAATATTCAAATTCCAGCACATTTAACATACCCTATATAAAGCATTACAAGGCAGGTTACTGTTTTTATTATATTCTACTTGAAGAAGCCTGTTGTGGGCGAAACGCATTTGGGAATCTAATTTTATATGTATTTTATATTGTAATAATAAAGGAATTTTGACCTCATATATTGCATTTGCCACATTCCTATTTTTACTATAATTTTTATCCTTATACCTGACTGAATTGAATCATCACAAATCCAAAGAATATCCCTAGGTGGGGATTATACCACCCATACGCCTAAAAATTGAGCAGAGAGGATTGCTCAATATACTGTGAGTATATTTCCATACTATTTATATACTCAATTGTAATCAAACAGTGAGCACTATATATCTTATCTGCTTAAATTTCCGGTTGGACTCCTTGGTGAATCATCAATACCTTCAAGAAAAGGCTCCATATATCCTTGAGTGGGTATCATTCCACTTCACGCACTTCATACCAGAGCTGGATTTTAGCTCTGGAAATTGTGAGTAATTCTATTTATTTTTTAATATATTTGCATATATACAGACATACTGGCTGTTCCTTTTATCTCTTCACATATTATCCACCGTCAATACTGAAAATCATCATCTGGGACGATACCACATCACGTTACAAGAACATTCTGTGGACTATAATATCTGGACTCTTTTTATTTTCATCTTTTATTGTACGTTTTTATTGATACATTTTATATTTTTATCAAGGCGCGCCCTACTTCTTTCGATTTATCTACCTCCATACTTCTGCCTTTTCAATATTACCATAATCTCTTGGTCTCATACCTGACAATATCCAAGTGATTTCTCAAAACCAGGGTGAGCAGAGAGGGGTTAGATGCTAAGGCAAAATGGGTCCACATCTTATCCCATACTCTTAGGGAATTTAATATTATTGGGCAGCAGGTATGAAGGAAAACCCTATATCTCTTGTCCAATCACATTTTAAAAGAAATATTTTTTTGAGAATCCACCTATCATTGCTCGCCCAGCAGAGCATGCCACTTTACTAACTTTGCTAAATGAGCTTCATAATACTACATGATAAAATACATAACAAGCATGTCAGAGGCTAACCCATGTTGCTTGTTCTTCCAGATAAACTTTAGGTGTCTTTAGTGGCTGGGATAGGCAGAACGTAAATAACAGTTAGGGAGAATATTCATCATTATACATTGAATTCTACCTATTCGTGAAATTGGTTTAGGATCCTAATTCTCCAGTTCTCTCTTAAGGTAATATAGTAAAGGTAGAGATAAATATTCTGATTTTACCCAAATCCCCACTAGATCCTTCCTATTGAACTGAGTGAGTGCAAGATCATGGTAAAAAAGTGGAGGAGGGGCGCAGGGACCAGATACCTCTACTACTACCAATTATTTATTTCCAACTATTCATTATAAATAATATACAAGTAGTGATGTCCCGAATGGTTCGCCACGGTTCGCCTCCAGTCAGCAGACACATTCCAGCCAATCAGCAGCAGACCCTCCCTCCCAGACCCTCCCACCTCCTGGACAGCATCCATTTTGAAGCTGCATTCTTAGTGAGCTGTCCAGGAGGTGGGAGGGTCTGGGAGGGAGGGTCTGCTGCTGATTGGCTGGAATGTGTCTGCTGACTGGAGTCCGCGGCGAACCGTTCGGCGAACCGTTCGGGACATCACTATATACAAGTACTATATATATGATAAAATAACTAAATTGTATAAAAACCTTCCATTTGACAGTGACATCTTAATACACTAGAATGTCCTCTGTATTGAAAATGGAATAGGAATGCATGAAACCTAAGGTACAAGCACATTTTAACTATAGGTGAAGACTAGATAAACTAATGTTCTATCCATTAAGTATAATAGTTAACATACTTAAAAAAACATGGTGGATGCCACATTGTTGAAGCACAAGAAATAGTGTACCAAATGATAACAGCAAGTAAAGTGTATAGTATAGACAGACATGAAGTGTATACTGAATTACCTGTATTACCTGCAAAACCAGGTGACTATGTCAACCAGGAAATATATTTCTGTATTTGATCTCGCTTGTTTAGGATTTTCAGAACACATTTAGATTATATATTAAATCCAAGTATATTTTAATAACATTCAGATTTTATTTATTCTTTTAATTGATTTTTATGAACTCTTTAAAAGACATCTGTGAGAAGTTTCCTTATTTCTTGCAATAAGCTTAATCAAATTAAAGTGTTTTGCTTACATCTTCTTAACCTTTCTTTTTAAATTCTTCACAATATTGACTTTCAATGTATCATTCCTTAATTTAGATTCTAAATTGTCTTTAAAAATTGATTTCTCAGTATGTAATTAATCAATTTTCTACTTGATTTTTCTCTGGAAGTGTGCTATGTATGGTCAATCTTTTTAGTCTCAAAGAACAAAAACATATGGTTTCATGCATTAGTAAAGTACATACTCAATGGATTGGGTCTGTATAATTTTTTGATATTTCGTTCCATTGGATTTACATAGTCCTTTCAGTGTAAACAACCATTTAGATAAATAGCCTGGTTTCCTACACAGTTCTTGCCATAGCCAAAAAAATGGTGATTATAAACTACAATGTGAAACAACAATTATTTTAAAAGCATTATTTTCACATTGTACCATAAAGGTAAGTAGCAAAACAAGTATTTTGTTGTTGCCACAGTTCTCAAGACTTAACAGATATGTATGTGTCTGCTTAATATATTTAATATTACATTGTATCTTAAAAATATTAATGTTGTCATAATTTATAAAAAATAAATATGTACAACTATGTACAAATTCAGAAATATATATTTTATGTGAAGAACTAGACAAGGGAATGAGAAGTTGGATAGAGTTGGAGAGAAGTTGGATAGAGTTGGATAGAGAGATGCAGGGTAGAAAGGAGAGCAGGAATAACATAGAAATTACTCTAGTAGACCGTGGATAGGGTAGAAAGGAAGGGATGATGAAGGGAAGAAATATATAGACAGGTACACTCAAAACAAGGACAGGTAAAAGAGAAATCAGTACAACAATTAGGAGAAAAATCCTAGGTGCAAATGTCCATTATGGAGCCAGAAGCTTCTATGAAGAAAAAGTATGAAATCCAAAATAGTATCAGTCAGCACACAGTAATGCACTTCTCACTTGTTTCACATACTAAAATGAATCATTAACCCCTTAAGGACTGGACTGTTTTTGCGATGTTGTACATTTGCGACCAGGAATATTTTTACACTTTTGTGGTGTTTGTGTTTGGCTGTAATTTTCCGCTTTCTCATTTACTGTTCCCATACAAATTATATATTGTTTTTTTCAGGACAAAAGGGGCTTTCTTTACATACCATTATTTATATAATCTCATGTATTTTAATTTAAAAAAATACAAAAATCTGATGAAAAATTGAAAAAAATACATGTTTTTTGACTTTTACTTGAAAAACCTTTTACTCATCTACAAAAGCGAATGAAAAAAACTACTAAATAGATTCAAAATTTTGTCCTGAGTTTAAAAATACCTAGTGTTTACGTGCTTTTTTGCTTTTTTTGCATGTTATAGGGCTATAGGTACAAGTAGGATATTGCGGTTTCAAAACATACATTTTTAAAATTTATCAATAGTGACATTGTAACACTATTATCTGTCATAAATCTCTGAATAACACCCCACATGTACATATTTTTTTTAAAGTAGACAACCCAGGGTATTCAATATGGGGTATGTCCAGTCTTTTTTAGTAGCCACTTAGTCGAAAACACTGGCCAAAGTAAGCATTCATATTTGTTTGTGTGTGAAAAAAGTAAAAAAACTAAATTGAACGCTAATTTTGGCCAGTGTTTGTGACCAAGTGGTTACTAAAAAAGACTGGACATACCCCATTTGCAATACCTTGGGTTGTCTTCTTTTGCAAATGGTATGCCATCATGGGGGTAATTCTCATTCCTGGGCTACCATACGCTCTCAAAGGCAACGTAACCAACCTGGCCATTTTCAATGTAAAAATATTTGACCCATATATTTGACCTTGTAACTTTCAAAAATGCTATAAAACCTGTACATGGGGGGTACTGTTTTACTCGGGAGACATCGCTGAACACAAATATTAGTGTTTAAAAACTGGAAAACGTATCACAACAATTATATCATCAGTAAAAGTGCTGTTTGTGTGTGAAAAATGCAAAAAAAGTAACTTTCACTGACAATATCATCGCTGTGATATGTTTTACTGTTGTGAATCACTAATATTTGTGTTCAACGAAGTCTCGGGTAAACGAACACCCAACCCACAGGACACAGAATAACAAGAAACATTGCAGGGCCAGAAATACAGTCTTAACAAATTAAATTCTCTGGAATTTCGGCCTGGAAGTTATGAGCAGGTCCCTCAGAGTACAGTCAATAAATTTTGGGTAAAATGTACATAAATACGCACATTAGAATTTAAATATATATGCATATTTATATATTTGGGGGTCTAGGTAATATATTCTATAATTATTTATGTAATTTTGGCCTGGACATATTTCTTATTATTTTTGACCTTTTTATATACATAGATATATATACAAATTCATTCTAAGTGTATTTTGATATAAATATATATATATATTAATTTTAAAATACAGTTAGAATAAAATTTCATATAACTATATAATTTTTTTTTAATTTTTTATTATTATTTAAAAAAAAAATTATTTAATTTAAATTACTTATTATTTATATTTTATAATAATATATATATACAATATATATAGTTATTATATATATTATATATATACACGTGTGTAATTTAATTATAAGTGTATTTTTTTACATATTAATATAAAAATACACTTAGTATGACATTATATATATGATATATAGACATATATTATATAAATATAATATATGTCTATATATCATATATACACATATATAATTATTTTATTTATTTTTTATTAACACTAACTTTATTTTATTTTTGATTTTACACATGCAGGGAGACTGCCTGTCAGCACAGACAGTCCCCCTGCAGGCAGACACTAGGACACCTATTGTGACCATGTGATCGCTGTGTTAAGCGATCACATGGCCACAGGGGTCCTAATCTGCCGTGGGGAGACTGTCTGGGCTGCGGGCAGTCTCCCCACAACCGGAGGAACACTGATCGCCGCCGGGGGAACGACGGCGATCAGGTAAGTACCCCCAGACCGTTAGGACGGTTCAGGACCGTCATCGGTCGGCAAGGCAAAAATGCCGATGACGGTCCTGAACCGTCCTCGGTCCTTAAGGGGTTAATACCTTCACGATGGAGTCAATAGTGCACGCTCTGATCTAAACAAAACGTAAACAAAAACTGGAATTTGCACTAAATGTCTGTTCAACTGTAATTCCCCACTGTCACATTAAGTGCACCCACACTTATTATATATCATTTTGTTCAGGAGAAACAGGTATTTAATTTATCATTAACTATTCATATATGAATAAAATTTTAAAAAATGTGAGAACATTTAAATTAAATTTGTATTTCCGTCTGACATTTTAGCTATACATGTCATAATATTGTTAGCTTTTACTGCAATAAAATGCACATATTTGTATTCAGCAACATCTCCTGAGTATAACAGTACCCCCCTTTAACAGGTTTACAGGGTCAAATATAGCACATTTCATTTTTCAGTTTTTTTTCACATTGCCAGATTAGTAATGTTACCTTTGAGACCTTGTGGTAGCCCACTTAGTCACAAACACTGGCCAAAGTTAGCGTTCATATTTGTTTTTGTGTGAAAAAGGCAAAAATTTTATATTTGGCTAGTGTTTGTGACTAAGTGGCTACTAAAAAAGACTGGACATATCCCACTTGCAATACCTTTGGTTCCCTACTTTTGCAAATGGTATTCCATCATGGGCATAATTCTCATTCCTGGGCTACCATACGGTCTCAAAGGAAACATTACCAAACCGGCAAATTTCAACATGAAAAAATTTAAATGCAAGCCTTATATTTGACTCTCTAACTTTCCAAAACACCATAAATACCTGTACCCCATTGACAGGTTTTATGGTGTCTTGGAAAGTTACAGGGTTAAATATAGTGCTTTTGAATTACATTCTCTGCACTTTCTGCCTGGGTTGTCAGGCATGTCAATCAAATTTTAATTAATAAAATCACATAATTATGCTAAAAGATTACTTAAATATACACGTTGAATTTTAATATTTATACATATAGTTGTATTTAAATTCTACATATATACTTATGTAATCATTAATGTAATTATATATATTTATCTATATGTATATATATATATTTGCAGTTATTTGTATTTTATATATAGATATATACAGAATGTCATTCTAAGTGTATTTTTTTATATATATATATATATATATATATATATATATATATATATATATATATATTAGTAACAAAATACACTTAGAATGAAATTACATATGTATACATAATTTATTTTTATTTTTTAAAATATTTTATTTATTTATTTAATTATTTTATTTATTCATTATTGTAATTATACGTATATATATATATATATATATATATATATCTTATATATATGTAACTTCATTCTAAGTGTATTCTAATACTAATATATGTACTTATATTAACATTAAAATACACTACATATGACATTACATATATATAAGATGTATATATCTATCTATATATAAAATATGTACACATTTATTTAATTTTCAACATGTTTAGTTTTTTTTTTTTATACTTCCCACCAGGAGGGGGACATCCCAGACAGTCTGACAGCCCGGACAGTTCCCCCTGCAGGCAGATCCACAGCCAGCTATAGGGGGCCATGTGATCGCTCTTTGAGAGCAATCACATGGCCCCCGGGGGCCAGATTTGCCATAGGAGGGCTGCCTGGGCTGTCAGGCAGTCGTCCCGAAGAGGATCGGGGCAGAGGTAAGTTCACCAGAGCTCCTGGGGTAGAAAGCAGTTACGGCGTTCTATGCTGCCGCAACGGCTTTAAAGCCCATTATAATGGAGATGGCACAGAATGCTGTAATGGTGTTAAAGGGTTAAAATTTTACTTTTTCTAAATATCTTGCATATATATATATATATATATATATATATATTTATATATATTACTGATGCATATAATATTTGTCTAATTCAGTAGTCAACTGACATGTTCCTGCAAACAATATTCATACTTTCTGCTGAAGGCATTTATTGTTAAAAATGTGGATTTTATAATATATATTTTTCAGACTCAACAATAGCACAACTGATCACCAGAAGCAGTTGATTTAATTTAAACTATATTAAAGCTAAATTCAGAGAGAAAATAAACTTAGTCTTAAGAACAGTGCACTGAATGATTTATATTGTTTTCCGGTAATACTGCATATTTTCTGATTACAATATAATGATACCTATTTCATGCTTTTTTGTGTTTTCTCATAGAAGCATTGCATAAAGTAATCATATATCAAATAAAGAAAACAAACAATGCAAAATATCTCAAGAAAGAGCTCTCCTATTTAATCTTATTATTCTGTATTAAATACCAGTTGATAAAATGTACGTTTACTAAGAAGTAAAGGATACTTTAAGCACCAGAACCACTACAGCTTAATGTAGTTTCTCTAGGGCAAAAAGGCAGTCCCTGCATACTTTCAGTTGTAAACATTGCATCTTAGAAAAGACAATGCATACATTGAAGTGCAAGAACATCTCTAGTGGCCATTGGAGACACTTGCTATTGCGGTCCTGCAATCTTGCGGTCCTGCAATTGTTGTGGTCCTGTAATTGGCCCAAAGCATCTCATAGAGATGCTTTGGGACAATTCATTGGTATGAGGGGATGCTGATTGATGCAGAATAGTGACTGCTGCACATTTGCAGTAGCTCCTCAATGCTTCCATTTAGGGAAGTATTGGATTGGCTGAGATCATCAGTAATGATGAAACAAACAACAATGGGCATGGCAGAAACAAAGTACAGAGTAAAACAAATGTCTGTTTGGTGAAAGAGCAATTTCATCATCATATTCCTCACCACCACCAAGATCAGTGATTGGGACACAACCTGGGTACACTGCTTTATGTCTTCATTTAATGGAAACAGTCAGAGCATCATCTCCCTTCCCATTGCAAATAGTCACCTAAGAGCTTGTGTATAGGCCAGGGTCAGCAACCTATGGCACGTGTGCCATGCACAGCACTTAAGGTGCTTTTGCATGGCACTAAAGGCTCTGGCCTGTCAGGCGTCCCAATGGGACTTCAGCGATCTGCTAGTGATTGCCGCTTGCACTAGCAGAGGGACAGTCCTCAATTTACGCATTGCAGCACTTAGAGGAAGTGATCTCAGATCACTTTCTCCAGTACAAGTGAATGGGAATACACACTGAAGTACCACAGATTACATTAGCTATCACAGCTTTTTCCCTGCACCAGCTGCCTAGCCAACCTGGTTCCCACTGGACTCTAGGGAAGCCACCCACACTATTAGATATACACTAAGCTGCAGAACCCTCCCCCACACACAAACCCTACAAACACAATACCACTGACAATACAAATAGAGACACACAAATCCACAAGCAGACTCACATGCAATACCACAAGCAGCCCGTACATACACACACCACCAAACACACATGTGACATATCATCCACAAACACAATTCATCATGCAGCCCCCCCTCCAAAGCCTGCATTCATAGGTACATTCATAGGTATCATACACAATACAACAAACTACCCATGAACATACAGAACAGCACACATATGTACAAATACAACACTACAAAGCAACTGCAAAACCCCGAAATAACACAAGCACAATAAGGCAACATACACACCTCAATTTGACTGGGATGCCAAGGGACCAAGTTCTTGTTTTGGTACAGCATTACTAAAAGATTGCCTACCTCGGTTATAGACTTGTGTTGTAACAGATTCCACTGCCACCAATACAAAACCACCCACATCTAAAGCCACAAGGCGAAAGGTTATGACTAATATATTGTGCTGAAGCAAAGGTTGTCTCTGATGAAACTGTAATGCTTGAAAGCTGTTGTAGAAGAAGCTGCAGTGCCACTGGAAGTGGAAGCACAAGTTATTGCAGCATGAAAAGGCCTAGAAAAGACTGAGAAAATATAATTGCCTCCTGGGTGGTGAATCAAACATAATGGACATGCTACTAATCTGCAGGGCCGTCTTTAATATTGATTGGACCCTGGGCAAGCATCTGCTTGGGCCCCCTGGCCTTGCAATCACTCCCTCCACCCCAACCTAGAGGCGAAACTAATGCAGAGAGTGCCTTGGTGTAAAAACAAAATAATTCAGGCCTGCCCTGTAGCACGAGAGTAAAGAAAAGATAGATCCCCATCTGTCATACAACTCCTGCGATGCTTTGCCAGGTGGGGATCTACCATCCTTGCAGGGTTGTATTTTTGAGCAGTGTTTGTGCAATTGAATGTCAGCATGTTATTGTATAGAGTGTATGTGTGCATGTAGGGGTGTATTTGTATGTACTGTTACCACTGGAATGCAGTGGTGTACTTGTGTGTAGTGTTTGCATTTTAATGCTGGGATGTGTGATTGTCTGTAGTGTTGGCTTTTAAATGCAGGTGTACTTTTGTTTGTAGAGTTGGTGTTTGTATATAATTTTTGCGTTTTAATACAGGAATGTGTTTGTATGTAATGTTTGTATTTGCATGCAGGGGGTTGTTTGGATGTAGTGTTGTGTACATTTGTGTGTAGTATTGGTGTTTCAGCAAACTGGTGTGTTTGTATGTAATGTTTGTGTTTGCAGGGCTCTGTTTGCATGTTGTGTGATTTCTATAACACATATACACATACACATTAACATGCAGATACACACATAGGCACACTGACACATGCTCACACCTTGACACATACTGGCACATACACACACACACTCAGATACACACCCTTTGACACACAGATACAAGCACTTTGATACACACACACACTGGCACATCCACACACAGAGGTACACACACACACTGACACAGGTATGTACACACACACTCAGATACACACATACATAAAGGTATAAATGCAGGGGTGTATATGTGTACAGTGCTAGAGATGGAGTGTATTTGTGTTGGCATTAAAATGCTGGGATGTATGCATTACCACACACTCAGATGCACACTTACACACACTGACACATACATACACACACACACACACACACACACACACACACACACACACAGGTACACATACACACTGACACAGAAGTACACATACACAGGTATACATACACACAGAATCACTGACACACAGACAAACACAGCCAGATACAAACACTGACACAAACACAGCCAGATACACACAAGGACATAAACACAGCCAGATACACACACACACATATATGTGTACATTTACATATTTTAATCTCTGCCTTCTAGCAGCTCTTGGACAGCAACTCCCAGCAACCTTGGCCATAATAATGTCTCAACTCTGTTCTTACATACCCTGGTCCAGAATTTGGCAAAAGTGACATTTGGAAATGGTGTACAGCCTTTGATAACACTTGATGCAATAATATGTTAAAATAAATACTTTTAAAATTTATATTTAATAGGGAACTGTCAGGTTCTTCTAGGATTTTTAACATGTACTTATTCCCTGTGTGTTACATTACAAACACCAACACTTGAATAAAAGTGATATCAGAAATTAGCAAAACAAAAAAACAAAACATATTTAGCCACCCTCCTGTCTCCTTACCTTTTGGGTACAGAAAGGTGGCTTCCCTGGGGTCCAGTGGGAGCTTGTTGGCCCAGGCTGATGGGAGTCAGTCCCTCTCCCCAACAATGCTTGCATCCTCCTCCGTGTGGTGTGTGCCTCCTCCCCAGCGGCACTGAGGAGGAAGTGATCTGACCTCACTGCCTCCCAGCATGCCACGGAGACGAAAAGGGATCACATGGCAGTGTGTGAGGGGCTAGCTGTGTGTTTGTATTCAGCCAACCCCCATATTACAAGGGCCCGGTCCAGAGCAGTATTAAAGGGCTGTGGCCCCTGATTACCTCAGGTGCTGCAGGGGGGCCCATGGGGCAGCTGCCTTAGGGCCCCCAGGAGTAACTGGGCCCGGGGCAGCTGCCCCTTTTGCCCGTCCTTAAAGACGGCCCTGCTAATCTGACTATCCTAAAGCTGAATATTACCAATAGGCATGGTGGTGTTGGAAGCAGCGGTGACAGAGATGGCAGCAATCCTCATGGTCAAAAAAGAGGTTCAGACTCTCAGTTGCCATGGCACTGCTGCTGATATTGGATTGGAGAACATAACCCATTCCCCTATCTTTCCTCAATTTGTTTTAGAATTAGGATGCAACATTAATGATGTTTTTTTCTCTATACAGAGAAGAAAGCAATATATTGTTACTGTGACCGTAACAAGATAAAACTTGTTTTTAATTTCTTTTTTTTTTTACCCCAGAATCAGTGCAGTCAGCAAACAGGTCTGAGTCCCCAAACAAACCAGACATGACATACATTTCACAATGGAACTAACACACAATGCTTTATATTCACATTTCATTAGACTTATGGTGACACTCTCAGTCCAACATATATAACAAAATCATATGAGGAATCTTACAGGTACTGATAATAATACAATATCCATAAAGTGGTGGGGAAGACATATATACATTTTATATCTAAAACAGCTCTCAGAAGCCAAAGATCCTTATCTGCAGCCTTTGCAAGCCCTTTCCATCTGCCCCAGCCCATTTATTTGTCTGTCTGATCACAGACTTTCTAGTATAACTCACTGAGAAATCTTTGCAAGACAGGTGCCCTGGGCAATTGCATACATCTAACAGGAAGTAACAGGTGGTTTCAGAGCCATTTCTCATCAAAATAAAAGGAAATCAAAGAACAGAACAAAAAACGCTATGGACTCTGGAACAATGGAAAGACCCAGAACAGCTAGAAAGCCCTCCTTAAACCGGGAGGTCCTATACATGATTAGCTCTTGCTTCCTGGAAGCAATCAGCATAGAAATGTAGCACCTGTGTTACCCAGAGGTGCACTAAAAATCAAGCAATCAAAACATGTCAAGTGGGTCAGAATCTTTAAGAAAACCATCTGGAATCTCCCCAAGTTAGAAGGCTCCACCATGGCACAGCAAGCAGTGTGCAGAGGTAGAAAATGGGAAACAGAGGTGCAAATCCCAACCGAGCCAATTAGAGAGTGTGTCCTGACAGAGTGGTCTGGAGATGCAGCCTACATATTTAGGCCAATCTCATGTCAATCATGGTGAACTAAGCTGCTAAGTACAGTTGTGAAAGACAGTTGTGAGATTCAGGGTATACATATAGTTTAAAAATTTGGTGATGAGTGGCATTCAAAATGCTTACAAACATTGCATACAGTTAGTAATATTTTAAGCATAGTACTTCATCATTTGTAAAAGTAGAAAAATGCAAACCTCTAATTCTTACTCTCCGTTTTTATAAAACAAATTCTGACTACGGCAACTTGCCATCCTAAGGAAAACTCATATTATCTTGTATATCCAATTGACTTTGTTCCACTTGCTCAGAGTTCTAGAAAAAGAAAATATCTCAGCATATTGCAATGTGCTTAATTTACTGTACTGTACTGTTCGTTTAGGCAGAATAGTAATGCAATTCACTGTGAAAGTCAAGATGTATGTCACTTGAGTTAATGAGCCATTATGCATTTTAACAATGGAAAAACTACATCTGAAAGATTTGAAAATTGCAAAACAAGGTTACGATTAAGGTTTTTTTAGGATATCTAAACGGAAGTAAGAAGAATCATATTTAAAAAAAAAATGTTTTTCTAAATTTCTTCAAGTTTCAAAAAGTGCAGTTAGATTGTAAGATGAATAGTTGAAGAGAAATAACAATTTAATTAGGGCTCAAACATTCCTATCGCACTAGTCTTTGGTGAGTGACAATTTAGGCCAATTGAATATATATCCTCCAGATTTTCAATGGCAAATAACTTTGAAGGCCTGGTCTGTAGTATAGGATTTTAAATGTTAAGCCCTGATATTATACTAATTTTACCTAAAGCTTTTAGTGGGAATATAAATATGTGAAAGCAAACAAGCCAATCATGCCAATTGATGTCAAGGTCAACTTTTTCTACAGTCTTTCCCTGCATCCTTTTCTCAAAATATAGGGCTCAACGTATTAATAAAATTCTTAAAAAGACACACTAAACCAAGTAGTTAATGAAATAAAATTTTAAATATCATGCCCCTACTATCTCACTGCTCAATTCTCTACCATTTATGAGTTATATCACTTTGTTTTTGCATTTAAAGCAACATTTCCCCTGCAGGAGCACAACTAAAATATCTCTCTCTTTACATATATATTAATAATGAATAGGTAACCTCCCCCTCCAAGCACCTACAGGATCATCATATTGTGGTGTTATTTGTCTGTAACACATAAGAGGAACTGAGAATCCATGCCTAAAGTACAACAAGGAGAGAAAAATAACACAAAAAAATTACTACCCAAAAGTTTGACAAACACGGGTGGTAGAATTAGTGCATGGAAAGTGTTAAAATACCACCATTTGAAATACCTTAGGGTGTCTACTTTTCAAAAATATATGGTTTGATGGGGTAGATTACATTGGCCGGCTCCAAAAATGTCCCAAATAGGACATGTGTGAATGACGACTAGCTGTGAAAGTTCCAAATTGGAAAACTGGAATATGCACACTCCAAATAAGGTCTTTTAACCCCCGTAAAACCCGACACACCTATACATGGGTAGTATCACCGTGCTCAGGAGATGTTGCCGAACACATATTGGGGTATTCTTTGGCAGCAACCCTTAAAATTGCTATGTGTTTATCCAAAAAAATCACCAATTATTTTATTTTTCTTTAAATTTGGCATAGATTGGTGGTGTAAAGGTTGCATTAAAAGCGCATGAAAAGAGTAAAAATACCCAAGTTTAATACCTTAGATTGTCTTCTTTTAAAAAACACACACATATAATAAATAATAAAAATATATGCACATCACTATTACATATATAATTGCAGTTAAGGAAGAGATAAAATAAACAAGACAGACAGCTCAAATAGTGAAATGAACAGGTGGCAGCCAATTAAGAGACTTATTATTCAAGACTTCAAAATCTTCTCCTACAAGTGACGACAGAAGTTTCTCCCTGTTTTCTCAACATTAAGGGATTCCTGACATATATCAGTGTTACAATGTAACCCTAATTTTGAAAACAAAAATGGTTTGTAAATAGCAAAGTGCTATTTGTACTTATTGCCCTATAACTTGCAAAAAAAGTTAAGAACATGTTAACATTGGGTATTTCTAAACTCAGGACAAACTTTAGAAACTATTTATCATGGGTGTTTTTTGGCGGTTGTAGATGCGTAACAGATTTTGAGGGTCAAAGCTAGAAAAGGTGTGTTAAAAAAAAAAAAAAATCATATTTTATAATTTTGTTTATAGTAACTTATAAGATGAAAATAATAATATCTTTAGAAAGACTAATTAATGGCGCGAAAAATAGTATATAATATGTGTGGGAACAGTAAATTAGTAAGAGGAAAATTACAGCTAAACACAAACACTGCAGCAATGTAAAAATTGCCCTGGTGCTTAACGGTAAGAAAATTTGAAAAACGGTCTGGTCTAAGGGGTTAAAATATCCAAATTCCCAAAATTAGTTCCAAATAACAGATAACAGATAGATGTGATCCTCCAGCAATATAAGTCTACTCATATCATAATATAAAACTTACTTTGTGAAGACAAACAAATATTATGAATATCTTAATTTAAATGGTAAGTGCTGGCTTAAAACCAAATCCCTCAATCAATAGTCTCCCATCATTTTCTAAAATAAAGGTAATGAGTAAACTTATTAGGAGTAACAGGTTACATCAGATATAATGTAAAATTAGTAACCTAGAGCTCTCTATTCCCGCAATACAAAATAGAAACCCAAACATACATACAAATATATATATATATAAATATATTAGTACTTAAAGAGTACGAATGGTACTTATGGCTACATTAACCATATTAAACCCTTAAGACCGGAGGGCGTACTATTACGCCCTATTTTAGGCGGCTCTAAACGCCGCCGGGCATAATAGTATGCCCTCCGGTCTTTCTTTACTTACCCGGTTGGGGGGACTCCCAGGGAGCCCCCCGCAGCACGTCCGACCCCCTGGCAGCCCCCCCGGCCATGTGAGAGTGAGGTCCTTGCGAGGACCTCACAATCACATGGCCGGGATAGCTGCCTCCTGCATTGCCAGCAGGGGGGCTGCCTGTAATGACAGGTGGTCCCCCTGCTGGCTGGAAATAGAATAAAATTTAAAAAAGTTAAAAAGTGTAAAAAAATAAATATATATATATATATATATATGAACTAAGTATATATATATATACACATATACATACAAACACATACACTGTCTAGGTGTATTTTACTATTAATATATATATAATTATATATATATATATACATAGTAATATCAAATTACACATAGACTGATATTGATTATATATATATATATATATATATATATATATATATATATATATAATTATTGTTATATATATATATTTATATATAATATAAAAAAATTAAATATGTAAATACGTTAAAAAATACAATTTTAAAAATAATTAAAAAAAATAATTAAAAAATATATAGATGTGTGTTATTTCGTTCTAACTGTATTGTTATATTTATATATATACGAAACGAACAAAATAATATATATATATCTATATACATAAATATATACGTATATATCACTATATAAATACCTATATATAAATAAAAATATTCAAAAAAAATTCTATATATATATATATATATATATAAACATATATATTCATATACGTATATATATATACATATATTAATTCTACATATATATTTATGTAATATTTTTACATAATTAGGTATGTTAATTAATTACAATTAGCGGGACCTGCCTGACAACCCATGAATTTAATTTGATAGCACTATATTTAACCCTATAACTTTCCAAGACACCATAAAATCTGTACATGGGGGGTACTGTTCTACTCGGGAGACTTCGCTGAACACAAATATTAGTGTTTCAAAACAGTAAAATGTATTACAACGATGATATCGCCAGTAAAAGTGACGTTTTTTGCATTTTTCACGCACAAACAGCACTTACACGGACGATATTATTGCTGCGATACTTTTTACTGTTTTGAAACACAAATATTTGTGTTCAGCGAAGTCTCCCGAGTAGAACAGTACCCCCCATGTACAGATTTTATGGTGTCTTGGAAAGTTATAGGGTTAAATATAGTGCTATCAAATTAAATTCCCTTTACTTTTGGCATGGGTTGTCAGGCAGGTCCCGCTAATTGTAATTAATTAAGATACCTAATTATGTAAAAATATTACATAAATATATACATGTACAGAGTTTATGGTGTTTTCAAAAGTTACAGTGTCAAATATAAGGCTTGTGTTTCATTTTTTTCACATTAAAATTCGCCAGATTGGTTACGCTGCCTTTGAGACCCTATGGTGGCCCAAGAATGAAAATTACCCCTATCATGGCATACCATTTGCAATAGTAGACAACCCAAGGTATTGCAAACGGGGTATGTTCGGTCTTTTTTAGTAGCCAAAATTGGCGTTTTTTGAATTTTTCACACACAAATACTAACACTAACTTTGGCCAGTGTTTGTGACCAAATGGCTACTAAAAATGACTGGACATACCCCATTTGCAATACCTTGGGTTGTCTACTATTGCAAATGATATGCCATTATGGGTGTAAATTTCTTTCCTGGGCTACTATAAAGTCCCAAAAGCAACGTAACCAATCTGGCGAATTTCAATTTCAAATGTAACGTGCTATATTTGACCCTGTAACTTCCCAAAACGCCATAAAACCTGTACATAGGGGGTACTGTTTTACACGTGAGACTTTGCTGAATACAAATATGTGTATTTTATTGTAGTTAAAGCAAACAGTATTATGACATTGATCGTTAAAATGTCATGTAGAACTAATAAAATAAAATAAAAAATCTTATTTTATCCCATTTTTTCATATTAAATTATGTTTCATAGCTAAATATTTGATATTAAATGAAATTCCTGTTTCCCCTGAATAAAATGATGTATAATAAGGGTGGGTGTATTTAATATGAAAGAGGTGAATTACAGTTGGACAGACATGTAGCGCAAATGCCAGGTTGTGTTTACATTTTGTTTCATTCACAACGTGTACATTTGGCTCCGTCCTTAAGGGGTTAATAAAGGTAAACCTCATTATTGAAGAACACAACATTACTCCTGTCAAAACTGCAACTGAAAATGGAATACAACCTCTAAATAGTCAATCGATAACAGTGTATGTTTTGGAGTTATTAAATAGGAAAGCCACATATGTAAAGCACTACCACTACGATTGCATACTCTTACAAATTTAAACAAAATCCTGCACTTGCATACAATGTAATCCCACCTTCTAGATACATATATAGTAGCTGTATCCTCTAAAGAGACACAATAACAGGAGGAGCTGTAGCAGTTTTGAAAGGATGTTGTGTGCTTCAATAAACACCCTGCTATAACATCCATTCACACAAATGATAGTCATTACTCAACCCATGCAAAAAAAGCTTTGAGGTTTAAAAGTATTCCTTTGAAGATCTGTTCATACTGCAAACTATTACTTAAGTGTATCACAGAGGAAAACACTTGTATTTTTTATTTGCACTTTATTCATTGGCATTATTGCATTACGTGATATCCTATAACTATAAACACTACATTTATTGTAAATGACACAGTGTTTACTTTATGGTGTGATTATTTAAATACACCATTTTACTGTATTTACATGGTTGAATTTAATAGAGCACTTTTTTTTCCTTCTTTTCCTTTTTTTTGTAAATGTCGTCTTTTTTTTTTATTTATTAAGAACATTTGCCTTCCATGGAAAAAGCATGTCTTAGGCATCCAACATGACTTGGTGTAAGCACAGTGAGGTGAGATGCACAGATCTCCAACAATGTTTAAACACAACAGGCATGCAAGTCTGGGCAACATATTAAACAAGTCAAAACACAGAATTTAAAACATCAGAGTGCCATTGCACATATCTATTACTTGATGTACCTCCCCGGTGTGCTTATGTAGTTAGTAATAGTAAGAGACTCGCCCACCCACAATCCAATGCACTCTCCACTAGAACATCATGTGAGGGGGTGGGGGGTTAAAAGAGAAGAAGAAGAGGAAAGAAGAAAAACATTTAGAAACCTGTGTTAGGGTCCTGAGTTACAAGAGTGTCCCCTGATATCCAAGTTGTAATGGAAGCAGGTCTTAAGTCAAATCTTGGTATTTCCCATCCAACTCCTAGGACCCATCTGACTGTCTCTTAAACAGTAATAAACAGTAATAACCTAATAATGCTGTCTAGGTGGCGTGTGATCGACCCAAGATCCCCAGGCCTAATAAACCTGAGAACAGACCCATAACTCATTGTACAAGGGTTTGAAAGCCAGCTGAGTCAGTGGATAAAATCTACTATGTCCAAATAAGCATGTATGTCTATGATTACCCATTAACATGGAGAAGCAGTTCCTCAATGGAGCAGAGTTCCTACATTGGCTAAACCAAAGGGTGAGAGGAGGCGGTGACTCCTTACGCCAGAAAAGGAGTATCAAACTCTTGGCCACGTTAATGATCCTAATCATCAGAGATGTTCTGTATGTTGAGGAGTGAAGTTTGGTGTGATGCAACAGGATAGAGGCCGGTTTTAGTGTGGGGGGTCATCAGAAAACCTCAGATTTATTAAAGGACCACTCTAGGCACCCAGACCATTTCGGCTTAATGAAGTGGTCTGGATGCCAGGTCCAGCTAGGGTTAACCCATTTTTTTATAAACATTGCAGTTTCAGAGAAACTGCTATGTTTACAAATGGGTTAATCCTTCCTCCAATTCCTCAAGTAGCTGTCTCATTGACAGCCGCTAGAGGCGCTTGCGTGCTTCTCACTGTGATTTTCACAGTGAGCGCACGCAAGCGTCCATAAGAAAGCATTGTAAATGCTTTCCTATGAGACCGGCTGAATGCACGCGCAACTCTTGCCGTGCGTGCGCATTCAGCCGAATGGGAGGAGAGGATCGGAGGAGGAGAGCTCCCCGCCCAGCGCTGGAGAAAGGTACGTTTTTACCCCTTTCCTCTCCCCAGAGCCGGGCGGGAGGGGGTCCATGAGGGTGGGGGCACCCTCAGGACACTATAGTGCCAGGAAAACGAGTATGAACATCTTCCTTTAGTGTATGGAACTCCAATATGGATTAATCAAGAGACAGTGCCACCACAAGTAAAGGAGAGTCCCTACCTACTTTTTATATCTCCAGCACATGTAATCCAGAAAAAGACCCAATGGCATGTAACGGCTGGGGTGTTCTGTACCAATAGGCTAACAGCTTATAAGCAGTTTTCTGTATCCCACTAGAAGTCGCATAATGTTGTGTTAAGTTGCAGATCTTCTGCCAATGTGTGGAGGAGAAGGTTTCCCCTAACAATTCCCTACCCTCCCATAACGCCTTTGGGTGGCAACTTCCATTGTGCAGTAGCATCTCAGAGTTGATATACCCTTTGCAATTGGATCACTTTTTAAGCTTCACTAACTATTATTTGTATTTTCTTTATTTTAGTGTTTGAAATTATACACTTGTGTGTGGTATGTGTTGCACAAACTTTTTTTTATATAACAAATCTTGTTTCACAATTGATATAAAATTTTATTTTCAACTGTCCTGTAATACTATATGTACAAAAGTTATTTTTATATGTATAATTTCAACCTTTACATAGATGACATCCACATTTAAAATTATCCATGTAGGTTAACCAAGGCTGTTTCAATCTTCTTTCATCAATATTATTTTTATTCACAAAATTACTAGGGAAGATTAAATTGCCTATAGTGTGTGTGCTTACTTGGATTCAATTGTAATACCATCACTCAAGATTGGAACTCATTTATCATCACCATACAAAATATGCAGATTTTGATTAAAATTAGATTTAATCCTACTGCATTTCTTTCCCCTTTTTCCTGGCACATGGATGGAACTCAGGATTCAGTTCATCCATTGGCCATTTCATTTGTTTTGGGATACGTCCACGTGTTGTTTCGGAGTTGCAGAATGCAGGTGAATCGCCAATCACCCAAAATTCATACAAATTACGTGTCTGTGGAATAGAAAGTAAAGTAGTAGCAATAAAACAGATAACAGAAGTAGATTTATGCTCATTCTTCACCTAATCTTGACCTCCTGTCAGTTATTGTTATATACTCTGCCTTTGCACCGAGCAGTTAGTATCAAGATGTCCCATAATATGTTCAAGAAGATGGAGATAATCAATAGCGATGTCCCGAACGGTTCGCCGAACGGTTCGCCATGGACTCATCATTGAGTAAACTTTGACCCTGTACCTCACAGTCAGCAGACACATTACAGCCAATCAGCAGCAGACCCTCCCTCCCAGACCCTCCCACCCCCTGGACAGCTCACTAAGAATGAAGCTTCACAATGAATGTAAAATGGATGCTGTCCAGGAGGTGGGAGGGTCTGCTGCTGATTGGCTGGAATGTGTCTGCTGACTGTGAGGTACAGGGTCAAAGTTTACTCAATGATGAGTCCGTGGCGAACCGTTCGGCGAACCGTTCGGGACATCACTAATAATCAATGCTCAGAAGGAAATATAGTAAGTGGTGAAGGAGAAAGAGAAAAACACAATGTGTGCCATTGCTGTGCCAAGACTGAACTGGATTGTAATCTCGATTATGAAATCTTTACAGTACATATGAGGAAAACATGTATCGTTATATGAAAAAAAAGTTTTAAGTGTTTAGTTGCACCTACATTTTTTTTAAAAATCAATAGGGCAATAAAATTGTCTCTTGTTTTTTTGAATGTTTTTTTTTTTAATTATGTTACTAGGTATAACTATACATTATTGTTTATTTGTTTGCTCTGAACTTATGTGGGACTCACGATTCACTTTAAATTTAGCTACTGTTGTGTTGTTAAAATATATCTAGAGACTCATGAACTTTCTTTTTTGTATAAGTTATATTCTATTTCCAACTTTGAATTTCCAGAGACGTGGCAGTTCACCATGTAAGGTTCCATCAAAACCAAAGTATACAGTGCAAATTACAATTATTGCTATTTTCCATGCATTTATAGGAGCAATGTGTTTACTCTTGCCGTCCACTAAAATTTTTCATGCTTAACTATTAACCAGCTCCAGGGCCACATTTTACCTGAAGTATTTATTGGTCATTCTGCAACTTAAACCCTTTACTACCAAGCAGTTTTCAGAAAAATATATACCTAGAATCCAAGTATTTTGGCTGTCCTGGAAAGTAATGTTTAATGCATTTTTTCGTTTCAGTATGCCCAGATAGTGCATTATTTAATGGAAACAAAAACAAAAACTTTTTTCTCTGGACAAAAAAAATCCTAATGAATTAATTAATGATGTTACATTTAGGGAATTAGAGTTATAAATAGGAAAACAGAGTTGTAAATAAATTACATTGTAAAATATACTTTTTTCCTCACATAGGCTCTCTCACCTATACATCTCTAATGTCTAATATGCACACATTTCTCAGTTGTGTATGTATACATCCCTAACTATATTTCATATATTGCCACATTACCATAACTTTACCCATATCATATCACCCTCATATTGCAGCTATGTTGCCACTTTGGACACATGCACACAGGGTTGGCCTAAATCATTTATGCTTCCTGGGTCCAATGATGAAATGCTGCCCCCCCCAGCCCCTTTTATCAAAACTATTCCCACATTCATTATGTTATGCATTATGTGTAGTGAATGCAGTGTCTGTATTGGGGATACAGTCTGTGTAGTGTATTCATTGTGTACATGTGTATAGTGGGTACAGAGTGTGTGTTTGTTTAGGGGATGCATTGTCTGTGTATAGTGTATGTAGTGTGTGCAGTGGATGTAAAATGTGTATGTAGTGGATGCAGTTTCAGTGTTTAGTGCATGTAGTGTGTGCAGTGTGTTGAGAGGGATTGTATAGGGCCTGTGAACGCACTTTTTGAATTTATAATTAGGCTTATTCCCCCCTACCTGCCTCTGTCAGGGAGATGTGACACTAGATTACCTGGTGGTCCAGTGGCACAGCATGTTTGTCCTGTGAAGAAGGGTCCCAGAAGTATAATCTTTCACTCCTGCTGATTCATGTAATCTCCATGTGAGTTTTGATGTAGGTTGCCATGGCAATGCTCCATGCCACAAAAAAATGCATGTAGGAGCATTGCCATGGAAACCTTCAGCAATGCTCATGCGGCTCGCAAGAGGAGAGGACATGAAGCTGCAGGAGGGGAAGATTAGACTTCTGGGCCCCCTCTTCACAGGAAAAGGTAGCGAACTGCAATTATATAGCGGTATTCACTTCATATATAAATATATTAATACACATGTGTATATATATATATATACATACATATATACATATACACACATATACACACATACACACACACATACAAAAGGTGGCCCAGGACCCACAGCAGGCAACTTAAAGTGTACAGGGAGGCAAAATGCTGCTACAGTCAAAGTGTTGCCTTGAGCCATGGCCCCACTGGGACCAATGGAAGGGCCGGCCCAGCATACAAATATATACAATCGATTCACACATATAACAAATGGTAGAGTCCATTTATGCCTCTCATTTTTATGACTGGATGAATAATATAACCCACTGGAATCCTGTTTGAAGCAGGGGGTGAGCTTATTTATTTCAGCTCAGTAAACATGCAGGCATTTTATTAGTGACTAGTGGCTTCTGGCAGAGAAATGTGTTCCTCTAAATAACTGGTAATCATTCTTAAAGTAAAAATAAGGGTAAATAAAGGTGGATGAGGCTCTTTATACTAAATTACATACTGCAAAATATATGAAAATAAAAATGCTTATACTCAATTTGGTAGTAAAGGGGTTAAGGAGTCAATAATCCCAGAAAATCAACACAATTTGTTTTCTAAAAATAACACACAACTTAGAGTTTATTGTAGACACTTTGGTTCCATTAAATATTTAAGTATTCCGCACAAATGTTTCCCAACACAAGAGCTTTGCGTTAGTGTTCAGCAAATGTCAGATGTAATATTCGCCTAATTGACTGAGCTTTGCACACGTCTAACCTCTGCTACAGAGTTGCATATTAAATAAAAACTACAGCAAATTCTCAAATAATGTTAGAAACCTAAGTTCATAAACCCTAAGGATAGATAACTGTTTCAGGTCAAGCTGAAAAATGTGTTTACTAAAAGCAAATTTTAGTGGTTTTTTTGTAGCTACAAATGGCTAGAGGTTGTTTACAGACTCTTCTATTATAACTTTGTGCTAAATGCAATATAATTATGGAAATAGTGCAAATCCATATTTTAGCTCATACCATCAGCAATGCATGAATAGTTACCTATTTGCATAATTGTTTTGTGAACAGACTGAGGTACTTGTAGAAAAAGGGGGATATTACCTCTTCAGATTATTATCCTGTTTATAATGAAGCGGATATTTTTTTAATCAACTTGCAGTTACATTTTATTTGGGGGTTACCTCCCACCGCAGCATAGCATAAACATTTTTAAAGTATAGAAACATAAACTAATTAACAAAGATACATTTCATATTGTGCAGTCTGTATTTTTTTCTGTTCTATGCTTTTTTTTGTTTGTTTCTCATTTATATCACAGCACTCTTCTTTGTATTTAGTGAGCATACTTTAACATTTGGGAAATGTAAGTGTCTAATGTAATGTATTGATAGTATTATCAATTACATTGTGCTATTGGTGATCCCTTTCAGATAATTTAATCTTCAGATAGAATCAGTGTTACATTCTCAGAAAAATGAAACTACCCAGTCACACTTATAAATCACATTGTCTGACACTAAGACCCCAACATGTATTTCACTGTTCACTCATGTGGGGTTGCAACCATTTGGCAGTATAGCAGATTCTTAATCCATAATAGATATTTTTCTATGCTCCCTAAGCATAGCAACTACAGTTGGGAGTAGAGAAACAGAGTCACATAGGCTGAAAAGAGACATGTGCCCATCAAGTTCAGCCTTCCTCAGATTAGTTTTTTGCTGTTGATCCATAAGAAGGCACAAAAACCCAGTTTGAAGCACTTCCAATTTTACAAACTAGGAAAACAATTCCTTCTTGACCCCAGAAAGGCAGAGAATTCCATATCCTTATTGTTGTTACAGTAAAAAAAATCCTTTCCTTTGCCTTAGACTAAATCTTCTTTCTTCCAGTCTAAACACTTGACCTTGTGTCTTATGTAAAGTCCTGTTTGTGAATAGATTTCCACACAATGGTTTATATTGGCCCGGTTATATTTATATATTGTTATCATATCCCCTCTGAGGTGATGTTTTTCTAAACTAGTGCCATAATATCAGTCTTTAGAATAGGTACCCAAGGGTGCACAGCATATTCAATATGTGGTTTTACCAGTGATTTATAAAGAGACAAAAGGATATTCTCATCCCGAGAATTAATGCCCTTTTTAAAATAAACTGACTGTACTCATGAACTGCTACGTTCGGTATTTTGGACTTTATTTTGATTACCCGAAATAGACCGACCGCACAGCTTGATTCTTTGGAACTGTTTTAGGCATGGGACCATGCGTGCGGTCGGTCAAAATGTGACTTCCATAGAATTTCTGAACCCCTGAACTGATCTGGGTGATTTTTGGATATTTTGGTCACCCAGATCCAGGCTATCAGGGGATGTAACATTTGTGGGGATTTTATGTGTTTTGGGGGTTTTATAGAAATACGTTTTTTTCTGCCTGGAGATAATTGAGGTAATGCAGTATCTGACTCAATAATCTCCGAGGCAGAGGGGAGGGATTGCGTGCAATGTGTGGGAGTGTCGTGCATTGTAACCTCATTGTTATTGGTCTGTGACGTTGTAAATCAGTCTCTCATCGGGTCCATGTGGGCGTACCCCTTGCATGGGGATTGTCATCCAAGTGTGGCTCCCATTAAGGTGAGATTCGTTTACCCCTTCATGAAGTTTTGACTCATGTTTGGGTTAATAGAGAACTACATTCACTATGGGGATTGCTATATGACAATACTCCCCTGAGCATAATCACTAGCTCTTATAAGAGCTGTTCCTGCTACGCTCTCTGGACTAGGAGAGGTCTACCCACTGGAAGCTGGATTCTGGTTTTGGGTCCAGGTTGGGTGGAGGACAGAGAGACCCCAACCAAGCTGCGGCTGTTCGTGGGGTTTTATGGTGGTTATGGTGTTCCAGTGCAGTGCTTATGGTCCTCGCAAGTACTAGGAAGCAGATATTAACGGAGGTACCCAGTCGGGGTGTGAGGTGGTCCATCACAGCTTCCATTAAGGGTATAAGTTGCTTGTGCATTCTTTACGCCAAAGTGCATAACTTTGCATTTTTCTACATTAAATGTCATCTGCCATTTGAATGCACAGTCCCCCAGTCTATTTAAATTCCTCTGCAGCAAAGTAATATCTTGCTCACATTGTATTACTTTACAGAGTTGTGTGTCATCTGCAAACACTGAAACATGACTTTCAATGCTTTTTTCAAGATCATTTATAAACATGTTAAAGGATCACTATAGGGTCAGGAGCACAAACATGTATTCCTGACCCTATAGTGTTAAACCCACCATCTAGCCACCCTGGGCCCCTCATGCCTCCATAAATATAGTAAAAAATCTTACTGTATTCAAGCCAGAATCTGTAACTCTGCATGTTGTTAGACTCAGAAAACAAGCAGTCTGCTGACATCATCAGAAGTGGTAGCCTGATCCAATCACAGAGCTTCCCCATAGGATTGGCTGAGACTGACAAGGAGGCAGTTCATGGGCAGAGCCAGCATGATTCAAACACAGCCCTGGCCAATCAGCATCTTCTCATAGAGATGAATTGAATCACTGAATCTCTATGAGGAAAGTTCAGTGTCTGCATGCAGAGAGGAGATACTGAATGTTTGAATGCATTTTAGGCAGCCATGACCCAGGAAGGATCTCTAACAGCCATCTGAGGAGTGGCCAGTGAAATTATCACTAGGCTGTAATGTAAACACTGCATTTTCTCTGAAAAGACTGTGTTTACAGCAAAAAGCCTGAAGGTAATGATTCTACTCACCAGAACAAATTCAATAATCTGTAGTTGTTCTGGTGACTATAGTGTCCCTTTAAATAGAAGAGGTCCCAGAACAGAACGCTGAGGGACAACACTTGCCACCTCTGTCCAGCTTAAAAATTTACCATTAATGACAACTCTCTGTACTCTATATTTAAGCCAATGTCCCAAGATCAAGAATTTTCATCTTAACCGATTTCTTTGAGTTTGAACATTAATCTATTGTGTGGAACTGTATCAAACACATTGGCAAAATCCAAATAGATCACATCCACTGCAACACCCTGAACTATACTTCTACTTACTTCTTCATAGAATGCAATCAATTTAGTTTGACATGACCTGTGCTTCATAAAACCATGCTGATTTTTGCTGATAACCATGTTCTTCTCAAGGAATTCTTGAATATTACCCCTTAATAACCTTTCAAATACTTTCCCAGCCACACAAGTTAAGCTCTATAATTTCCATGTGAATATATAGACCACCCAGGTTCAGCATGAATATAGTAAATGCAAAAATGTAATTACCCTTTCCAAACACAAGTTATAACAAAATATTCCTCTCAATCCTTAAATACAAATAGCAAAAGTAGGATATACCTAAAAACACAAAACGGAGAACAAAACCTCATAGGGTAATATAACATATATATATATATATATATATATATATATATATATATATATATAATAAGATTTAAATATATAGAATCTCCAGAATTCAAGGTTGAACTGACAGAGTTAGAATAATTCAGGCTCATCGAAAGTTTGTAAGTTCCGGCAGATTCAGCAATGTTCAAATGTTGAATGACTCATGTGAAGAGAAAATTAAAAACAACATAGTTCAACACTGAAGTAAAGAAAAAAAAACACACGTTAATTGTTACACTTACAAGAAACAAGTAGATAAAAAGCCCATCAGTATAATCCTGTAGTCCCCAGTCCTGATCACAACGATACAGGGTACTGGAGTCCTCCCAGGTACCATGAGTGAAGAATAAAACAGCATACAAAATAATAAAAATATATAACTCTATGCGTTTCGTCTAATTATTTTAGACTTCATCAGGAATAAAAGTGCTATAATGTGCATGAGTATAGAGTGCTGTAGTCCATGGGGGAACCCAAACCTCCTTTTAAATGTCCCTCCTTGTTGTAAAATAATGTAGCAGATAACTCTCCACCAATCTGCTTCTTTACATCTGTTGCCAATCAGTCTAATTGGTATGTCCTTAAAAGGAATTCCGTCCGGCTTCCCTGGAACGCAAATGTGTTCCACCAACCTGTAAGTGATGGATTTTGGGCAGAGATCAATCATGACGTCTGCAATGTGGGTCTGGAACGCAAATGCATTTCACATGGTCCGTCGGTTTCCTCCATAATTAAAATTAGTCTCTCTTTACATAAAGTCCATCCTTTGGACAGTGTATGCTCATAACAAAACAGGAATACAAAATAAAAACATATTAGTAAAAATACAAAGACTCATTAAATGGTGTATGTACTTGTGTATATTTGTACATATACACTACTTGTGTATATGTATATGCACATGTGTGTGAGTGTGTGTGTATGCTGGATATAGGCCTTCATACATATCCTGTAACTCTTTGATTCATGTATTTTTAATATAAGTAATTATTATTTTTTAACTCTCCCCTTCTAGAACCATCTTTTGCACTGTTTGCTTGTTTTTTTCCTCTCTCTCCCCCCTTACTCTGTGATCTTCACACAAGATATTTACAACCCCCTGTGAGAATTGTGTCTATTTTCTATCAAACCTGTCCCTTATCTGCATTTATGTTGCTTTAAAGCCCTGTATCACAACTCAACTTTAAATTCTATGTGTCGTCTTTACTCAGAAATGAGAGCTTCTTCTGAAAGCTTGTCATTACAAAATTCTGTTAGTCCAATTAAAAAGGTATTACAAGATTTATTTTTTACATCTGCATCACTGGACTAAAACTGCTACAATCTCTACTTGAACAATATATATATATATATATATTTGTGTTAGGTGCTTAAGATAGTACAGTGTGAAATACTATGAATAAGCGTAGGATAATAAAAGGAGCAAGTCGGTTGTGGTGTGCCGAAACTGACGATGAGGTAGGCCTGAGAAAGAAGAGGGCCTACCCAGGAAAAGAAATAGAAAGGAAATAAATGTTAAAAAGTGGTGTGGTGGGAGGGTCATTCAACGCTGACCTCGAACGGTAAGGAGCCAGGTAAGGGAAGTGCCTTAAGTAGGCTAGGGGTAGCAAACCAGCACCTCCCACAAATCCAGGCAAATTGCCTTAATACTTGTGTTAGGTGCTTAAGATGGTACAGTGTGAAATACCATGAATAAGCGTAGGATAATAAAAGGAGAAAGTCGGTTGTGGTGTGCCGAAACCGACGATGAGGTAGGCCTGAGAAAGAAGAGGGCAAAAATTAAGTAATCAAATTTATTAACAGACAACCAATACATATACATTTTATCAACCAGACATGTTTTTGAAAATATCCCTTAATTCTTGTACTGGGTTCGGTATGTACCGTGAGTAAGCGGAGGACTTTCAGCGCCCCAGTGTTTTGATAACATGAGTTGGGATGTTGACACTGGAGGCTGTGGACGCGGCTCCTATACGAAAGGAGTGCCCTGAGTATTTGTTTGCGTTGAGGCCCAGTTGTGTGAGCAAGGACCTGACGTAGGTCATGAAGGTTGAAACTCCTGAAATTTAAAGCAAAACAAATTGTCAGCAGCTGTGTTATATACACCTGGAACATGGAAACAACATAGGAAGAAATTATGACAAGCTGTCAACCAAGTGAGTTTCCTCAGAAATCTTATGATCGTAAGAGATTTGGAACGACCTTTGTTGATGATGTGACAGGTTGCCTGGTTGTCTGAGTAACAACGCACTGGCATATTAGCCCATAAATGACCCCATGCTACGGCAGCCGCCACTATGGGGTAGATCTCAAAAAGAGCTGAGGTAGTGGAAAAACCTTCCAAATCCTAAACTGCTGAAGGCCAACTGCCCCAAAGCCATTCGTTCCCAAAAATTGATGCAAAACCAGTGGTAGATGCCGCATCTGACCAAATGGTAGGAGATGATTCAGTCAATTGAGGGAGGAACATACTTTTACCATTCCAAGTGGTTAAAAATCTCTTCCACATGTTTAGATCTGCCGTAGCTTGGGCATCTAAGGACAACCTGTGCGTGTCATGTAGGAAAAGTGGGAAAAGATGCAATAGTCGTGATATAAAGGAGCGGCCTTGAGGTATGATGCGCATAGCAAAATTTAGTGACCCTAGCAGGGACTGTAGCTCTTTGCGGTTGCAAGTGCCGAGCTGTAGGAAGTTGTTTATGTAAGTGAGAATATTCTCTATCTTATCGTATGGTAGGCTTGCTTGCATTGTGGCAGAGTCTAATTGGATACCCAGAAAAGTGATAACCGTGTCTGGCCCTTCTGTTTTCTTTGGGGAGATGGGTACACCTAGTTGCTCAAACAGCTTAGTGGTAGCTTTGAGACTAGTGGGAGGCGAAGTATTCTCCTCAACCAGTAGGAAATCGTCCAAGTAATGTAATACCGTAGGGCCTCTGGCTATGTTCAATAGTAACCAGCATAATGCTTCAGCAAATGTGTCGAAAATAGCTGGGCTACTTTTGGACCCAAAAGTTAACCGGGAGAAAAAATAGTAGTTCCCGGACCACTTGATGCCATGCAGGTGCCACAGTGTGGGGACAACTTTTGTCCTGTGTTGGGACAAAAAGTTGTAGTATGGGCTGTGGAGGAGCAGTATGCACAAGCTTGTGTTCTTAGACCTGCAAAGTGTCTGCAGAATAAGACGGTATCAATCCTTCCCCAGTTGGATCGTGTTCGGTACTGGGAGAAGGCTCCAGGCACTTTTGCAGAAAAAGACCTATGGTAGTCATAGAAGGCCGAACCACCATATTTGTTGCCCAGGTCTACCAGCTTGTGCATGTAGAGATCAAACTCCTCTCTTCTGTTGGGATAGACCGCACAGATGACATCCCTGTAAATACCAAACGCTAGTACAAATTCAGGGATAGTCAGTTTTCTGTTCAGGCGGGCATCCCTAGATCTGACAATAACAGATACATCATCATAAGCATACGTCTTATGTTCCACAATATCCTGGGAGGCAATCAACAGGGAAGCCAGGTTGACGTCTTTACCTTCCAGGATATCCCTTTTAATGTGCTCAGGTATCATGTGGGCCGGGCTAACTTCCTGCTCATCCAGGGTGCTGGCTGGAGCGACTAATGGCAAGGCTGGTGTTTGTACCACAGCAGCGGGTGGCCTTGCTAGAGTGAGGGCCGTGGTGACCGACTCAAGTTTCTCCAGCCTGGAATTGACCTTGCTCATGGATGCCATGAGTGAGGATAACATGGCATGTATGTCTCCTGGGTTGGACTGGCTAGATCCTTCCCCGGCATCCATGTTATTAGTTGATGTGCGTAGCAGTTTGAAAAGTTCTGCTTTCTTGCTGTAGCGGGGTAGGGGATTTGTCGTCTCCTTAATTCCGTGGTTATACACGGGATCGTCCAGGATCTGATTGATGCTGGACTAGCTAGCTCTCCTCCTTGTGTGGGAGTGACAGCTCTAGCCGGGGTGCTAGGCAAGGAGAATTCCTCTACCCCTTCCTGAGACATACTATAAATAAAACAATTAATTAGTATATGGAACCACCAAATTGTACTGGCAGGCTAGCTAGGCCGGATGGCGAAAGCATTATACTTGTTTGGTGACAGGTGAGGCCCTGCTAATTGCCAAGCGGCTTGAGAGGCTCTATCTATGCGTTGGCGCGAGGGGTTATTGAGGCCACTTGACGTAGTGGCAGGAGTTTTAGGCTTCTTGGTGACTGTAAGACAGAAAACAGGTGAGGCCCTCTCTATGCAACATGCGAGGCGGCTAGCTAACGTGTGGCCCGATGGGTGTTTGCCTCTGGAACGTTTGAGGCGGGGTGTTGGCCTCGCGGGACCACTAACTGATGGCGACTGCCAAGACGGGGTAAATACCTATTGGGAATCCTGTGATCCTATTGCCAGTACTCTAAACTAGGGGGACGAAATGAAATGTATGGTAGAATACCATATGAGCAGGTGTACGTACCTGGTAGCATGACAAATCACAGGAATAAACCGTGTGGAGCAAATATATATAAGCTTGACAGCCTAAAATGGGTAAAAGAGAGTAGTATGATGAGTGTGGATTGTGAAAAGAACAGACTTATAGCCTGTAGCAGCAATGTTTTAAAATTATGTTGATACTATGGGAATAGATATGAGTGGCTCAGAAATGTTTGCATGCTTAAATAAGACATCTGAGGGAGGCCGTGGCCTATGTACAAACAACCTATGTGTTATGTGATAATGGTGTGTAAAGGAAAACATGAAATGTAGGTTATATATATATGTATATGATTGTGCAGGAAATGTATGATTGGTTGGATCAGTCCGTGTGATTCAACCCGAGTATGCATGAAAAGGAATTAAGCCTTATGTGTCATGGTCATGACAGAGAAATGAGGCCTGTAACGTAGGCTGAGTGAATTGAAATGAAATGGATAATTATAAAACTCCTGGCGTGGGAGTTCAATGATCCGTACAGAAATGTAGCTGGTTTTATAGAATGAACATGGATGAGGTTATGGCCTATTTTACACAGCGTTATGTATGATATGTAGCAGAATAACCAAAGGCAGGGATACCCAAAATGCTTTAAAATGATGTAAAGTGATGTATATATATATGATATATTTGTATTGAAAAGACGTATCAACCCGAGAATTATTGCTTAAATGAACCTGTATCCTTTTGTATGTGTTGTAGTAATAACACAGAAATTATGCCCATAACATAGGATGAGTCCATTTGTATGGATGGATAACTAATGCAGACCCCTGAAAGCGTGGGAGTCAAATGGTCTATACAGATTAGTGGACTTGATTTGTATGGACGTAATACAATACTGACAATATTTAAAAAGTAATAGAAATAATCTATCTATTTAAACAAGCAATTCTTAACTGAACGTTATATACACACGAAATGGTGAATATAATTCGTGAAAGGATTATGCATAATACATAGAAATAAAGCCGAAAACAAATGTGAGGGAAACACAGAAGTTAGAATAGTTTAACCGTATGAACTTATGCGAACCGAAAGCGTGTTTGAGCGTATGTGAAAATTGCCGAACGGCAAAACAACCGAGTGATAATTCGTTTCAATGTAACATGAAATAGTTGATATGCGAAATGACTATTGAACGAGTAAACTGTTCAGCCGAATGACTGTATGAATGAAAAAGCCTGTGAACGGCTTGAAGCATTCATGTCATAACCAGGGAAAACCGTAAAGCGAGGACCCGTGCTGTACCGTACGCCGTGGGAACCGGTCCTGGCGTGACAGGTAGGTCTGACTTATGGTTTAGGAGTCCCTGGGACGCGATCTACGACGAAGACCGGAGTCAGAAGAAGCTGGACGGGCGGAAAGGCCTGAACAGGATTCCTGGACACAGCTAACGTGGTGAAAACCTTGTGGATACTGAACCCAAGATGGCGTCTGAGAGAACCCGGAAGTGGATCCTCATTCAACGCTGACCTCGAACGGTAAGGAGCCAGGTAAGGGGAGTGCCTTAAGTAGGCTAGGGGTAGCAAACCAGCACCTCCCACAAATCCAGGCAAATTGCCTTAATACATATATGTATATATATATTTAACATATAAGTGCCATTTAATATTTTAATATTCATATATATTAACCTACATAACTATTTACCAAGTAAATCTATGCATATTAAACTTTTATGGAAATAGATATTAACACGCATTAAATATTAATATAAAAGGTCTGTTATTTGAACCATTATTTTATTACAACAGACTTTTGGTCTTCTCTTCTCCAGAAGAATACACATAGTGATATTTGTTCTCAAAAAGAGATGTCTTTCACGCTTGAATTTATAGAGAAACAAAATGCATTGCATTACTTTATAGATATTTCAGAACATAAAATATTAAAGTCAATTTAAAATATTTTACTTTTTTAATATATAGATGAAAAGGGCAGTAAACAAGTCAGAAAATGTCAAAATAAAATGCAGCTACAAAGATATAAACCTTCTGTTCCAAATTACTCTATATATTTATCAGACAGATATTACTTTCAATGCCCACACTGCTTGAATAGTGTTATTGTTCATGCGTTATTCTGCATAGTGTGACTGAGGGAGCTACGTTCCTGAGCAGCTGCTGCCAGCATTTTCGTTCAGTCCTCTTCTGTTAATGAAATGTATGTTGGGAGATAAGCTGAATATATAGGTACAGAAAAATTATGTCCTCTATCTCCTCTACTGACATATCATCTTCATCATCATAATCATCATCACCTTAGAGAGAGAGAGAGAGAGAGAGAGAAAGAGAGAGAGAGAGAGACTAAATTAAGGGTGACAACTGCTTATAGCAGTATATGTTTTAGAAATGTAACTCTCACCAATCTCGGACAGAAATGGACATAAATTACCCAAAATTGGCCTTAGATTAAGGGAAATCTAGCCATAATTTCAAATAAAAATCATGTAAGGAAGAAGATACACAGTTAATTACTTAATTATAGCCTACTTATAATTAAGAGTAAACATAGTAATGGTTAGATCATTACACCAATGTCCTCATCTTTCTTTTTTGTTTATTTTTTTTCTCTATTTATTTACTTACATGACATTAGATATATTATACAACAATGCGTAACAATCATTCAAAACTATAAGTAATAGTGTTATCGGAATATGCAAATATTACAAGTTATAGAATGAAAAGTTGTCCTGGTAAAATATTTTATAAATAAAAATAAATAAATCATTTCTTAAACTGTGTACTTTGTCTTTAAGAGACTTTGCAAACTGACAAGTTGTTAGAAATGAAACATATAATTTTTCATATAATGCTTCTTTAATAAATTACATCTTACCCATTTTCAGTTAATATGGTGTTTAGACTTCAGGATGCCATCTTGTCCTAGGCATTTGAAATTATCTAAGTAAGTGAATTTACCATGTCATTATGTTCCCTCACGTTTTAGTATAAACATAGATAAGATGTTCCCAAATGAAATGACCAAGTTATGGCCTTGTATCTTTACCAAGTTAAGGTAGGTCCTAACTTGACTTAATTGAAAATATGAGATATAAATATGTGTACTTATTAATATTAGGACACAGAGGAGAGATTTTGGAGACAGAGACGCTGCTCCATTTTATTATGACTGAGAGGATGACATGTTTCAAAGGGTATGTTATTTTACTGATATTGCAAGCATATAGTTTAATCTTATAAACTCTGATATCAATTATTGTAATGGATTATTAAAGGACCACTATAGTGCCAGGAAAACATACTCGTTTTCCTGGCAATATAGTGCCCTGAGGGTGCCCCCACCCTCAGGGACCCCCTCCCGCCTGGCTCTGGAAGGGGGAAAGGGGTAATAACTTACCTTTATCCAGCGCTGGACGGGGAGCTCTCCTCCTCCGATCCTCATTCTCTCCTCCCCGTCGGCTGAATGCGCACGCGCGGCAAGAGCTGCGCGCGCATTCAGCCGGTCACATAGGAAAGCATTATGAATGCTTTCCTATGGACGCTGGCGTGCTCTCACTGTGAAAATCACAGTGAAAAGCACGCAAGCGCCTCTAGCGGCTGTCAATGAGACAGCCGCTAGAGGGAATGGGGGAAGGCTTAACCCATTCATAAACATAGCAGTTTCTCTGAAACTGCTATGTTTATAAAATAATGGGTTAACCCTAGCTGGACCTGGCACCCAGACCACTTCATTAAGCTGAAGTGGTCCGGGTGCCTAGAGTGGTCCTTTAAGTTTTTTTATATGTCTATATTAATATTTTTATTTGATAAAATATTTCAAAAGACAATTATTATTGCTTCCAAGACAATCCTTATTTTATATTGTATTCTCAATTATTTATATATTTTAAATATTATGGCTAAGATATCTGCACGGTTAGCCCTGCTAAATTCTATGATTTCATATGTTATAGTGGTAAATAGGGGATCCGGCTGCGGTAACAACGGATAAAGGAAAAATCTAGGCTATGATTTATTTATTTTTATTTGGTGCTTATAGGACCTTAATAATTTATTTTTTTCTTCATCTGTCAAACTACGCCTTACAACAGTTTTTGCTAATAGAAAAATGTGAATGTGCTAATACTCTATATAAACAAATCTGCTTAGAAGATCTCACTTATAATTGATATAATGCCTGATAAACACAAGTGTTTAGTCCACAAATTAATATATGTAATAAACAGTACTGTAAGTTTACTTAAATGGTGTCAACAATACACCACTTAGTCAATGATCCTGAGTGAGGTGTTTTTCAGTTATTAGTGTACCTGTTACTGGAACAGTTGTCATGCTGAATTATCCATCATAAATATGAACACACATGTCTCATTGCTGCCCTAAGCTTAGTAGAGGTTTGTTTATTTAGCTTTTTGCCTCCTTCCTGTAATGGAAAGCAAATTTATATTTTGTTTGACTGTATTGATTCATCCAAAAACAAAAACAAATTTAATCCAGGCGGTCTGAATTTCTGCCACATGTCATCTCAATTTGGATGGATTTCATCCATGCAAACAATTCAGGAAAACCAATTTTAAAAAAAGAAATAAAAGGACACAAAAGGGGACAGTGTACTAATATATAAAAATAGTATATATAATAAAAAAAAATTCTAAATTATATGTTTATTAAATCTTTAATATATACAAATTTATATATATATATATATATATATATTTTTTTTTTTTTTACTCTTCTTCCTTTTTACCCTCTATTGGTCACTTCATGTTTGATATAATTAACATTTAGTCCTATTGGGACCTATTGGTATTTTATATTTTATATTATATTTTATTATTACTGGGTGAAGTTTTCATCCTATCAATAAAGCTGCTGTTCTTTACCATCACTGGAGTCCTGCATTGTGTGTCCATCGGTGGAACAACAGAAGGGATCACTTTGCCCCCCACTGCTATTAGGGGGAGGCACCCTAGAGCGCTATTTTCCCGTAATCTTGTGAGTGCATTTTATTAACACAATTTGCTCTTTTTTAAATTGTATTACACTATGTATGTTTTTTGTTTGTTCTAGATTTACAGCCGTATCCCAATTAACATTTAGTGATGGCCCCCTAACCAGTCATCTTTTTCCCCATCAATAATTTTTTTTGGTGCCAAGGATGGAACTATGGATCATGAATCAAGTGACAATTCAGAGTAACATAATTCAGATGTCCTGTGGACAGCCATTTCTAAGCCTGTGTTTCTATAATTAATAGAAACCATATCTCCATCCTAACTGTAGCATTTGCCTTTACCCTACCTGTAATCCTATCCATAACCCTAATCCTAACCCTAAACCTGGGATGTGACATTTTAATGTCATGGGGAGGACCTGACTCTGGCATTGTCCTTGACTGCTGTGTACTGAATTCAGGGCACGGATTAATAGTTCTTCCCCTTGTAATATTCAAAGCAGAACTGGAATACATTTTGTGTTGTGCACCTCCACAATAAACTTAATACACCCGTAGAATGCATTCTGGGAGCCTACAGAAGTGCATTTAATATGTATTTAATACACAATGCTCTTGTCTACATGTGATACAATCCAAGGTATTGCCATAACATTATAGGTGTATCCAACTTATCAGAATAAAGATGTTTCCAAACACTACAAATAAAAGCTAAAAGGAAAAATAAACTACATAATCTAGACTGTGTGTTTGAAAATCAACTATATGTACATTTAGAATGTCATCATGTTTTAAATTCTCATTTATGATTTTTCTTTGGCAGATGAAAACAAGGACTTTGAAGCATATTCCGAACATAGCAACGTACCAAAAAAAGTCTCAGTATGGATTAAAGGGAAACATTTTTCAGCGACTATTTTGAAAGTCAGTCATCAAGTCTCCATAGCTTGTTGTCCAATGTATAGACACTATTCATATCTTCACCAAAACACAAAAAACTTTTTGACTTGGATGATGTTGCCACCATCCAGATCTAAAGTTCTTTAAGTGAGTGCAGCGCTATATAAGTGCTAAGTAAGTGTGTTCACTGAATCTTGGAACTCTTACCCTTTATCGTTTCTCTTGATACAATTAGTACATAAAAGAAGAACAAAAAGGGGGGCGGAGCCAACTGCCGAGCCGCATGGACGCCTGCTAGCTGAGCTCCTCTACATCGAAGTGAAATCCATTGCCATCGGGCCTCCAACTCAAACATGGGACACCCTAAACGTACCACCACAGGGCAGCACTCCTCTGGGAAGACCCCGGCAGGGAAATCGAGCGCCCTAACTAAATATTTCCGCGACGCAGCAGAACAACCACCGGACCCCATAGGCCCCAATATGGCGCCCGACTCGTCTCCGGCGGGTTCCCCACCGTCGAGCCCTCTGGGATCAGAAGGCTCGAGCCAACACCCCGACACGGACCTCAGGGAGTTGATAAGAGCTCTCCCGTCCAGACGAGATCTAGTCCAGATGCTGGGCAAACTTGAAGCCTCCTTCCAGACTAAGCTGGACAAAATAGGCGCCGACACCCAACTCACTAAACAATGGGTGAGCGCACTGGAGGACGACAGGGATACATTACAAGCCCAGATTACATCACTGCAAGACAACATGAAAGCACAAAACGAACAAATCTCGTACATGCAAAGGTCTATGGATGACCTGGATAACAGAGGGAGGCGGAATAATTTGAGAGTGAAGGGTCTGCCGGAACAAGACAGGGAAGACCTGCAGGCAGTGCTCCGCGAACTTTTCAACCTCGTTCTAGGCCGACCCATCGACACACAAATTATCTTCGACAGGACCCACAGGGCCCTACGCCCTAGGAGTGCTGCCACAGATGCACCCCGGGACGTGGTGTGCCGACTGCACTACTACGAATGCAAGAATGATATCATTATGGCAGTCAGACAATCACAACAGCCGCTCCTCTTCCACTCACATCCTATAGCTATCTACCCAGACCTGTCTTGGCTGACGCTCCAGGCCCGCAGAACTATGAAACCAATCACGGACCAACTCCGAGCCCGCAATGTAAAATACCGATGGGGCTTCCCATTCTCCCTCACGGCTACATATAAGGGCAACACGAGAGTCATAACAACGCTGACAGATGTACCCGTCTTCCTGAGGGACTTCGACCTACCAGATGTCAGGATTCAAGATTGGTATGGTCCCATCACGCAGCAGACCACTCAAGCCATGCCGCAGCAAGCTCGCTGGCAGACCACCCCCAGAAAGAGAAGAACAGAACTGCCAACGGCTACAGATGAGAGATCAACACGAGACGTCTCCCAACACTAACAGCCAGACCCCCACCCGACACAACAGTGGCACCCCACAAGACCTCCCTGCTCGACACCATATCCACCGAAGTATATGAACTTACCTCCGAGACAGTCCACAAGCCTGATCCCCCGGTTCACCAAGACACAGCTTCGCCATTCCTAGGATTACAACAGTCCGACCCAGGGGTAACCCCGTAATTTGCACATGGAACACGCAAGTATACCCTTGCCCCGACCGACACTCCCACTACCTACAGCTGACAGCAAGGCCATACGCTCACCCGACTCTACCTGTGAGCCTCCGAGCCACCCCCCGCTTAGACTCCCACCCGCCTCCAGTACCCCTCACAAGGTCATGGAGGTTGAAGACCCTACTCCATTACACTGGGGGGGGGCAGGGGTAAGGGCGCCCGGAACATTGCTCCACGCCAGAAGCCCTGACTCCCTCACCTACCCTGCCTCTGAGAGGGGATGGATCGATCTCACTCTTTAGGACACAGACAGATTTCTGCAAGCCTCAAACTTTAATAATGTTGTTTTTGTCCACTGTATGCTCCCAAAGAGGGAAATAATTAGCCTAAGGTCACTGGTAGATTTTTATAGTCCTCAATTGTATTACGCTGATACTGCTACACAACCAGCCCCTCTTTAAAGCTGAGGCCTCTTTTACCACAAAGAACCCGACCACTACCCCCTCCATGCCACCTATGACGAGGGAACCCATTAGGGATGTACTCTCAGGGGATGGGGGGTCGGACCGGGTGGGAGGGGGAGAGCGCACAACACCAATGCCATACGACTGGCAATCCATACCCGCCCTCTTAAGCACTTGCCCCTAAAACTCTCATAACCCAGATACCGGAAGGGCCCCTCCTGCCACCTCAGACACAGAGGGATCGGTAGGGGAGGCCCACCAACTTACAGAGGACACTTAGGGCTCAAATGGGCCTACGGCCAGCTGGTACAAGGCCATCCTCTTAAACACATGAGGGCTCCCCCCCCCCCCCCCCCCCCTCTCTCTGGTCATGACATCGGGGATGACTCCCATAACACCGGCACTACCCTCCACCTAGGCCGGGGACCCCGCCAGTAACCCAGAGAGAGCAACTTTCACAGCTATCAGAGCCCCAGCCCCATCGAGAACACTTCACCTGACAATACTATGAGAGAGGTAAAAAAAAAAAAAAAAAATAGTAAATAGCAATATACTACTGCTTAATATTATATGGCGGGCTTCTGGGCTTCTCCAGACCCCCCGGGGAGTGAGGAGGGACGCAATGAACCACACGACACACATAGGGCGGGGAGCATCATAGCACAGCTCAAGCCCTGCCACGCTATCACTTATCTAGACAAACCACACCCAAAACCATCACCCCCTTAGGGAGACCCCCAGAGGTCTTTGACGAGCGTCTCACATGGTACACTGCAGCAATTAAGACTCTATTAGAAGGCCTAAAGGCACCACAAGTCTATGTATGTATCTACCTATATTGCATTATCCTTGTCATATGAACGTGTTGTATTATTATGTAATATACTCCTTCTCCTGAAGCCGTGACGCTTTAAGACACCAGACGTACCCTCCCCCAGATGAGGTACCCCTATTGTTAAGCGGGGAAAGGAAAAAAAATAAAATAAACCCAACATAGGCCTCCCAAACAGGACGACACACATAGATTAGTCTGGGCGATGGGATGACCAGACCATAAACGGACTACAACTAACTACGGAAATGCTCTATAACCCCCCGTGGTGTGCCACAAACCACACTTACACATGCTGCGAAACACGCTAATACCGGTCCCGATCACATGACACTGCCCATACTGATTAACAACATTTCACATATACGGATACACACTCGACAGAGGACACCCAACAAACCCGTACTTACACCGCGAATAGAAGGCGACACTTAAGTGCGTTAGAAGAGACTCACAGCGAGCTCAACCATAGAGGCAGACAACTAGGCTCATATTTTGGGTCATAGACCCAACCAGGGCGACAATTCGTCCTCTTGGAGGGGAACACACCCTCCCAGGAGAGTCGCCCAAGGATACCCCCAGCGGTCTACACCCCTACTGCCTGGAGACAGTAACAGTAGACAGCACCCCTTCTTGTATATACTTGTATATAGTTATATAGTTTACCCATACTACCCTCCCAACACACCAATACACCCCTCCACACAACCTCAACTTCCACCCCCTAAATCAGGACAGACCGGTGCAAGTCTACCCCATACCTGTGGTACCACATGGCTACCCTACAGATCATCACGCTTAACGTCAGAGGCCTGAATGCCCCTGAGAAGCGATATCTGACACTCACTGAACTTCACAAACTTAAAGCCGATATCGCTTTCCTACAGGAGACTCATTTTAAGAAGAATAAAGCTCCCACCATTAGGGATCGTAGATACCCAACTGGATACTTTAGTAACTTCACAGACGCCAAAGCACGAGGTGTAGCAATTTTAATATCAGCCCGAGTACCCTTCGTATATACGTCCCACAATTCTGACGACTCTGGGAGACTGCTCCTGGTCAAGGGACAAATAGGGCAAACAAAGGTTACACTAGCGAACACATATCTACCCAATAAACACCAGTGTCGAACACTACGCCACCACCTTAAACTCATAGAACAATTCGCAGAAGGCATACTCCTTCTGGGTGGAGATTTCAATCTCTCCCTCGACTCGACATTAGACACGACATCACGAACCAACCAGTACCAGACTTCGGCTCGAAGACAATTTGCAACCTTAATGGACAAGTCGCAGCTTTATGATTGCTGGCGTACATCCCATCCCTCAGACAGGGACTACTCTTTTTTCTCTCACGTCACGCACACTTACTCTAGATTAGACATGTTCTTCCTGCCACATAGATACCTCCACCTGGTACAATCCAGTAGTTATGGTCCAATCACGTGGTCGGACCATGCACCCCTGTCTCTTACCATACAAATCCCAGCACTCCCACAACGATCATTCCAATGGAAACTTAATGACCTGCTACTCAACGCTCCGGACACCGTAGACGAGCTACGGAAATCCATCCAACTCTACTTCGCCGAAAATACTACTCCCCTCACATCCCCGTCCATAGTATGGGAAGCCCACAAGTGTGTTCTTAGAGGTGTAATCATAGCCAAGGCGTCACGACTTAAAAAACTTAGAGAAGCAAGAATCCACTCCCTCACGACCGAAATTAGGGATCTCGAGAATATACACAAACGTGATACCGGGCTAACCGCTTACACGACACTCACAGCCAAACGATCAGAGCTGCAAGATATACTCAACGCAAAAGTTAAACACACCCTCCTACGCACCAAACACACCTACTACGCCCAAGGTGGGAAAAGCGGTCGGCTGCTTGCACGTGCCCTAAAAAACCAACGCCAGATGACATTCATATCCAAAATCAAAACCCCACGCGGAGACGTATCTCATAAATTACCAGACATTCTATCGGCCTTCCAAGCCTTCTATACGGAGCTATAAAACCTCAGGGACTCCCCCCCACCTGAACATGAAGTGGAAACGTTCCTCGCTTCCAGAATCCACCAGACCATCCCCGCCAGCGCACACTACAGGCGCTTGAAACCCCAATCACCCCAGAAGAAGCCCAAATAGCGTTCCGCAAACTCCCACTGGGGAAAAGCCCAGGCCCTGATGGTCTCACAGCAAAATATTACAAGACATTCTCAAACGACCTGACGGAACCATTTCAACAAGCCTTTAATTCGGTAGCTCTCACTGCCTCCCTACCCGCCTCTGCCCTAGAAGCCCACATAACTCTCATTCCTAAGCCAGGAAAAGACCCGACGAACTGCGGGAGCTATCGCCCAATCTCCCTGATTAATATAGATCTCAAAATTTTCACCAAAATACTGGCCAACCGACTAAGACCACTGCTTGATACACTCATACACACCGATCAGGCCGGATTTGTCCCAAACAGGGAAGCCAAACATAATACCACCAAAATCCTGAATTTAATCTATCACGCACAACGCCTTCAGACAGACAGCCTATTACTGTCAATCGACGCGTAAAAGGCGTTTGATAGAGTAGACTGGGTATTACTGCTGACGACCCTGAAAAAAATGGGAATAGGACCTAAATGGACCAGGTGGCTACAAGCCATCTACTCGACCCCTACGGCGAAACTACGGATCAATGGACAATTGTCTGATCCCGTCCACATCCGAAATGGTACGAGACAGGGGTGCCCCCTTTCCCCCCTCCTATTCATTCTCACCTTAGAACCCTTTTTAAACGGCATCAGAGACAACCCAGACATAAAGGGCATTGTAGTACAACAGACAGAATATAAAGTCGCGGCATTCGCCGACGACCTGCTTTTCACCTTGGGATCCCCTGACACATCACTGGCGCCCCTCCTGGCCGAGATCTCACTCTATAACACAATGTCCAATTTCAAAGTAAATTTCTCCAAGAGCGAAATTCTACCAATCAGACTTGAACCCCCTATGCGAAAGCGCTTGCAACACCTATACCAGTTCGCTTGGGCTGATAAGGCCATCACATACTTGGGAGTCCACCTCCCAGCAGACCTATAATCTACATTCAGCCTAAACTTTGAACCCCTTATCCAATCCCTTAATAAAGACCTCAACAATTGGCACAAACCACAATTTAGTTGGCTCTGCAGAATTAACATCCTTAAGATGACAGTACTCCCCAAAGTGCTTTATCTGCTACAAACCCTGCCCATCACTATACCCAAATCATATTTCACCAAATTAAGACAACTTTTCACTGCCTTTCTTCTGGGCACATAAACATCCTAGAATCCCCTACGAAATTTTAACCAAACACAAAGCCAGTGGAGGCCTAGGCCTACCACACATGGAAAGATACCACCAAGCCGCCATTCTATCCAGGATATACGAATGGACCACTAGCCCTCCAGCAAGGCAAGGGGGAAAGCTCGAAAGCGCTGTATTCACGGTACCCCTCTACACAATCCCATGGCAAAGAACAAACATGGCCGCGCTACTTACCCACCATGCCTCCCACCCCACAATCCTCCCCACACTCAAGGCTTGGTCACGTATAAGAGAACTCCCGAACATCTCCCCACACCCGTCTCCCCTATACCCAATTACACACAATCCACTCTTTCCGCCAGGCCTACAGAAGGCCACCTACCAAACCTTACAGGATCCAGCAGATGCGCTTTACATCACACTGAGGAGAGTATTAGACAACAACTCTATCCGCCCCCTCACCGAACTAACAACACAAGACAAACCGTCTACCTTGACATCTTTCCACTATGCACAATTGACTCACTTCATAGAGTCCAACCCCATACTAAAAACAGGTTCCCGCACACTCACAGACTACGAAATACACTGTACAACACAGAACGTTAAAACCAAACACCTCTCGACGTTCTACAACCTTATTCAAGACAACCATAACAAATCGACACCCAGGTTCACAGAGTCGTGGGAGAGGGACCTTAACATAACTCTCACAGAACCCCAGTGGAAAACTATACTTACACAAATCCACAAAACCTCCATTTGCAACAGGTTACAAGAAAGTGGATACAAGAGAATATCCCGCTGACACTACTCGCCGGCGAAATTACATAACCTCTTCCCACAGACCCCGAGTACCTGTGGGAAATGCCACCAACAGGGGGCGACCTTAGTGCACATATGGTGGCACTGCCCTAACATACAATTATATTGGAACCACATATTATCAATGATCAGGATAGTGACGGGGCTGACGCTCCCCACAACACCCCAAGTCCTACTCTTCTTGCTCCCACACACGCCTTTACCGAAGCCATTACGTAAGCTGGTAGTACAATTACTCTTAGCGGCCAACGCCCTCATCCCCGCAAAGTGGAAAAACCCTGAGACCCCCACAATCAGAGAATGGATCACGAAGGTAGATGAGATCAAAGATATGGAAGGAATTCATGCATCCATAACCCACACATACCCACTCTTTCGCGAGGTATGGAGCCCCTGGGAAAAATTCATGACTAAACCAGATCCCATGACCCACAACCACACTTAAGACTACACTAGAGATTGCCCACTGTCTCGCATACAACGAGACGGTCCAGATTCAGCACCGGTCTGTCCGAGACCACCTCCCCCCACCCCTACCCATCCTTTCCTACCGCTAGTTCTAGTCCCTCTCTCTTCTTTTTGGCCCTCACCCCAGGCATCAACGCACTAGATGACGACAATAGGATGAGACGCACAAGAGAAGCACGCTTACGGTCCAAACGGGCCATCAGCTACCACCTCCAAGTATCACAACTACAACTGAATATATACAGAGTACCACATAGCTCACTCTTCCCGTGCCCACAGGATGAGAGGCCTGCCCACACGCCGACTCGGAAAGTCAAAACACACACCGACGAATAGGGGTAACGAAAGAGTACCACACATAAACCACGAGCCGACGAGACGGACAGCACACTCAACCTAAGTGAGAGTATGCCTACCTCAACAATGAGACATGCTCGACCCACACTGGAGGCACGACGTACTGGTCCAATGAAGACTGGATATACACCCTGCTAAGTGACAAGTGATTGACTCACATACCATGACAAGACCTAATGGGACTAGACGACATTCCCTTCCCCTCTCCCACCACGTCTATCCCGAACAGTCATAGTCCTCGACCACTCACGACGGTACAGATTAGACCTATACCTAACCCATGTAACCTCCCTCTATTACCTCGAACCATGTATTTCCCATATATGGCTTTTATCTACCCTGGAAAATGCGTTTATAACACAAGTAGCTGAAACCTGGTAAACTCACAATCGAGTTCAACAATACGAGTAATAACACTGCACCCATAAGTAAGTTAGACAGTTATCATTATATATATCATTATATATTTATGCATCCCTAAAAGTTGAATGTTTAAACTGTGACTGTATTGCCAGATTGGATGTAAACCTGAGTTTGCTATCCAAGCGTTCTTGTACCACTACATGCATGTATTTACCTATGTTAAATTGTTGTTTGGGTACACTGATATTTTGGGAAGCATTATGAGGTGGAGGAAGAGACTAACAACTGCACTTGTTATACTAAATCTCTACTCTGCACTGCTATTTCAAATGTTTATAAACTGTATGTAAACATTTATATAAAACCAAATAAAAATGATTAAATAAAAAAAAAAAGAAGAACAAAAAGAACACATACAGATAATAGTGTAATATGTCTTTAAATAGAGTGATCGGTGAAATAAGTGAATATATACACTCACATTTATTAGAGCCTTTTCTAGTATTAGGCTCTAAACTTCTGCATACATAAAAGAAGAACAAAAAGAACACATACAGATAATAGTGTAATATGTCTTTAAATAGAGTGATCGGTGAAATAAGTGAATATATACACTCACATTTATTAGAGCCTTTTCTAGTATTAGGCTCTAAACTTCTGCATACATAAAAGAAGAACAAAAAGAACACATACAGATAATAGTGTAATATGTCTTTAAATAGAGTGATCGGTGAAATAAGTGAATATATACACTCACATTTATTAGAGCCTTTTCTAGTATTAGGCTCTAAACTTCTGCATACATAAAAGAAGAACAAAAAGAACACATACAGATAATAGTGTAATATGTCTTTAAATAGAGTGATTGGTGAAATAAGTGAATATGTGCACTCACATTTATTAGAGCCTTTTCTAGTATTAGGCTCTAAACTTCTGCATACATAAAAGAAGAACAAAAAGAACACATACAGATATTCATATCTTGTATTTTAACATTTTAAATAGTAAATAGAGTTTGAAAAAAATGACTTTTCATGTATTTTATAAATGTATTAAGCAGTAAAATGTCTATTTTTGTATATGGTGTATTTTGTCATAAATTGTCAAAAGTCAAAATGTAAAGCAAATATAGTAATTGTCTTGCAACAAGGGTTTCTACAATTAAATAAAATGCTGCATCCACTGAAGTGTTTCATTTTCAATTTAAATTCACTCATTCATTCATAAATAAACAAATTATTATTTGGGTGGAAACATTCATGTCTCAGTTTTAATTATAATTACTTTATAGCAAGATGGGTAATTGAAGAAATTCAGGAAACTTTCCATTTTATGATTTCTCTGTTGAATATCACAAATGAATGAAAAACAAATGAAGAAGGTTTTAGATTGATTCCTTACTTGTAGAAAAACAAATTGTTGTCTACTGGAAGCAAATCAATTTCCAGACATTCTGCAAGTTAATGGCTAGCAATCTCTTTTTGTAAATTATTTACAAGCATAACACATATTGTGTTCTAATTATAGTGAACCACTTTGCATAGATTTTATTACATTGTACCATACACATTTATATATGTTAACTGCTTTGCTTATGATATTTATCTACTGGCTGCATATGTTATATTCTCTTAACTTACTTTCAACACTTAAAAGCATATATATATGTGATAAAACACACAAGTAATAGTATGGCGCTGAATTTAAAACTATAATATATACCAATAAGCAGCACTATATATCGTGAAAAAAGCTCAATCACCTATGTAAAACAATGAAAAATTAAAGTGCGCTGTGCCTTTAAGACTCAAAACAGTGAAAATAATTTGTGCAATATTGTGCAAAAAAAGTGATCAAGTGCATCAATGTGCAACTCACTTCAATATATATATATATATACAAATTGTGCAAAAATATTTCTTTGTGCAACCAATTGTTGCAAAAGACAATACTTAACTTTCCCAATTATGGAATATGCTTTTGAACTTCTATCAGCACGCCAATATATGTCTCAAAAGAGAAAGAAAATATACAATCATAGGGTAATATACACAGGGATAAAGAAAATGTAAACCAAAACACTCACAAGGGTAGAGCAATATAAGTCTGCTCTAAACTTTGAAGGCTTCTATTGTAGACTGGAAAACGTGGTGAAGTTAAATCCTTTATTGCTTCTTTAAAAATATCGCTGCATAAGGCTGTTAAGTCCCACTTACCTGGTCACCTCTTATGGTTAGTGCTGGTATGATCAGGCTCTCTTTCGGCGCCGGCTGTTCAGGGTCTCTGTATGCCGAAAGGGCTTCCTAATTCCAAACACTTCTGGGAGGCAGGGCTTAGCGGCCGGTGAGCGTAATGACGTCAGAGCGTGATGACGCGTTTCACCGAGGGGTTTGGCTTCCTCAGATCAGCTCCTTTCACACCACAGTCCCAATATATAAGTCTTAAAAAGGGGCGTGTACACCCAGAAAAGTCAGTGGAAAATGGCTAATTGTAAGATAGGTGTCTGAATGGATTCTCTCTCAGACATTAGACCGGGGAAGATCTACTAAACTATTAAATATAAAACACAAACATACTTGTAAATAAATACATAGATAAGTCTATACTTAAATCTATGTTTACACATATATGCACATATAGAAAACACATATAGAAATACAATAAAAAGCCTTATCTATCTTCAAAAAATTGACACATACCAATGTAAAGATTAAATATATATAAAAAAATAATGAATACATATGAATGGGATAAAAATATACAATATAATATAGATATAAATAAATAAAATAGAAACAGAATGAAATTCAATATTAATATAATATATACTAAAATGAACCTATAAAATTATAAAATTATATATTTTTATAAAAAATTAAAAATGTCAAATTCTATATTAAATCCATTTGGTTCCAATGTTTTTATCCTATGTACCCATTTCATTTCTTCTCTACCTATTCTAGAAATGTGGTCTCCTCCTCTAAAGGATTTATTTACTGTTTCTATACCTAAAAATATTAAGCCTTTAGGGTCCTTATTATGCTTTAATTTGAAATGTGCTGAAACACTGTGTTGTGTGATTCCTTTTAAAATATTATTAACATGCTCTCCTATTCTTTTGTGTAGTGGACGTATGGTTCTACCTACATATTGTAGTCCACACGGACAAACTAAAAGATAAATGACATTCCTAGTAAAACACGTGATAAAATTATTAATACTGAATTCATTGCCATTATATGTACTACTGAATTTGCTTATACCTTTTAAAGTTCTATTCTTACTGTATTTACACCCCGTACAATTACCACATGAATAAAAACCTTTCTTCTCATTCATAAAATGTTTATGTGTTTTTTTTTTGGGGATGATTATGAGTTAAAATAAAATCTAAATTCGGTGTACCCCCTATATGTGATAAAAGGTTTTTGCGGTATAATTTTAGCCAACTCTATATCTTCCCTCAACAAATGCCAATGTTTATTAATAATTTTTTTAATATCCTTATGTGCAATGTTGAAATCAAATACTAATAGAATTTTGTTTGACTCCTTCCTGTCCACATTCTCTTTGGTATTTGTTTTGTTAATAAGATCATTTTGTTCTAAAATAACCGTCTCCTCATACGCCTCTTGAACCAAATCTTGTGGATATTTCTTATCTAAAAAACGTCCTTTTAAAATTTGTGCTTGATTTCTAAAAATCTCAGTGTCACGGCAAGGGTGTATAATTTATTATGACACTATGGAATATCATCTTTTAATGTGATTTCTTGTAGTAAATGGCACAAATTACAGAGATGCTATTGCTGAGGTCAACAGGGGTTACATCTTTTGAAGCTGGGACCCCCACAGAGGGCAGATGACAGAAGGGGTAGTGTGAATGGCATAGGAATGTGAAAAGGATTTTACTGTATGGATGTGAAGTCTGCAAGGTGTGAGGTTCTACACTTGGAAAAAGTCTGAATGTCTCTTCATCCATTTGGCCTGTACCTTGTAAGTGCTGAGTAAATCTCTTTGATATGTAAATGCCATTAGCTTTGTTCTAGTATCATATCCAAAGGAAGGACAAAAACATTCATATTTACCCCCACAGAATAATAATTAAGCCTCATTTTTGTTATATTTGGAATGTGACAAGCGCCATCTTCTAACCAAGTCCAAACATGAGTGGCCTAACTTGACCCTAGGGAAAGGAATTGTGATGTCCGTCCTATTGGATCGTGGGTGGGACGTGCAACATGTCTATGGAATGGGAAAATAATAACAAATTTGTAGATGCAATTATTATTTCTGTGGCAGGTACAAAAAAGAAGATAGAGTCAAATGTTTCCATTTGGATTGACAGTGGTCTGGAACAAAGGAGGTGGTCAGTTATTATTTCTGTAGGTACGCCTTAACTCCACCCCTGGGCAAGACTTGATAAACCACAGGGTATATATCTAATGATCCTGAAGGGTGTTGGTGTACTTGCTTGGGGCCAAGATCTAATTTTGGGTGAGTCACCATCTTTCCTTGCCAGAGACCCCCTGGACAGAAGTTGTACTTTGAAAACCTAAGTGAGTAATTAGGACTTCTGTATTTTATCCTTTTTGTTTTTATCTGTTGTTGGTGTAAATAATTTGTTTATCATATATTTTTATATGCACTGTGACTATCTTTTGCTCATAATAAACATTAATTTATTAAGTTTTGCCTTTGTCTGGTTAAGGATCACGTTACCTGAAGAGACTAGTTAGTATTTTTATAATTCCTTAAATATTGTACTAAGTAATATTTGGTGGGTTTTATTATTGATTTACCTGGGGGACCAAGGCACCCCATTTATAAATTGTCTTGGTGGTGGCAGCGTTAAAGTAGTAATAGTTATACTATTATGTTTAAGTGTGGGTGGTGTTAAAGGGGGATTTTGGCATTATTTCCGGTCTAGTGCAGACAAATAGTGTACTTTAACCCTTTCACCACCACAACTACGTCACGCACACTCTTGGAGTAGGGTGCGTTCGTGACACTCAGTATCTGTTCAATTTCGTCTAATCCGTCTTAATTGGCCTCGGGGAATGTTATTCAGCCATGGGGTATAGTGCCCACTATTATATAATACATAATTATTGGCATCTACTTTCTTAAAATAATTTTTAGTTTTAATCTCATTGTCCTCAATGTAAATTTCTAAATCTAAAAATGCTACCTTAGTGGTACTATAAATACTAGTTCTTTTAAAAAGATCTTTTAAAAATATATTGAGACTCATGATAACTCACAAGGAAAGAGCCAATGGGATTAGGCATTCAGATTGAGCCTAATCCCATTGGCTCTTTCCTTGTGAGTAAGAAATTCAAAGATTACTCATCCATTATACCACTGTACTTTATGATATTGCACTAGGTGCTTGTTATTTCATTTTGTTTTCACAGTGTACCATATTTCCATATTTACATAATTCTGTACTACCTACCCAAGATCCAACTACACTCTGCCTATTGTGTATGTATGTTTTATTTGTTTAAGTGTGGGCAGAGAGGTTACCACACAGGTGTTTAGAGTGTATTGGTAATTAGTTGGGTTACACACCAGGACTTTGTATTTCCTTTTCAATTAAAGTGGTTAAACTAGAAAATGAGAAATTGATAGCCAAAGAATGCAAAACTAACCGCAAACATTTTTTCAAGTACATAAATTCTAAAAAAACAAAAAATGAAAGTGTAGGTATACTGGAAACAGAGATGGGTCTGTTAGCTAATGAAGACCAGGAAAAGTCAGAAATTTGAAATAACTATTTTTCTTCAGTATATATTAATGAGGATCCTATGGCAAGAGATATGCAAATGAGCTTAAATTCTGTGACTGGGAAAATATTTGAAGGGCTATTAAGAGATAATATTCAGGAATTCATTGGGAAGAACTTTGTTATTAGCAATAATCAGCATGGATTTGTGAAACATAGGTCATGTCAAACTAACCAAATTGCATTCTATGAAGAAGTAATTAGAAGTATAGATCAGGATGTTGCAGTGGATGTGACCTACTTGCATTTTGCCAAGGCAAAAGGGGTAGAGTTAGGTGTAGGGTTAGGGGAAGGGCTTAGGTTAGGGGTGGGGTTATGGTTAGGGGTAGAGTTAGGGTTGGGGTTAGGGAAAGGGGTAGGGTTAGGGTTAAGGAATTGACAAAGTCCAGAATTTTGTAATAGCCAACCCGAACCGAAGTGCTGAATTGCCAAAATGCCGTAGTCCCGAATTTCGGAAGTGCCGAACCGAACCAAAGTGCCAAAATGCAAAAGTGACGAATTGCTGAAGTACCGAATTTCGGAAGTGCCGAACCGAACCAAATTTTTTGCCCATGCACATCCCTAGTTATTGTGCAGTCCAAGAAATTCACACTATGATTTGAAAAGTTCATTTTAAGGTTCATTAGTATATGCCACATTTAATGTTCACTTGAGTTATTGTCCTGGAATTGGCTTCTAGAGTTGTTTCCCACTTGCCCATCGAGTTCTTGATCAAGGCTCTTATTGTTTTGCTGAACTTGTAGAGAGCCAAGCATTCCAGTCTCCATATGTGTGGCATTGTGTCATAGGCTTTCTTGTAGTCAATCCAGGCAATAGAGAGAAAAAGAGGAGGGGTTAAAAAATAAGCTATGTTTAATATATTAATTAAATATGTAATATATAAATATTGGGGAGTTTTTAATGCTCTTCCTTTTTTCATGCATGGGTCACTTCTCACTTGATATGTGAAAAGAAAATCTACTTTTATTGACTGTCCCCTAGCCATCAATCATCTTTTTTCCTTCAATCAATCATTCCCATCACAATTCAAAATGAACATGCTCGTCCAATTCTTAATTTGTTTGGTTAATGGTTTGGCTACAATTTAGCTCACAGTTCGGGTATTCGTACGATCATCAAATTGGCCCAAATTCAGACAGATTTTAGTTGATAACAAAACAAATCTCTAAGTCTATAAAACATACAAATATGTTACATCTGTTGTGATTTAAAAGAAAGCAAACATATACATCTGGCATGATCAGTATTTTACAATGATTGTTAATATAAGCCTGAGTGCTCAATAAATGCCCTAACTTTAATATCTGTGAGGTCCCCAGAATACCGACCTCATGGTTGCAAATTCTATTATTTGCGGCAACAACTCAGTCATTCATCCACGAAAGATTATTAAAATGAGTGACATTGATTTTTGTTATAATAACCTCTATATCCCAGGAAGAATTTTGATAATTCTACTAAACTAATGCATTACAACTCACTATCACATATCTTTTGAACGTTTAGCTAAATCTCAGTGTCACAGATTTTATCTTGTAATAAACCTGCTGTGCTTCTTCATTTCAAATAATGATACCATATGGCTTTAAAGTAATCCTATTGAAATGTTGTAGATTATATTTCATATGTAATCAAGAAGTTTGTGATTTAAAGCATTAATCTAAAAAAAAGCAAAAAACCTTGGATAAATACTGTTGAATTGTATGGAGGTTTTTGATAAATGTTATTTTTTCTAGGGTGCTTTTGAACTATCCTTGCATTTATCCGTTTACTGCAAATGCCCCCTACATAGGCAGCAGAAAAGTATTGTCACACCCCAACACTGAGTATAGAATTTTTTGCAACACATTTCTGCTCAAGACATAATTTCATAAAGTAATTATAATTTGTTTCAGCAATGTTGTTTTCTGTGGTCCCCCTGGCTCTTTTGATTGTGTGCAATGTTTGTAATAACTTATAAATGTCTTGGAAACTGTTTTCTGAATCTGTATAGGAGTAATAAAAGGCAAAGAAAATTAACACTGACATCTTGATTGAAATATTGAACAATAATAGCAGATAAATTGCAAAAAGTACACTAGCTCTGCGACTCAGATATTATCAGTGGGATGGCAGCATGTTTTGTTTTTAAGTTTTACGATCATTTATTCTGCAGGATTTTATGTTGAACACTGTTTCTTATTCTGTCCTCAAATAAAATATTTATGGGGTTATTCACTAAACCAGGGGTTGTGGGGAATTGATAAGGATACTTTTAGACAAAATAGCCTAGATGAAAAATAGTTGAAGGAACCATTATCACTACAGCCAACTGTAGTGGCCAGGAATGTCCTGATTTCATTTTACAGTTACGTGTCAAACTGGTTCAGAATGATTTGACAATTTACCTGGGTTCCCCAGGCACCCATACTATATCTAGTCTTTTTATACAGGAGAAGCCAGAGGTGTTCACTGAAATAAGGAGATCCAAGCAGATCAAATACAGGAGCTTGCTCTTTGGCAGAAAATACTCAGATAGTGGATCTATACAGCCCTGCTTAACTCAGGAAAGCTAACTGGTTTCTACTGCACAGAGAATCCAGAATCAGGGCACATGATTTTGGGGCGACAACAGCAGACTTTAGTAGTTATGGTTCTAGGAGTGTTCTTTTAAGTTGGTGTATTGGGTATTTTGTCCTAAAAATGTTATTCATTGTCATTTATTTTCAGTCTAATGTAGACCATTTTGATACTGCTAGTAATCATTAAATAAGTTAGCAAATCTAATTATGAGATAAGCACCCAAAATTTGAAACATGAAAAATCAGGCTGAACTGTTTTACATAAAAGTTAAATTATTTTCCGGTCTTTCTTTTTAAAACAAAATACGAGTGCAGATGTGGAATCCTAAAATTATTGTTTGCCAGTGCTTTTTTATCTGTGCTTGAGAGTTTATATAACTTGAAACATAGTTTAGCTATGTATTGCTATAGTTCCATGGGATCATTTGTAATTAGTATTTGTGTCTCACTGTCCTTCTGATGCCAGTCAAAGAGTTGCTCTAGCTCTTCCATATAAACGCTGCCATACCAGTTGCCATGAAGTATGTATATTTGATCACTTTTGACTTGTTCTTTACCCTCCCATCCAAGACATATTTGCTTGCTTTAATTTCCTGATAGCATTTGTCAAAATGATAATTGTTTCATGTTAAGAATTAATCTGTTATTAACACTGTTTTCTATTCTGACTTTTTCTTGTTGACTACTGCTTAGGTGCTGCAATCTGTCACATGACCTCCCATCTTTTACGTGTTATATCTGTTAGGTTATATACTTGATTATTCTGTAATCTACTTGCAATTGTTGCTTCAAGACTTTAAATGCATGCTTCACTATAAGAAACTCCGACTTCGAACATGAATAAATTTGAACATAGAGGATGTACAGAGCAATAGACACAATAGTTCTATATAAAGTATTCTATGGAACTCTGTCCAGCCTTGCTTTAGTTACTGTTGAATTTTCTTCAGATATCCTCAGCTTCTCATTTGAGATTCCATACATTTTTGAAATTTCATAAATGATTGAATTTATTAGATTATAGTAAAATGTAGGGGCAAAAAAAATGAATATTAAGATACATTTGTTGGATTAATCTGATAATGGCCTTGATTTAGTATTTTTGATACATTTGTAAAATAATTTTATATTTTATTAAGACACGGAGGCTCCTATTATGCTGCACTCTTTCTTTATTTCCCTCAGCAGCAAAGAAAAAACTTTATGAACATAACCAATAATAACATTAACAGTCTCAGGTGTAATCTTCCTAGTAACAGGAACAGCCAATCAGGATCCACTTCTCCAGCATAATAGGCTCTGTCAACCAATCCTGTTCCTCTTTCTTTGCTGCTCCCTCAGTTAAGTATATCTGATCCCTCAGGCTCCTTAACTGTGGGATTAGTTTTATATTGTATTAATGTTATATTGTATTAATTTTACATTGTATTAATTTTCTAGTATTAATTTTATATTGTATTACTTATATTACTTTATTACTTGATTACTTTGTATTTTGTGTTATTGTGGAATACATTTTCTAGAGACATCCTTCATAGATGCCTTCTTTATTATTTTAATCTGCTGAATTTTCTGACCCTGCGCCCCTTTAAGATTTCCCCGCTCCAGCCGCTCGCCCCTCAGATCCTAATTTGCAGGGGCTCGGGGACGTCGGCTGGAGCCGCACCCGGCGCTTCGCGCCCTCCTCCTCCGTCTGCCGTGCCCGACCGCCGACTAAAGAGCTCACTGAGCTCAGCTATCAGCTCCCTGCTTGTGGCGTGCTTGTGCGCGCTGAGCGCTACATTTTCTGATTTTTTCTGATTTTCCCGCGCGCGGCACGTAGCTCCACCCCCAACTCCCGGTTCTCGGAGTTGGGTTGCAGCTACAGTGGCAGTCGGACGGCTCCTTGCCCCCTCCTCACCCGTCTCATTTAATTGTGATTGTTTTTTGTGAGTACTCGTTTTTTCTCTTAAAGGTATATTCCCACTTTCTCTCTTTGGGTTACTCAACCCATCTAGGTCAGCTCAGTTCATTTATTTAAAGGGCCAGTGTTATACATAATATGCCTGGGGACAAAGATGTACCCTCTGGGTCTCTTATCAATAATTTGGGGTCTGTTAAAACACCCTCAGGGGTACCTGAAATTGGGGCAACTATCCCCGCTGATTTTGACTCTACTGCTGATATGCAGCTTATGTTTGACAACACCATGTCCCATGTGGTGACTAAGGCCCTCACATCAGCAATGGGACTGATGTCTGAATCTCTATCACAGACTATTACTCACGCTATACTTGGGGCACAAAAGTCGACCCAACGGGTCACTACCCAGGCTTTGCCTGCAGTAACCCCTTCACAACCTCACATTGGCCGCAAGGCCACTGCAAAAACTAAACACTCTTCAATCTCACAGATGGACAGCTACACACCTGTCACAGATGGCGCACCTAATATACCACCGCGCAAAAGAGCCACTAGCTGGGCAAAATCGGCTAGGTTATGGAAGCGGGCAAAAGCCCAACTAGAATCTGAGTCAGATCTCAGCGAGATTGAAGAGGACACTGATATGGATTCGGAGGATCCATCAGATCCCCAATCAGAGGGTATGGTCGACGACCATGACCCGAGTGCACATATTGCACCTCCATCTGAGTCGTATGACATGGAGCTTAAAGTCCCAGACGATGCCACCAGATTAGTTGACCCCTACGGGGAACCTCTGTTCGACCCCGATGACCTACGTCATCCAAGGTCAGCGGACTGGTCACCTTCGGCCCATGTGGCCAAATACGTGGCATTGCGGACTCGCAAACCTTTAAATAAGGTGACACGAAGCAAACTGCGGGCAGAATGCCCACGCCCCACTGTCCCTGACGAGGCATGCAGAACACCTGCAGTTGACCCGAAAATCATTCAATTCTTGGGCAAGACTGGCTGGAAGCCTAATAAGGGCCTTGATTTCTCCCTGCGCAATTGCCAGGACAAGATATTAGACATATTGGGCCCGGCAACAAAAAATTTTGATATGGTCGAAAGTGACCAAGAATTAGATTGTTCCGCCATAAGTGGTTGGATACAAAGAGTGATTTGCCTGATTGGCAATGCCAACTGTGCGGTGGCCACAGAACGTCGCAAAGCGATCTTATTAAAGATAGAACCAAAACTGGTGAACATGGCTATAACCGAACCGGGCGCCCAGGCCCGTGGCCTCCTGTTCGGAGACAACTTTGTCAAGGAGCTTGGCTCCTTTGTCCATACTTTCACTGCCCTAGACAAGGCACAATCAAACATGCGCAAGATTTTCCAACCTAAGGTTTTTGGTGGGGCCGGAAGAGCCAGGAGCCGTCTGTCCAGCCGTGTCAATAGGGGCTCGTTCCGACAGAGCCGTGGCTCCTACACTGGACATGCCTCCTTCACGGAGCAACGCAACACCCCGGTTTTCTTCCCACAACGTGGGCGACCATGGGTGGCTCGTGGACCACGTGGCTCCCGCCCAGGCAGTCGACCTTATGGTAAGTGCTCTCCTATTTCCTTCTTCCCTATGGGCAGTGGGGGGCAGACTCCGACATTTTTCCCATGTATGGTCACACATCTCGTCAGATGCTTGGGTACTGAACACGGTAAGAGGGTACACCTTAGAGTTCATATCCCTCCCGATACAACTCTCCCCGCCACGGGGAATGCTGTTTTCTCACCAAGACGCCTCCCTTGTAACCAAGGAGGTTTCAGAATTGGCACACAAACAGGCCATCTTAGAGATCCCTATGGCTACCCCAGGGTACGTAAGCAACCTATTCTTAGTTGCCAAAAAAGGCGGCGGCGTCCGCCCAGTTATCAACTTGAAACAGCTCAACACTTTCGTGGCCTACAACCACTTCAAAATGGAGGGCATACACTGCCTCCGAGATCTCCTCCAACCGTTGGACTGGATGGTCAAGTTAGACCTACAGGACGCCTATCTTACGATACCAATCGCACGTCAGCACCAGGACTTCCTCCAATTCATATGGCAAGGAAGGAAATGGAGATTCACCTGTCTCCCTTTCGGCCTGTCCTCAGCCCCATGGTGTTTCACCAAACTTATGAAGCCCGTGGTGGCTCTGCTTCGAAGTCGAGGGGTTCGTCTCATAATCTACTTGGACGATATCCTTATCATGGGTCGTTCCAATCACATTCTCGACACCCATCTGTCATGGACTCAGACTCTTTTGCAAAATTTGGGTTTCCTTATCAATAGGAAAAAATCCATCCTAACCCCTACACGACACATAGAGTTTTTGGGCCTCATAGTGGACTCCACTCTACAGACCCTACAACTGCCGGCGGCGAAATTGACCACCATGAAGAAGGAAATCAGGCGTACTCTGACAACCCCCCTGATCTCCCTAAAACAATTGGCGAGAGTGGTCGGCCTCTTGGCGGCTTCCATACAGGCCATTTTCCCGGGCCCTTTACACTATCGAGCGCTACATCGCCTACAAGCCTCCCATTTGAGAGACGGGACCGCATACACGGACATGATCGCTCTGGATACAGAAGCAAAGACAGAGCTCAGATGGTGGCTATCCCATATGGACGCCTGGAATGGCCGAGCCATTTTCGGTACCGAACCGGATATGATCATAGAATCCGATGCGAGCTTGCACGGCTGGGGCGCATGCTGTGGCACTGTTTCTACCGGTGGCAGGTGGTCCGAAGTGGAGTCAACGCTTCACATCAATTGCCTAGAACTCCTGGCCGGTTCTTTTGCAATCTGCAGTTTTTCTCCGACTCAAGCCCGATGCGCCATCCTTTTAAGGATGGACAATGTATCGGCAGTCCGTTATATAAATCACTTGGGCGGCACGAAATCGAAGATCCTGGCGAATTTGGAACGAGACTTTTGGCAGTTTTGCCTGGCACACAGCATTTCGGTCACAGCAGAGTACATTCCAGGCCTCAACAACACCACGGCGGATTGGTACTGAAGACACCTCAGGGATTCCAGCGACTGGCACCTGGAACCCAGGGTCTTCCAAGACATCCAGTCCCTATGGGGTCCTCTGGACAAGGACTTGTTCGCTTCCCGTTTGAACACCCAACTCCCCAGATTTTTCAGCTGGAGACCAGACCCGGCGGCGCTGGCAACAGATGCCTTTACCCAGGAATGGTCCTCCAAAAGGAACTACGCGTTTCCTCCCTTTGCGTTGATCCCACGCTGCCTGCTACAACTGCGGCGACAGACGGGAACGGCAGTGCTCGTGGCGCCATTATGGACGTCACAACCATGGTTTCCTTCCCTGTTGGAGATGGCGATAGACATGCCCCGTACTCTCCCACACTTCGACTACCTACTTCGAGACCCGGACGGGTCCCCCCATCCCCTGATTCAGCAAGACTTATTACACCTCACGGCGTGGCTGATTTCCGGGAACCTTACTCAATCGAAGGAATTTCGGAATCGACTCTCCAACTTCTCGAGAACGCATGGGCACCCGGCACGAGACAAGCTTATAAATCTGCTTGGCGCAAATGGCACGATTGGTGCATAGAACGGAATTTGGATCCCATATCAGCTCCTCTGACTTCGATCCTGCAATTCTTAACCTCCTTATTCGAAAACGGCAAAGCATATCGCACGGTGAACCTTTACAGATCGGCCATTTCAAACTCACACCAAGGCATCGAGAGCGCACCGATAGGACGCCATCCACTGATATGCCGACTCTTGCGCGGCATCAGATTCACAAGACTTCCGCTACCACGCTATTCCGTACTGTGGGACGTCTCCATCATCCTCCACTTCCTCGAATCTTTGCCAGATAATGCAACACTATCTCTGAAACAACTGTCGGCGAAACTGGTTATGCTCCTATGTCTCATATCCTGCAAACGGGTTTCAGACGTTAGGGGCTTAGACGTCACCGCACGGTCCTACACTCCGGAAGGGGTCATTTTCGATATATCTGGGAGAACAAAAACCTCTACGAAGAAGGTGACATATCCAGCCTTTCCTGACAAACCTCTCTTGTGTCCGGTTCAATGTCTGCAAACCTATGAACTTCGCACCAAGGCGTTGCGGGACCCATCTAGGCATGAACTCTTCATCTCCTTCCAGAGACCACACCTACCTGTGTCTACCACGACCCTGGCTCGCTGGGTCAAATGGATCATGGCTACGGCAGGCATAGACACTTCCATATTTTCGCCACATTCCATACGAGGAGCAATGGCTTCCAAAGCCTCTTCGATGGGTTGTCGCCTGGAAGACATTCTGAAAGCAGCCGACTGGTCTTCAGAATCTACCTTCCGTGACTTTTACTTCAAACCAATACACCACTTTGCAGGAACGGTAGTTTCTCAGCTTTCAACCAGCATAATAGGAGCCTCCGTGTCTTAATAAAATTCACAGATTTTACTATTACCATGACGTAAAGTCATGATTTTATTAATGACACGGAGGCGAGTATTATTCCTCCCTCCCACCCGGCGACGGGGGAAGGATAGACGGAAATTGAGTAAGTTGACCTACGGTAAGTCATTTTACCATGTCTAGTTGTTACAGTTGTAATCGCCAGATGGTTACATTACAGTTATACTTAGATCAAGGTAAGTCTTAGTTACGATCACTGCTTACCTATCTGGTCACCCACATTTATAGGTTACACAACAATATTCACTTAGACACGACACTGACCAAACACTATCTTGAATACCTATAACTATGCATACACTAAGTTTTATGCTAAGATATTACCATATTTTTCCTCTCTTACAGCATAATCTGCCCATCTATTCCGGGAAAACCATGTTCTATGCAGTTCAACGTTTTATTGGATAATTTTACTTCTTCGGGATTGCAAACAAAGAGGAACAGGATTGGTTGACAGAGCCTATTATGCTGGAGAAGTGGATCCTGATTGGCTGTTCCTGTTACTAGGAAGATTACACCTGAGACTGTTAATGTTATTATTGGTTATGTTCATAAAGTTTTTTCTTTGCTGCTGAGGGAAATAAAGAAAGAGTGCAGCATAAATAAAATCATGACTTTACATCATGGTAATAGTAAAATCTGTGAATTGTTGGGTACACTATTTTGATATATTTTAAAGTTTTAAATATAGTTTTAAAAATATAAATATTGGGCATGGGGCTAGAGCCTCATGGCGACTGGTCATGCTTCACATGAGCTCCGGGCTCAACTCCCAATTTAAGCAGACTTTTAAGTCTACCAACTTCACCAAACAACTAAAAAAGAGACTCGCCTGTCCTAGGAACAAGTAGAGGTGGAAATTTGGAGGCCGAATTGGCACTATCTTGTGTGGCTTATGGAAATCGGTGGGGCCTGTTAGAACTGCTCAGCGGGAAGGCGGCTGATCTCATCTTGCGGAGCACTGCACCTACACACATATGCTTTGCAGCCCTGTTATCCCCCGACTCTGGACAGGAGGGGTTATCGCGTCCCCCACTGGCTAACACTAATGTGCTACACTAGCTGAAGCAGATCTTAAGCCGCCCGGTGACTGAGCGTAGATACTTAATGGTCAAAATGGCCGCCTATGCCACTACCCCTCATATGCACACCCGAGTGAATAAACTCCTCATGGCATTCGATCGCATATGCCAGAAATTCTGGGAGAAGCTACATCGAAGGAGACTTACCTCACCTCACGCTGGTCCTGCCGCTGCTCTCAGGAGCCATCCCATCTGACAGGCTTTCAAGCCTAAACACTCCCAGCCCTTCCCTGAAAGAGACTCAACAGAGGTGCTGCGATCTGCTATGCCTCCAACTTTGCTGACTGGCCAAGGAGACACACGCATCAAGCAACCAGCCTGGGGGCTGCATCAACAGCAGGAGAAGGCCCACGGAGTGCCGACACTCCTAAAAGCTTGCGGCTAAAGGCATAGAGATAAGTGGCACCATCGACTCAGGAACAACAAGCAGCAGGACAGTCTCCTACACCTTACACATCAAGCACAGAGAGAGTGGGAGCCTCATTGAGAGAGGAAAGGAGCTCGTCCCTATGGCAGGGCTCGAGTCCTGCAGGAACGCATGGGATCGGCGTTCCTGCACTTTTTCCAAAGCAGGAACGCCGTTCCCGTTACCTGTCCTGCAGGACCGGCCCTGCTACCTGCACAGAGGGGCCATCACACGCTGTGTTCCTTCTCCAGCTATAACTCTCGCGAGACCAGCGGCTGTTACCATGGCAACGCTCCGCACAGGCGAGTCTCGCGAGAGTTAGAGCTGGAGAGGGAACACAGCGTGTGATGGCCCCTCTGTGCTGCGGCTGCCTCTCTCCACCGGACCACCGGACCACCAGGCGATCTCCCCCCTCCCTGACAAGGTAAAAAGCAGGGAGGGGGCAATAAAATAAAAAAATATAGACACATAAAGTAAGAAAATGCTTACCCCCCACATCATCCAGCACTCACTCACACACCCATCATCCAGCACTCACACACCCATCATCCAGCACTCACACACCCATCATCCAGCACCCACACACACACCATCCAGCACTCACTCACACCTCATCATCCAGCACTCCACTCACACACCCATCATCCAGCACTCCACACACCCATCATCCAGCACCCACACACACATCATCACAGCACCACACACACACCCATCATCCAGCACCCACACACACACATCATCCAGCACTCCACCACACACCCATCATCCAGCACCACACACACACATCATCCAGCACCTCACTCACACACCCATCATCCAGCACTCACACACCCATCATCCAGCACCCACACACACATCATCCAGCACCCACCACACACCCATCATCCAGCACTCACACACCCATCATCCAGCAACCACACACACATCATCCAGCACACACACACATCATCCAGCACTCACACACACATCATCCAGCACTCACACACCCATCATCCAGCACTCACACACCCATCATCCAGCACACACACACACACACATCATCCATCACTCACACATCATCCAGCACTCACACACACATTATCCAGCACTCACACACACATCATCCAGCACACACACACACACACACACACATCATCCAGCACTCACACACACATCATCCAGCACTCACACACACATCATCCAGCACACACACACACACACATCATCCAGCACACACACACATCATCCAGCACTCACACACACACATCATCCAGCACACACATCACCACATCATCCAGCACACACACACATCATCCAGCACTCACACACACGTCATCCCAGCACACGCACACACTGCATTCATTATACACACTCTTCACTCACTACAAACACACTACATTCACTATACACCCTCTGCATTCACTATACACACTCTGCATTTATTATGCACATTCTGCACTCACTACACACTACATTCACTATGCACACTCTGCATTCACTACAAACACACTACATACACTGCATTCATTGTACACACTCTGCACTCACTACAAACACACTAAATTCATTATACACAATTTGCACTTACTACAAACACACTACATTCATTATACACACCTGCACTCACTACAAACACACTACATTCACTATACACACTCTGCATTCATTATACACACTCTGCACTCACTACAAAAACACTACATTCACTATACACACTGCATTCACTACAAACACACTACATTTATTATACACACTGCACTCACTACAAAAACACTACATTCACTACAAACACACTGCATTCATTATACACACTCTGCATTCACTACAAACACACTACATTCATTATACACACCCTGCACTGCACTATATGCATAGGAGTGTAATTTTTTTTTTTTTTTAAAGGGGTGGGGGGGAATCTTGGGTGAGTTCCCACACTTTTTTCCCCAGGACTTGACCCCTGCCCTATGGCCTACTTGCGGCATAGGGTGAAGCAATCTGGCGACATCTAGGCACTCCAAGTGTCCCCTCTTAGCACTCAGCACAGAGACCCAAGCTCGCCCAAGTATGTCTCAAGACGGACTGCTCTTTATATTAATATCTGATGTCCACTGGTATTTTTACTCCTTCCTCTTTCAGTTAGTATCATAACCTTGTTTCTCCACAATCTTTGTTTTATCACTGACCTGCTCACCATCCCACTTACACTGCATGTTGTTAAAAAAAAAATTCACCTCCACTGAGATATAGCCACCACTCATTTTAAACTATAGGCGATTAAGTATATAGCTATCTCAGCTCTAGCTTGTTATATAACTATGCAGCTTGTATTACTCATGTCCCAATTATGCCATATAACCCCACAGGTAGCAGTTAGACATGAAAGTTTAATTCTTGATGCACGCTATTACCTTAAAACATTGTGTCGAAATATCAAATGTCACATTTTGTATTGTATATTGAATTTCTATATATCTTGATACAACTGTTGTGGTATACTGAGACTGTTTGTTAATTTGTGCACAACAAAATAAAGAATTGTAAAAATATATCTATATCTATATATATATATATAGATATAGATATATTTTTACCTTTATTGTTTGATTTTTATTACTTTTGATTCACTCTTCAAATTGGTGTACTCAAGATTTTAATACATATAATATGTTAAAGGGATACTATAGACACCATAGCAGCTTTAGTTTAATGAGGCGAAGAACACAGTGCGTGAAAGTAAAGGTAAATGATTGTTGAGATAATGGAATAGTGGTGCTGAAACTGCGGGTTTTAAATTCAGTAGAAGTGGCTTGCATGGTTCAGACTGCAAACCCTCCACTAGATAGATGCCGTTTTAAGTGGAGTCAGAAAGATAAGAACATACTGCCAAGTAGTAGCAGTTAGGGTCAGGTATGGATAATTAGAAGTGCTCACTTTCATATTGACACCATGCCCTTTGCACCCTAGGTTGCAGTTAAATAAACCATTAATCTTAAGGATTGTTAGTTGCACAGTGAAGCGTCAGATATGGATGAGTACACTGTCAACATGCAATCAAGGCTTCATAAAACTGAACTTCTTACAATGAATCCCTACCCGCCATCAATCTAGATAAGCATAAGAGAGAATCAGAAATGGTGGGGGAGGAGGTGAAAATAGAATTCAAAGAGAATAGTAAACATCAGATATTTAGATATTTATTGTACATTAGAGTAGGTGGGCATAGAGATGAACTAAATGGATTCTCACCACAGAATTGAAGTAGAAGTATAATGTTATTTAAAAAAATAAATTTTTTTAGTTAAAGTACACAGTTAGTTTTAAAGGCTGCATGGTATTATTGGCATCTTTATAGTACCAACTTATTCTGCAGTGCTCTACAATATTATAAAGGGGTACATTTAACAATAAATGAGACAATAACAAAATGTTACAGGACCAATAGGTTGATGAGGACTCTACTCAAGCGAGCTAAGAATCTAAAGCAGTGGTTCCAAAACCAGTCCTTATGGTACCCCTACTAGTCCAGGATTTAGGGATTACCCAGTTGTGTCTAAGGTGTTTTTCTTTTTTTAAAACACCTTAGACACAACTGGGTAATCCCTAAATCCTGGACTGGAAGGGGTGCATTGAGGACTGTTTTGGGAACCACTGATCTAGAGTATGATTATAAAGTAGAACATTACTCCAAAATCATAAAAGCAGGTTGGGGCAATTGTTCAACTTAAGAAGAAATGTGCTATATTTGCCTCAATTCTATATGTACAAATTAAAATATGAAAATATTTTTTGAATTAAAGCCTCCCTGGGGTTTAATAGGCCAAATTAGGCTAAAGGTATGGACATCTATCTCACGAATGGTAAGAAACTGAATCTTGAACATTTCATGAATTGGTCATAAAATAATTAATCATACACATCATAGTTGAAAGCCAGAATGTAAAAAAACAAAGATAAACACAGTGGAAATGCACAATGGAGAATGCAGCAACCCTAGTATCTATAGTCACTCACAATACACCATATAAAATAAGGGAAGGATGGATTATGCACCTGAGGAAGACCTATATGGTTGAAACGTGTTGTGCTTTTATTGGACATTTTTTGGACTCTTGTATTGCTGCTATCCCTGTATTTTGCACTTAGGTTGAAGTAAATTATTCTTGATAATCATCAAGTCTCCCTGTTTTACATCTGTGGAGGTATAAAAGCTACAGGATCCAGATTCCATTGTAGCAATTTTAGTTACAGACAAGCCAACATAACCAGAGCCTGCTATACGTGGCTCTGGGAAGTTTGAGTGACCCATTTTTTATGTATACAGTATTATGCTATGTAAGCTATTTATATCTTGCAGATAAACCAGAGATACAACATCAGGTTTTCCCTGACATAAATCAAGATCTCCCTCACCGACCCACAGGAAGTGAGGGAGGCAGGAGAGGACCCAGGGAGCTCTTGCCAGCACAGCGCCTTCACACACACACACTAACAGCACCCGTACACATACACACACACACTAACATCACACACACACACACACATACAGCACCCTTATACACACATACATCACCCTTACACACACAGTGCCCCTACACACACAGCACCCTCACACACACAGCGCCCTCCCTCACACACACACACACACAGTACCCTCACACACACAGCACCTTCACACACACACACAACGCCCTCACACACACAGCGACCACACACACACAGCGCCTGCACACACACACACAGCGCTCTCACACACACAGCGCCTGCACACATACACACAGTGCCCGCACACACACAGCACCTACACACAGCACCCACACACAGCACCCTTACACACATACACACACACAGCGGTATATGTGTGTGTGTGTGTATATATATATATATGTATATATATATATATACGCGGCATGTGTGTTTGTGCTTTAGGGTGCACACCCTTATTCAATAGGCTATGCACGCCTATGGTTGAAAGCCAGTATGTTTAATTATAAAAACTGATATGCATATAGTAAAAATGAAAGGGTGACAATTTGCATCCCACTAAACCTTTTGTTAAAGATTTTACTGCTTTCTTCTTTAGTGCTTAAATATGATTGCAGTGTAAAGTCTGTTTCAGGGATTTTTTGAGTAGGCAGCTAAGTCTGTTTCTTTTGACTTGTAAATTATTTCAAAAACAAAGTGATAAAAAGATTCTATCACACCTCCCTGCCTAATTAATTACAAATAAAGAGAAAAGTGTGCAGGAATGGTAAGTGTCCACAAAATACAGATGAATACAAATTTAAAAAAACAGCAATAAATGTGCACATTTTCCACTTTTTCATCATGCCAAGTGTATTGCCAGAAACCAAAAAACAAAAGGAGCTCACCAAAAAACAAAAGGAGCTCACTACAATTAAAAGGACCATACACTGCTTTTTATACAGGAGTGATTTGGATAACTAGGCTACTACAGACCTTCTTATTGGGCTGCTTACATATTACAGTGTACTATACACATTATGCATTTTTTCAGACATTTGTGAAATTTTATCTGTACCATTGCACTGATATTAATAATAATAACTAATTCCAAAGAATCCCTACTGAAAGAGGAAAAAGGGAAATGAGCACGTCCCTAAAAAATGATAAGGAAAGTTTGTTCAAAATTGGACAAATTGGACAAATAACTATAGTAGAAAGGCAATCTAAAACTCAACAATTTTTCCAATACAGCTTTTTTTGGTTTAACATTGCAGTTTCCTTCAATTTCCTTGTACAATTAATTCTCCTGACATCATATATTGTGAAAGATGCTTGCTTAGGTAGTAAAATAATGATATGGGTCACAATGTCATAGTGTAACTTTGCAGGTATAGGAGTTTGTAGAGGGGGATTATAAGGCTTCTTCTGTCAATTTAAATAGTCCATTCCACTATGAATGAAAAGATATAAAAGAATAATAAAAAATAACAAAATTATACCAAGGCTTTGATATTTGAATAACACACTGCTTAACTTACAAAAAATCTGAAAAGGGGTTTGGCTTAAGATAACAATGATTTGAAAATTAATTTTGATAAATTTAGGCCGAAGTAGTTTAGAGAGAAGAAAAATATGTAACAAATCAATGGGAAATTTTATTTTTATCTCATGTTTTTCAGTATAATTGAACTTTACTTTTAAATAGTTATCTAACTAGCACTGGAAATGCTGCATTAAACAATTTTGCCACTAATTCTCTGTATTTATGTTGTAGTTACTTAATAAACTCATGTTATTTATAGCGAATTATAAAATGAATTTACAATGACTGGTGCAAACAGATTATATTCACAGCATCTGAAAACAAATAGCTATGTTAACTAGTTTAGATACAAAGCAAGTATTTTATTTTGTACCTACTGTAGGCGGTAATTTTTGCAAATTACAGAATAATCAGAATACATGTAAATTTCAGGAAAAGCATCAAGGTGACATATTTCTGATTGTCATTCAACAATGACAATGGTAGGGGGTAAATCCGTGGTCCTCAGATAAGAATTGGTACAATACCTAGTCAAAATAAATCATGTCATACTGGCATTTATATATTGTGCTACATATAAGCACCTGCCTATTTTTGATACATTCTTTGTTAAGACGCCTAAATTAAATACACAAAGAACACTGAAATTCTTAGAAATAAATTAACATAAAAGCACATTCTACTGCACCCTTAGGGGAATTAGATTGTGGTTATCAGTATACTACTACGTTTGCTAGAGAATATCTACTTGCAAACAACATATATTTTATATTGCTGGATCTCTAATGATTATTTAACCAATGTTTAAAAGAAGGACTTATTCTCAAAACCATGAGAGTAACACAAAGTTAACAAGAAAGCTTTTCTGTGGGTTTAAATTTTTCATTCAACAGATTTCAGTTTTATTTTTTGTATATATTATAATAAATTCAGACTATCAAGGAATAGAACAAGTTGCCACTGATCTCTACCAGCTGCATACTGATGGAAAATGAGATAAGTGAGGAGGATCCTAGGGTCATGCAGACAAGAAGAGACTTTGGTATAAAAGGGATTTAAAGGTATACTTTAAAACCCAAGGCACTTTAGCTTTCTGAAATGCTTTGTGTGTGAAGAATGTGTATTATTTTTCATTTTTCAAAAACTGCAGATTTCCATAGAAATTTGCTCTTAAAGGGACACTATAGTCACCAAAACAAGTACAGCTTATTGAATTTGTTCTGGTGAGTAGAATCATTACCTTCAGGCTTTTTGCTGTAAACACTGTCTTTTCAGAGAAAATGCGGTGTTTACATTACAGCCTAGTGATTACTTCACTGGCCACTCCTCCGATGTCTGTTAGAGATCCTTCCTGGGTCATGGCTGCCTAAATTGCATCCAAACATTCAGTATCTCCTCCCTCTGCATGCAGACACTGAACTTTCCTCATAGAGATTCATTTATTCAATTCATCTCTATGAGAAGATGCTGATTGACCAGGGCTGTGTTTGAATCATGCTGGCTCTGCCCCTGATCTGCCTCCTTGTCAGTCTCAGCCAATCCTATGGGGAAGCATTGTGATTTGATCAGGCTACCACTTCTGATGATGTCAGCAGACTATTTGTTTTTCTGAGTCTAACAGCATGCAGAGTTACTGCTTCAGGCTTGAATACAGTAAGATGTTTACTATATTTATGGAGGCATGAGGGGCCCAGGGGGGCGAGATGCTGGTTTTAACACTATAGGGTCAGGAATACATGTTTGTGTTCCTGACCCTATAGTGATCCTTTAAATAAAACAACCTGGTTACTACCCTCTCCCTGCCATTTTTCAAGTAGACAACTAGCCCTGTTACTTTCTGATTTGTTTAGCACAGTGGAGATAAACCAGACACATAATTTTCCAGAGCAACTGCCTTGCAAAGATTTCTCATTGTGCTGTATTGGGGAGTCTGTGATTGGACAGCCACAGGCAGGCTGGGCTGGGCTGGGCAAGAAGGCGATGGTTTTCAGAGACTACAGACAAAAGAACTGCAAATATTGCAAGCTGTTTTTAGATATACCTCCAATGAAAAAATGCATAATTAAATCCATGCATGCTTTCAATTGGGATATATCTTTTAAACCGTGATTTTCTTGCCTTTTGGCAATTGATTTTCCCACTTCATTACATAGGATACATTTTGTTTTTCTAAAATGTATTTTTAATGGTAATTAATAAACCTGGGATAATTTGTCCTATTTTCTTTTCTTGGAAATATTTAGTATTTTAATTATGGAGATTTAGGGTTATAACTGTCAACAATGGTGCCAGGCAAGAAGAGTCATTTCTGCAGTCCCGCTAGTAGTTTTTTATGGGAGGAGGGGAGTAGTTGCAAGGTTGCTAAAATTTGGTCTGCCTGTTTGTGAGGATCACGAGACACATGTTTGTTACTGGTGCTTTTCAAATTTTAACCATGATTGCAGGCTTAGGCTTCAAAATGCCCATTCTTTATTGTCAAATCCTCTATCTCTGCTGGTCATGGCCAAGTACTAGCTAGCTTTTTTCTATTCTTTTTTTGTCTTGTTTTCGTGTTTGACTGTCAGCTATCAAATCTGCAATTATGGAAGCACACAAGCCTGTACTGATGCAATACAGGTGATACTCGAAAAATTTGAATATCGTGCAAAAGTTCATTTATTTCAGTAATGCAATGTAAAAGGGGAAACTAATATATGAGATAGACGCATTACATGCAAAGCAAGATAGTTCAAGCCGGGATTTGTCATAAGTGCAATGATTATGACTTACAGCTCATGAAAACCCCAAATCCACAATCTCAGTAAATTAGAATATTGTGAAAAGGTGCAATATTTTAGGCTCACAGTGTCCCACTCTAATCAGTTAAGTAAGCCATAACACCTGCAAATGGTTTCTGAGCCTTTAAATGGTCTCTCAGTCTGGTTCAGTAGGAATCACAATCATGGGGAAGACTGCTGACCTGACAGTTGTGCAGAAAACCATCATTGACACCCTCCATAAGAAAGGAAAGCCTCAAAAGGTAATTGCGAAGGAAGTTGGATGTTCTCAAAGTGCTGTATCAAAGCACTTTAATAGAAAGTTATGTGGAAGGGAAATGTGTGGAAGAAAAAGGTGCACAAGCAGCAGGGATGACTGCAGCCTGGAGAGGATTGTAAGGAAAAGGCCATTCAAAAGTGTTGGGAACTTTCACAAGGAGTGGACTGAGGCTGGAGTCAGTGCATCAAGAGCCACCACACACAGACGGATCCTGGACATGGGCTTCAGATGTCGTATGCCTTTTATCAAGCCGCTCCTGAACAACAAACAACGTCAGAAGCATCTTACCTGGGCTAAAGAAAAACAGACCTGGTCTGTAACTTAGTGGTCCAAAGTCCTCTTTTCTGATGAGAGCAACTTTTGCATTTCATTTGGAAACCAAGGACCTAGAGTCTGGAGGAAGAATGGAGAGGCACACACTGCAAGATGCTTGAAGTCCAGTGTGAAGTTTCTACAGTCTGTATAAATATGGGGAGCCATGTCATCTGCTGGTGTTGGTCCACTGTGCTTTATTAAGTCCAGGGTTAATGCAGCCATCTACCAGGAGATTATGGAGCACTTAATGCTTCCTTCCACAGACGAGCTTTATGGGGATGCTGACTTCATTTTCCAGCAGGACTTGGCACCTGCCCACACTGCCAAAAGCACCAAAGCCTGGTTCAATGACCGTGGGATTACTGTGCTTGATGGCCAGCAAACTCGCCTGACCTGAACCCCATAGAGAATCTATGTGGCATTGCCAAGAGAAAGATGAGAGACATGAGATCGAACAATGCAGAAGAGCTGAAGGCTGCTATTGAAGCATCCTGGTCTTCCATAAAACCTCAGCAATGCCACAGGCTGATAGCTTCCATGCCACGCCACATTGAGGCAGTAATTGCTGCAAAAGGGGCCCAGGCCAAGTACTGAGTCCATATGCATGCTTATATTTTTCAGAGGTCCGATATTGTTCTATGTACACTCCTTGTTTTATTGATTGCATGTAATATTCTAATTTACTGAGATTGTGGATTTGGGGTTTTCATGAGCTGTAAACCATAATCATCACACTTATGACAAATCACGGCTTGAACTATCTTGCTTTGTATGTAATGCGTCTATCTCATATATTAGTTTCCCCTTTTACGTTGCATTACTGAAATAAACGAACTTTTGCACGATATTCTAATTTTTCAAGTATCACCTGTACATAGTAAGGGAAAGTATCCTGGTATTCCACTAGATACTTGAGGATGTAGGAAGCTAGGGATGAAGCATGTAAAATTGTGTTTTAGTACTTTGGCTAACATTTTCATCTTTGGTCTGGCTGAAGTATAGCCATAGCCATTTGACAAGTCATTGTCTGAGGTTTTGCTATAGGAAGCCTTAAGCCTTATTGTGTATAGGTGAAATTAAAAGTGTTTGGGCATAATAGTCAAGATAGTGTTAATTGTTAAGAAACCAAACATGACAGACTAAATATATGTGGGTGTTCCATAACTCCATATGTAACAAGTAGCTACATCTGGTGAATTTAAAGGTAAGCAGCAATGTTTGGAATGAAAATGATTTCAATCTGTCAAAAAATAAAGTAAGAAATAAATTGTCTCTTACTAACCATCTGTCAGTTAGCAAAGTCATAAAAATATTAAGTAAGAAACGCTACACTTTTATTTCAGAAGTAAATTTCAAACTTTGTGATAGATATTAAATATGATTTCTTTTTTCAGAAACATGCTATTTTAACACATTTTATAGCAAGCTTGATGCCACCACTTTACATCATTGAACTAAAAGGGGCATGTACATTCTTCCACTACTGCCCATGTGGACCTCCACAGATAAAACTTGCAATAGTTTTCCATTCCGGTTTCTGCAATGATTATTTTTAACCTGTTGACACTGTTTTCCAACATGTTTTATTTTGTTTTGCAAAGAGTTTCATTCACTAAATTGTGAATTGTAGTGAATTACAAACTTACATTTCAAAATGAAGTCTGATCTGGGAAAAATCTCTCAATGCTACCACAATCATATTTTCACCAGATTTTTCAACATCAAAATTGTATTTAGTTAAATTTAGTCTATTATTGAAAAAAAATAATAAGAAAACATACACAAGGGACCGGAAGGTAGGGACAGAGAAAATCCCTTGCCCCCCTCCCTTCCACTGGGTAGATATGGTCACCTAAACTGGGTAATAGGGGGTAACCCAAGAAATAATGAATTAGTCTATTATTGGATCTTAAGTATTAATGTTGTTTACCCTTTGTATCGGCTATTTTTTACAATATTGTGAAATGTATTTCCAAAAAGTTTTTTTTTAAAACCTTAAAATGACAGTCTGTTTAAAAAGGTTTGGAAAGGTTCCAGCCAGTTCCTCTGCCCAGTTCCAAATGAAATCAAAATGCATCCTTCCTCTATGGTCCATGAGCTGGAATGGCTTGTACAATGCTGCCGAACAAAAGTTGTAAAGGAAAGAGGAGCTGCAAAGAGCTCAGAGAAAATTTGAAGAAATATAACAATGTATAGTGATAACGCTAACTCTATATTTAACCCTGTCACTAAACCAAACCCTATTCCATAACAGCAGACTTTAACCCAAACACAAAATCCAGCCCTATACTTTTCCCTAACTCCATCTTTTTCCCTAACCCTGATCTTTTTTTTAAATTTTAATATGTATTGCTAAGAAAGGTGATACATGATAATTTGCATGAATATGACATACATTAAGGTTTCATTATATTATAATAGTGTTGTTTACATAGTAACATTGGTTACAATATTGTGTGTATATATATATATATATATATATATATATATCTTCCAAAAGTAAGCCAGCACAAAAGGACTTATACGAATCCAAACAGTCAACGTTTCAGTTCAAAACAGTGAACTTTCCTCATAAATAGCATATCTCTAAACATTGGCTTTAAATAAGGAAAGCTTACTTATCCAACTTCAATCACCTGTGTTCTGGCGTGAACTGCTTCCCTATGTGCATGTGTGCGGTCAAGCTCCTCCCCCTGTACTGTCACACCTTCTGGGCGATCTAAACCCATCACCATGGCAATGTATCAACATTTCACCGGGCGGAGCTAAGCTCTGTGAGCGTTCAGAAAGATAAACAGCTGTTGAAAACAGGCAGAAGAGTGAGTGATATAAAGTAAGATCGCTACTATGTAATATAAGCGATTGAATGGGGGCTATCATATATATGTGTGATTAATCACTCCAATGGATATATCAGTGTATGTTCCATATAACACCCTCAGGTGTGTACAGTTAAAGTGCCAGTGCTTATATAATAAGAATAGAAGCCTACTAGTGGAAAGTTCACTGTTGTGAACTGAAACGTTGACTGTTTGGATTAAAAGCCTTCATATTTTTCGTATAAGTCCTTGAGTGCTGGCTTTCTTTTTGAAATTGTATTTTCGTGCAGCTGAGCACTGGGCCATTACAAGGAGGAAAGCTTCTTTCTAAAGTGAGAATGGTATACCAATAAATTATCTGACTAAACAAATCTTTGAATGAAAAATAAGGTAAATACATTTAAATAAACTTTAAATAAATTTAGGTAATAACTTATGTTATATAAGTAGGTGGAATCATGTTTAACAAGTTTACAAAAGTAATTTAATATGTATGTATTTGTAGTATTTATATTCACTATTTATTATGTTAAAGTAGGCCTGCTATTTTCTTTAATTTGGATGAGATTACGATGTGTGTAACCTAATCTAACCCTAATCTTATCTCTACCCCTAACTTCATACCTGCCTGCACCCCTTAACATAATTGTATATGCAACCCTAACCCTATCCTTAATACTATCTCTATCAATAACCTTATCCTTAATGATGTATTGAATAAAAAATCTAACCCTACGCATTGCTCTATTTTTGGGATAGGTTATGAGTATAGATAGGGTGAGTATTAGGTAGGCTTAGAGATTGACTCCAGTCCGAACTGCAATCCATCTGACTTTGGGCCAATGGGGTGATCAGTCAAATTCCTTAACTCCAAGGGGAAAAGTAGCCAAATCATGAATCAACCAAAACATGCAATGTGTGACAGAACCCTCTGTCTGGTTATTGTGGTGGATTCGTCTGTTTCTGCCCCGTTCATGTAAATGGCTGTTTTCTATAGCCCAGCCAAACGAATGACTGTTTTTCCCAAACAAAACTACCAAACGGACGGCCACCCAGGAGAAGAAGTGTGCTGCTGGTTAACCTATTGATCCCAATTAGAACGTTGTGGTTAACCGCAGACACTTCCCAATTAAACAGAATTCAGGGTGGTCGTTGTTCGTATGTCGACCACGAGGCAGCGGCCATTTTAAACCATACGAAAGCCCAGCGGTGTTCGGCTCTATTTTCATGGAACTAAAAACGGACACTTTTTCTGCCGAACACCGCTGAAACAACGGGTCACCTGGCTGCCTCGACGAAAGCGTACGAACACCGGCCGTTCGGGAGTTGTAAACCACACGAAAGGACTTACCCCAGATAGCCGTCCCATGGAGTCAATCGCATACCGAAAGACTGTAAGAACTTTGACTCCATGGCGATTGAACTATGTGTGTGGGATCTGAGCGCTATTCGCCAATAATATGCACTCAGATCCAGGCTATCTGGGGATATGTGATGCGAATGGGAAATGTTCAGTTATTTCAAAGTTATGTATTTTTATGTAGTTCTGGTATTTTATTTAAAATGGTGATTTGTCTTTGTCCTGGAGATAATTGAATTACTTCTCAATTATCTCCAGGGAAGAGGGGAGGAAACCATATTGCATTGTGGGAAAAGCTTGTTACTGTATGTCTGAAATGTCCCCATGTCCATCTGTAATTCCAGTCTCTCATTTGGTCCCCTAGGGGAGTGTCCACCAAGTGGGAGACCTGCAGTCTCACAGTAAAGCCAGATCCTGTTTGACCCTCAATGCGGGGGGGATTTCTTCTTTGCTCTTAGAGACTGCTGATTGGAACCGAAAGCCGCTTGGTGGATATTGTTGTTTGGCGGCTAGCAGCAGTTTGTGGATTTCCGTTCGGGAGTTTGGAGCCTTTCACGGATCCCGGTCGGGAGATTACCGCTTCCCCTGGTTATGGTTCGTGCATTACCATTGATGCGAACGGATTACTGAATTTGCGAAAGGGGAAGGTGAACTAAACGGCGGTTTCTTTTAAAGACACCAGGGGTGTCTTAACAATTGGTGGCAAGCGACAGGATGAATCCCACAGCACAGGAGGTCAGCTACACATCCCAATTGAGCAAAGGAGATGCAGTAGGAGGAGTTAAGACGTGCTACTCTTAAGGATATACTGGAACGCCGAGGACGGTCAGCAAGCAATTTAAAGAAACGTGAGATTATTGCTTTGCTGGTAGAAATGGATGTGACACAGGGAATGGAGAGAGCTAATGTGCCCAGCATTTTGGATTTAACCCCCGAGGAAATACAATTTAACCGGGTAGTGCAAATAAGGCTGGCACATTTTGGCCCCAACCCCTCCGCAGACATTGTGGAACGTGTGCAGGCAGCAGTGATGGCACACCAAGCGCTCCAGGAAAGAGGAGCTGCAGCAGCAGAGGTACCCAATAATAACTTTGGAAGAAAAAAGGTACCCTTTGCTGCGTTTAAATTTTTTATTGAAACAGAGGGAGAGATTGATGGGTTCCTGGCCGATTTTGAGAGGCAGTGTGCCCTACACCAGGTACCCACAGATGAATGGGTCACTATCCTCTCTGGGAAATTATCCGGCAGGGCTAGTGAAGCATTTGGGGCCATCCCAGAGGAGGAGATCACCAGCTACCGGGCAGTGAAGGATGCGCTCCTAGCCAGGTATGCGGTGACCCCAGAAGCCTGCAGACGACGCTTCAGAGAAACCAACAAGCAGGCTGGTGACTCTTATGTAGAATGGGCCTGCAGGGTTCACCGTACCGCAGCCCACTGGATGGCAGGATGCCAAGTGGTAACTGGGGAGGAGGTGCTGCAGGTGTTCTTGCTGGAACACTGCTTTGACCGTTTACCTACAGGGGTCCGGGAGGGGTCAGAGATAGAAAACCCTTTACCCTACCCGAGGCGGCCCATCTGGCAGACGAATACACAGACGCTCGTAAGTTGGACAGTACAGTCACCAAGGTCCCTGCCAGAATGGAATACTGACCAGCAGCGACTATAGCCTACCAACCCCCAGTACACCGCACCCCAGCAGTACCACCGACGAATACTTATGTACAACCTTCCCGATTCAATGCCCGGGATTATTCACAGCCCATCAGGTACTTTGGGTGCAAACAGTTGGGGCACAAGCTTCCAGAGTGCCCACTGAACGGCGCCAACCAAGCTCAGCCCTGGAGGAGACCAGCCTACGGGAACCAGCAACCACCTCAGCCTGCTGCTCACTGCATAGAGCAGGAGGAATTCTGGGGCATCCTGCACGAAGCCGACCCAGTGCAGGCAGCCCATCAAGACAACCGCCAGCAGCACCGGCAGACTGTAAAGCTGAATGGCCGAGTAGTAAATGGACTGAGAGACACAGGAGCCACTATGACACTGCTCCAAAAGAACCTGGTCTCGGAGCACCAGCACACTGGGGACACTGTGGCAGTGAGGGTAGCATGGGGTGCCGTGTTTCGCTTACCTGTTGCCCGGGTTCATTTGGATTGGGGAGTGGGCGCTAGACACGTGGATGTGGGGGTTATGAAGGACTTGCCCGCGGATGTACTTCTTGGGAATGATTTGGCCCCTTTGGTTTCGGCCAATGCCACCAAATAGCGCAACACTTCTATTCCATACAGGGCACACACCTACTACACAGGGACCTCACTACAATCAAGAACTTTTGTGCCACCAGGACACACATAAGCCCCGGTATAACAACACTCTATGCCCTACTCCTTATGGCTACCAAACCAAAATCGATGGCCTACATGTCAGCCTGAGAAAGGGATATGGGGATCACGCTAACTGCTAACCATTGGGAGAAATGGTCGACACTAAAATAGAAGAGCTTAACTATAAAATTATCACTTGTTGGTACAGAACCCCTGCCAGGCTACATAGAATGTTCCCAGACCACTTAGACAGGTGCTGGAGGTGTGGACATGCAACTGGAGACACCTTGCATATCTGGGGGGCCTGACCAGGGATAGCCCCATACTGGCAGAGGATACATAGCATAATCAACTCCATCGACGACAGTAGACCCACATAGGATAATAAAGGTTAACTGGATGTAAACTACCATCATCCACCCAAGACTGGAGACCACGAGGACTAACTGAAACATCACAAGAGCTGAATGACCACAGACATGAAACCATCTACCACCACGGGGGAGGGTGGAGAAGCCGCATCCACTCTTCTATCACATCCCTCATCGCTCTCTTTTTTCTCTTCTCTTCTTTTTCCCCTCTCCGTCTACCCTGCCTTTCCTCCCCTCTCTTTACTACACTGGATAGAATCACTTACCAGACCAGCCTAACCAGGACCTGGCACGATGACACAAATCTACCATCCACATGACTTTAGGATATGGGTCAGCACCCTACTTACCATGAATCAGGTAGTACTACTAAATATAATCAATATAAAGTACTACCGAGCAGAGTACAGAAAATTCATAAACTCTGACCAGGAGTACTGAAGGAAGGGCTAAAGGGGTAGCAGGACAGGCTTAACCCTGCATACAAAATTACCAAAAATAAACAGTAGTAAGAGGAAAAACTCCCTAAAAGAGGGGAGAAAATCTTCTACTAGAGCTACCCCCAAGCAGAAAATATATATGTGTGGAAAAATTAAATCACATATTAAAATACATATATCTAAAAATAACCTTTATTATACACCACTTAAATATTTACACCCCAAACCAAAAAAAAGAAAAATAGAAAAAAGAATTGCAGACTAATCTCGGCTAGAAATAGCTGCTGAGCATGTCTATAACAGACTAAGTATAACAGATACAGATTAGATTGTTACATGACATTATAAGTTTAAACAATGTAGCAACCTCTGTTAAAAAACTCAAAAAGTAGCAGCAGCTTAAAAAACAAGCCGAAATGGTACTAAGCTGTATGTATCTAGACAAGAGGCACTGGTGTAGTCCACTTTCTACGTATGAAAATAAGATAATAACCCTCACTTCCTTCTACATACTCAAAAGAAGACTAAAATATAACCTTACTTCGTGATTTATGCCTGACCGGATGATTATTAAAATGTTGTAAATACAGGATTTTATATAGTAATATAGTGTTTATGAACTGATATGTTATTATTTGTATACCACTGGATGATTGCATTTTTTTAATTGAACCCCTGTTTAATTTTATGTTATTTTCTGTAGTATTATTAATATTATTAATGTACCCTATGATATAAACATATATATTGTTATTTTAAAAAATTTAATAAAAATATTTGCAGAAAGAAAAAAATAAACTTCCCTAAAGTATTTACCTGTGGAGCTCTTGATGCTATTCATGCAGCTATTTATTATTAGTTTCTGCAAAAATTACAAGACACCATTTTTTTTTTGTCAAAGCCCAGCATTTCATTGAAAAGTCACGGTTTACATTTTGCAAAACTGTCAACATTTCCCAGTCTTGGAGGATCAATTTACATGCAGATACGCCCGGGCACAAAAATCAGATGGGGCACCGCGCAGCGCACTTCAGGCTACCCAGTGGCCCTCTTTGATCAGGGGTTCAGTCAGGAGTCAGAGATGTTGAACAGCGCAACTGGGGCCCCTGGTCTGTGTGAATCCGTGGTGCTTGTATCTGTGTCTCTCAGCGTGTGAGAGTTCATGTGTCAGTGTGTGTATCTGTGTGTGTTTCAGTGTGTATGTGCGGGGCAGTGTGCATCAATCACAAGCAATCAATCACCAACTCTACATACAAACACATTCAAACACAAACACTAAACACAAGTACACCACTGCTTTCAAATAGCAACAGTACATACAAACATACAACTGTATTCAAACACTACACACAAATATATACATACATTCAAACACACAAAATATGCTTAAATTTGTCACCAGCTATTTTTTTCTATTGCATTAAGAAGTACTTATTAAGAAAAAAATTATTAACAAATACTATGAGCTATGTAATGAATTTATAACTGTGCATGCAGCTCTCAGATTAATCTTATATGATTATAACATTTACTAGCCAAATTCAAATACACGTTTTACATTTAACTACTTTTAAATGCAAATCATCAATTATCTACAGACAACCAAAAAATTGCCAAACCTTAACAAAAATTCTAAATTTCATTTTGTCTATTTCTGTTAATTTAGTTTATTGATGAGATATCATCTGTGTCCCATGTCGGCTAAATTCACGTATTGTAATTACTGCCAAAGGTTCATATTTGGATTGCAGCTTTTGTGAGCAGCTGGTAATGTAGTTTCATGTTTGTTGGCATTCCCATTCTTCATGAATTTAATTTCGTTTATGCTAGAAACAGCTCTTATTAATGCAATGAATCTCTTTTACTGCTTTGTAATATTTAACCCTTGTGTATTTTAGACAAGGCACAAAAGAACATGTTTGTCCTTTGAATCTCAATATTCTGCAAGATTATAAGTATCAATTTAATTAAAATCAGATAACATAGCATAAATAAAATTATAGATATTCATTTATAAGAATGAGATTTTTATTTAACCACAATGATATTAAGATCTAATATCCAAACTATTAGCCTCCTATTCACAAGGCACAAATGGGTGATTAAGAAACCAATAATACACTATATGGAAAAAAGTACTGGGACAACTGACAATTAAACCAATAGGGACTTTTATTACATCAAATTCTAGATACATAAACATTAATATGTAGTTGATTTCCCCTTTGCAGCTATAACAGCTTCCACTCTTCTGGGAAGGCTTTCTATAAGATTTCAAAGTGTTTTGCTGGGAAATTTTTTTTTTTTGTAAATATATTTTTTATTGAATGTTTTAAGTTTGTCAGTATCGAACATGTCATGAAAAAGCTTCGGTAAGGACACGCAGGTCCTATGATGTTTGCGTGCAGGCAGATTGCATTGGTACAAACGTTACTCATGTAGATATACATTGGAGACACGCAGGTCTCATTTAATCGTAAGAGGCATAAATTAGTTGGACTCGCAGGTCCTATGGCGTATAGATGGCGTGTGCCTCTACGCTATTTTCAGTTTGGGTACTCAGGTCCCCTCTGTGTGAAGCGTGTACTGTCATTTTAGGATGTGTCGTTTGGTCAGATTTACGTTGAGTTTTTTATGTTCAGTCAGTAAATTGAGGCAGCATGTGTCTTAACATGGTGTATCTTTCGTAGATATATTTTTATTGGATGTTTCAAGTTTTTCAGTATCGAGCGTGTCATGTGAGCGCTTTAGTATGGACCCGACGGTCCCATTATGTCTGCATGCAATCATTTGCAATAGAACATTTGTTGCCCATGTATATATACATTGGAGACTCGCAGGTCTCATTCAGTCGTGAGAAGTATGAATTAGTTGGACTCGCAGGTCCTATGGCATATATTTGGCTTGTGTCTCTAAGCTATTCTCATTTTGGGTACTCAGGTCTTATCTGTGTGAAGCGTTTGCTGTCATTTGAGGGAGCGTCGTTCGGTCAGGTGTATGTTGAGTTTTGTGTGTTCAGTCAGTTAATTGAGGCAGCTTGTGTCTTAGCATGGTGTATCTTGTATGTGGAGGAACTTTTGTGTGTGTTGTGTCTATGTGGGTGTGTGTGTCTGCGCATTCCATGAATTGCGAGGCGTTGGGTTTGAGATTTGTATTCCGTCATGTACTTTTATCTGTGAGAAGTATTTGTGAGTATGTAGTAAGTAAGATGGAGGAGTAGGTCTAGTAGCACGGAGTGTTAGTGTGTGAGGTTTACTTGGGTATCTCCTGTTGTTCAGCTCTAACTTGGGTAGCGATGCATGAGTCGGGATAGTCGGTTTGGGTTTAATGAGATGTCTGTATGATATCATTTTTTTTTATTTTTTTTTTGGGGGGGGTTGGTGAGTTATTGCCAGTATCATATGCTGCTATGTCTTGTGTCCTCATTGGTTGTGTTCATGGGGTGATTGTGTGTTGGCGGTGTGTTGATCGTGTGAGCGTTGTAGTTTTATTGCGTGTAGTGTATGTGGTTTGTTAGGAGTAGGGATGGGTGGAAGTCCCCTTAACTTCCCTCTCCAGCCGCCGCGTCCTCCCCATCACGTCTTGCCACGTATATTATCCAAGGTTGCCACTTGTCAACATGTTTCGTGAGGGTGTCTCGTAGGGTCGCGTGCATTTCTTCTGCGAATCTGATCTCTTCTACCCTGTTTAGCCATTGTTCCATTGTGGGGGCGTTTGTCGTTTTCCATAAGGCAGGGATTAGAGCCTTGGCCGCGTCGAGAAGGTGTCGCAGGATGGATCGTTTGTATTTTGAAATCGGGTCTTTGGTGTGATGCAGGAGAATGTTGTCTAGTGATAGGTGCGTCGTATGGCCTAGTACCTCTTTGATTCGGAGCGTAATCTGGTTCCAGTACGGTTTAATGTTGGGGCAGTCCCACCATATATGTTTTAGTGTTCCTATGTCTGCTTCACATCTCCAACAGGTTGCCGATGTGTTGGGGAATATTCTGTGGAGCAGGTCTGGGGTTCTGTACCAGAATGTCAGCAGCTTATAGTTCATTTCTTGGTATTTTGAGCTAATCGTGGATTTGTGATGGAGGATGAGAATTTTATCCCATTGTGCGTCGGTGAACACTGTGCCGGTGATGTTTTCCCATTTTTCCTTATATCGTCGGGTTGTTTGCTGCTCACCTGTGATTAGGTATTGGTATAGCGTCGACGTTGGTTTCTGAGTCGGTGTTTGTTTGTCGCAGATGTCCTCAAACCACGTGAGGGTTCTGTGTACCGCTTGTTTGTTCGGTAGGGTGTGGTAGAAATGCGTCAGCTGGGAGTATCGGAATTTGTGCATGGGAGCTGGCGGGCCTTCCATTAGGCATTCCAGGGGGTCAGTCCTGAGGCGGTTAGTGTTTTGTGGAGTGGTATGAAGTCTCTTCCCTCTAGAAAATCCCAGGCCTTGATCGGTAGTCCTCCCCCCACTGCTTGGTTATGTGTTAGCGTGGTCATCGGGCTGGGTATTGGGGAGATGGTCGTTGCGTTCCTTATTGTAGACCATAAGTGGAGGGTGTGACTCGCTGGCGAATTTGTGCCGGGGTCATGTCTCCGTGGCGTTTTCTGATTCCATAGGGATGCAAAAATAGATGGGCTGCAGGATTCTCTGTCTAAGGCCACCCACTGTTTGCATCTCGGGTTAGTATGCCATTCCAGTATCCGCTGCAAGGCTGTCGCTTGGTGGTATTTGCGTAGGTCTGGGAGTGCCAATCCGCCCTGATTCCTGGTCTTGCATAATAGTTCATATCGTAGTCTAGGCCTGCATCCTCTCCATACATAGGTCAGGAATGCGGTTTTTATTGTCGCGAAAAAGATCGTCGGTAGTGTCACTGGGATTGTATGAAATAAATATAGTAGTCTGGGTAGGATATTCATTTTGATGACCGCTATGCGGCCGAACCATGAGATGTGTGGGTAATTCCAGGTTCGGAGGTCTTGTTGAATGCGTGTGAGAAGTGGGAGGAAGTTTTTCTGATATATGGCATTTGGGTCAGACATCACCCATATCCCCAGGTATTTCATTTGGGTATGGCACCAACGGAACGGGAAGGTCGAGGCTATATCCCTGTGTTCCCCGAGCGGATCTGTGATGTTGAGCAGTTCGCATTTACTCAAGTTAAGTTTGAGGCCCGAGAGGCGTCCGTATTTTTCGAATTCTTCCATTAGGCATGGTAGGGTGAGTCTTGGACGTGTAATGAAGAACAACATGTCATCCGCGTATGCGGCTACTTTATGTGTGGCGGTTGTACAGTTGTAGCCCGAGATATTAATATTTCGTCGGATTGCCTCCAATAGGGGTTCCAATGTTAATGCGAACAGTAGCGGGGACAGGGGACACCCCTGCCTCGTGCCATTGCGAATCGGGAAGGATTCCGTCAAGGCTCCGTTAACGCGCACCGCTGCCGTCGGAGTGCTGAATATAGCTCCGATACATTTCTGTATGTTGTCATTAAAGCCCAATAGTCGTATCGTCATTTCCAGGAATGCCCAGTCCACTCGATCGAACGCCTTTTCGGCGTCCGTGGAGAGTAGCAGGAGTGGTGTTCCATGTTGTCTTGCTAAATGTTGTATAGCGAGGACTCTCAGAGTGCTGTCTCGAGCCTCCCGTTCCGGTATGAATCCCGTTTGATCAGGGTGTACGAGTGTTGGCATTAGGTTGCTAAGTCGGGTAGCTAATATTTTGGTAAAGAGTTTTGTGTCCACGTTTAAGAGGGAGATGGGTCTGTAGCTGCTGCAAATTTCCGGGTCCTTGCCTGGTTTTGGGATTACTGTAATTGTGGCCGATAGAGATTCGGCGTGGAATGCATGTCCCTCAGTGATGGCATTGAGCGCCTTTGTAAGTTTGGGGACTAGTATATCTTGGAAGCGTTTGTAGTAGTCCAGTGTAAGTCCGTCGGGTCCGGGTGCGCGGCCTGTCTTCGTCGTTTTAATAGCTGTCTTAACTTCGTCTTCGGTGATCGGGCGGTCGATGTTCTCTGCGTCTTCGGTTGTCACCGTCGTGTGTAGGTGTTCTCTCAGAAAGCATTCCATGCGACCTTGTTTGATTCGCTTGCCTTCTTTGTCGCTTTGTGAGTGTGTACTGTAAAGTGAGGAGTAGTAAGTGAAGAATTCCTTGGCGATTTTCTCCGGGTTTTGGGTAGTAGTGCCGTTGCTTGTTTTTAATTTGTGGACTTGTGAGGGGTGTTGTTGTCCCCTGAGCATGTGTGCGAGGAGTTTGCCTCCTTTGTTTGCGTGGAGGTAGAAGAACCCTTTAGATCTGCGGAGTTGTCTCAGGTGTCTCTTGAGTAGTAGTGCGTGTAGTCTCCTTCTTTCCTCTAATAGTTCCCTGTAGGTATCTTCCACCTGTTGGCGTTTGTGTTGTGTTTCCAGGGAGCGGATCCGGTCCAGGATGGTTGACATAAGTGTGCCCGCCTCTTTTTTCCGTTGTGACGCGATTTGGATGAGCTTGCCCCGGAGTACACTTTTGTGTGCCTCCCATATTGTCATATCTGATACGTCTCCCGTCTCATTCTCGGTGAAATATGTCTGTAGAGTGTCGGTGACTTGGGCCCTTAGTGGAAGGTCGGTTAAGAGGGAGTCGTTGAGTCTCCACGTCGTTTTCGTCGGTCTTATGAGTGGAGATTCGAGGTCTATCGACACTTGTCCGTGATCCGACCACGTTGCAGTGTGTATGGATGCTCTCCTAAGTCTTATTAGTGCTTCTTGTTGCAATAATAGGAAGTCTATCCTGGAGTATCTTTTGTGTATTATGGAATAGTGAGTGTATTCTCTGTCTAATGGGTTTAGCGTTCGCCAACAGTCTACCAGGCGCAGTGTTTTCAGAGTATGGTTTATGGTTCTTATTTCTCTCTGTGGAATGCTGCTGTGTCCCGTTGAGGAGTCTACTTTAGGATCTAGTGTGACATTGAAGTCTCCTCCCGTGACCAGGGTTCCTTCCGTGAAGTCTGTTAGTGCCTTTAGTGTGTTCTTAAGGAATCTAGATTGGTTATTATTGGGGACGTAGATTGTCGCGAACGTGTAGCATCGCCCTGCGATATTCCCCTTTACGAAGGCGTATCTGCCGTTGTGGTCTATAAGGTGATCCTGTTCCTGGAATTGTAGACGAGCTGCTATAAGGATCGCGACCCCTGCCTTTTTCGCTGTGGGGTGGTTGCTGAAGTAATTAGTGGGGTATTGTTTGTTTTTGAGTGCCGGGGCCGCTCCCTCCCGAAAGTGAGTTTCTTGGAGAAGAGCGACTGCAACCCTCTCTCTCTGAAGGTCCCTCAAGAGATTAGTTCTGCGTTCTGGGAGATTCAGTCCCCTGCAATTTTGTGTGATGATTTTCATTGGGTCTGGTCTGTATGCCATCTTGCCCGTATCTCCGCGCAGCGGTGTTGTCTTGTCGGGTATCGGGGTCCCTCGTCCGAGTCTCGCTCTCTTGTGTACGTGAGAGTCGACCGAGGAAGCCCGAGCCCGTGGCTTGGTTCCTGGGTTTTGGTGTGATTCGGTGTCCCTGCGTCGTCTGGTGGTTAGCTCGAGGCGGACGCGACGGCCGGGTCAGGAGCGCCGGGGGGGGGGCGTTCGGGTGAGTTGCTGGACTGCGGTCACGTGTAGGGTGTCTGGTGTATGTGGTGTGTTGGTATTTGCTCTTGTGTGGTCTAGGGGAGTCGTCTGCTCAGGCTCAGTGCCTTTCGGTGATGTCAGGCACCGTGTCTGGTTCGTGTGGTGGGGGTGTGTGTTTCTTAATTGGATGTTGGAGAGTAGTATAGATGTGGTGCGCGTGTCGTGATAGTGTGAGGAGGCGATCCTCTCCGCGGAGAGGGAGTTCGTGTGCCTACGGTGTCGGTCGGGGGGGGCACCCCGGGTTTTATCCCGGTGGTGTACCAGTCGGCCTCCGTAGTATTAAGCGTGCGCACCGAAAGGGGTGGGTAGCGTGTCTGGGCCCCTATCTGTTTAGGCTGTGGTGCCTGTGTGGTATGTGCGGTGTTGGTTGTGGAGTTGATACTTGAGAAGGGTTGTGTATCGTCGAAAGAATCTGTTATTTGTGTAGTGTATATCCGTTTTGGGGTTGTAGCGTCCGTCCACTGTAGTTGAGGTGTTGTATAGTCATCACTAATGCCATTGATGTGTGTCCATTGTGTTATCAGCACTATGCCTGTTTGTTGCGCCTTTTCGGTGTCGTCGGTATCAGGTGGGGGGAAGTACCGTAAGGGTAATTTGCGTGTAGTCAAAGTGGGGGCTTGAGGATATCTCTTCAGGTTGTGTGCATTGTGGGTCTTCTACTCATTATGTCTGGGTTGTTTCGTCTGGGACATGTGGGTATATATATTCTTTTTTTTTTTTTTTCCCTTCTTTCCCCCCTCCCTCCTCTATGTCCTCTTGTCTCATCCCCCGTGCCTTTTGTTCCTCTAGGGGGTGGTGGGATGGTCGTTTGCTTAGTATCTTCTCGACATCAGTGTGTCGTCTGTGTGGGGGAATTGTGAGTGTATGGACCTCTTTGGAGGCGTGTTATCTATGTATGTCGGTCCCTTTGACGTGGGGGGGAGGGGCTTGGTCAGTGACACAGAGTGATGTTGCATAGTCTAGCCATTTAAGATAGGTGGCTCACAATAATCGTACTATAAAGAACAATCTCTGGTCTCACAATTACAGATTACATCACTGGGATATCTGGACACAAAAAATTAGTGTTCAGTCTCTGTATACAATTTAGTGTCATACCCTATGAACCTCCTCTCCCCTCCCCCTAAATTAATCTCCCATACAAGAAATAGTAGCAAGTCAGCTATACATTTAGTGTGGAATCAGTTCTTCGTCTTCACGAAAGTCAATGCTGCAGGAGGTCTCTAAGGCCCGATCTCTATGTCCCCGACCCTCCCCCCTGTGATCCCCCTCCCCAATAGGATTCATTCCCCCGCTGTCGTTTTCTTCCCGCCCCTCCCTTTTCATCCCCCCCTTTTTTTTTTTATTTATTTTATTTTTTTTATATATTTTATTTTTTATTTTTTTTTGTTTAGAACCCTCCCGTGTTGTGGAAGACCCATTTGCATGTGAGATATCCCCTAGTCCGGTCAGTCTCGTGGTGAGGCGTGGTGCCCTCCCATGCCAGGGGGGTAGGTAGAGTGTCCCCTCTGTTAGACTCGTGCCAATATGTTAACTACCCTATGTCAGAGTACCTGATTCTTGGGGTGCGGGTTTGCCTCCAGGTGCTTCTCCAACGTGGTTGTCATCTGTCTGTGTTGTCTCGGGGTTGTGGGGTCTGCCGGAGCGGTGTCAGTTGGTCTGGTATTGGGTTATTCCTCTGGGTTGTTTAGGTCTGGTCGGTGTCGCGGAGCTTCACCTTGAGAGTTCCATCTTCTTCGCCTTGCTTGTCGCTGCGGTTGTGGTCTTGAATCCAGTGGCATGAATACCCAGTTCGGAACCGGGGTTGGCGGTAGGTTCAGGCGTTGTAGGAATTGAGGAATGTCTTCTGGCCAGCGTGCGGAGACCCATTCATTATTATACCTAACTGTGATGCTAAATGGGTAACCCCATCTATATTGCATATTCCTCTCCCTCAGGATGGTGGTAACCGGTCTCAGGGCTCTTCTAGCCTCCAGGGTCATTGGTGATAGGTCATTGTAGAGTGATATTTCTGCGCCCCTGTAGTTCCAGTGGGCCCTGGATCTAGCTTTCCTCATGATCATGTCTTTGGTGGCGAAGGAGTGCAGGCAGCATATTATATCCCTGGGGGTTCCCTCCGTAGGCCTGGGGCGGAGTGCTCTATGTGCCCTGTCATATTTAATAATCGCTGGTGTGTCCTCCCTTAGGATGATGCGGAATAGGGAGGTGAGCATCTCTTCTATATTTTCCCCCTCTGGAGATTCAGGTATCCCCCTTACCCTGATATTGTTGCGACGACTGCGGTTGTCCTGGTCTTCTAGCTGTCGCCTCATGGCCAGTATGAGGGTGCCCTGGCGTTTGAGGGCCGTGTCTGTGGCTGTAGAGTGGTCTTCAGTGGTCTGTGCCCTTTTTTCCACCTGCTGTATGCGGTGTTCTTGTGCTTTAATTTCGGCCTTCAGGCCGTTCACTTCAGATTTAATTGCTTCATATATGTTGTTAGTCAGGTGGGTGAGGTCATCTTTTGTGACCATCTTCTTTGCCATGCGTTTCAGTTCTGCTCCTATGTCTGCCAGTGTAGTTGTGTCGGCAGTGGAGCATGTAGATGCTGGCGAGGTCGGCGCCATTTTGGATGTCGGGGAGCTGGGGTCCGGGCCGCATGGCGCGTGGAGGAACTCATCCATCGGCCCCGTTTGCGATCCCGAGACCGAAGGTTTGGGGGTCTGGGGGAGGTCCCCTCTCTTTGTACGACCCATTGGTGGCAGTGCACGCCGGTGAGTAGTGGGGTGCTCCGTTCTGTGTGCTGTTGTGGAGCGGAGCTCAGCGCTTAGGCGGCCATGTTCGTCGGAGCCCAGGCCACGCCCTTTGCTGGGAAATTTTGCCCATTTATACAGTAGAGCATTTGTTGGACGAGAAGGACTGGTTCGCAATCTTCAGTCATCCAAAGGTGTTCAATGGGGTTGAGGTCAAGGCTCTGTGCAGGCCAGTCAAGTTCTTCCACACCAAACACATACAACCATGTCTTTATGGACCTTGCTTTGTGCACTCCGGCACAGCCTTGCAGGAGTAGAAAAGGGCCTCAGCATTCAGTGACCATGCTCTGTGACTGAATGTAGTCTTCCACGTTTTGGCCGAGTTGTTGCTATTCCTAAATAATTCTACTTTCGAAAAATACTGTTTTCAAAAAATACCACTTAGTATCAGGGATGACATTTCACGAACTGACTTATTGCAAAGGTGGCATCACAACTCCATGCTTGAATTCACTGACCCATTTTCTTTCATGAAAGTTTGTAAATGCAGACTGCATGGCTAGGTGAATGATTTTATACACATGTTGCAATGGGTCTAACTGAAACACCTGGATGCAATAATTAAGAAGTGTGTCCCAATACTTTATTCCATATAGTGTATAAAATGTAAAACAAAAAGTAACTAAAGAGCAATAAAAGGTCATAGCTAAAATTAAACAGTAGAAAACCTTGCCACGCTTAATTGTGCCACACCAACACAGTATTAGTGGGTGAGCACCATTTTTCTTGACTCATGCTAGCACATGTACAGGATCTCACAAAAGTGAGTACATCCCTAACATTTTTGTAAATATTTTATTATATTTTATTATATCTTTTCAAGTGACAACAGTGAAGAAATGACACTCTGTTACAATGTAAAGTAGTAAGTGTACAGCCTGTATAACAGTGTACATTTGCTCTCCCCTCAAAATAACTCAACACACAAAATTGATATTCCGCGGCATTTCCCCACATCGAAGATGGCCGCCGTTACCTGCAGTTCACGGAAGGTTGGAAACAGCAGAGACCGCGCAGCCTCAATTTCATACAAGATTGCAGGAACACAATCTTAATCCCTCCCTGCCGTCAGAGCCTGCCTTAGCACCTGCCCTGCCATCAGCCAGCCATTTAGACGTAGCTCTTCCATGGGAGAGCCCGCCCAGCCGTCAGCCAGCCCGCCCAACCATCAGCCAGCCCGCCCAGCCGTCAGCCAGCCAGCCCTACCGTAAGCCATTTTCTAACACTCATGGTAGAGGAGTGATAGAGAGTGGAGCTGATAGTTAAAGCTCTGTTATTGTCATAGATAGAGAGCTATGTTAGAGATGGACATATAAATCTCTATTAGGGAGGGACATAGAAAGCTCTGTTCGGTAGGAACATTGAAATTCTCTGTTAGGGACATTGAAAGACTCTGTCAAGGGCATTGAAATTCTCTGTCAGGGGCATTGCAATTCTCTGCCAGGGACATTAAAAGGCTCTGTCAGGGGCATTGAAAGACTCTGTCAGGAGCATTGAAATTCTCTGCTAGGGACATTAAAAGGGGCATTGAAATTCTCTGCTAGGGACATTAAAAGGCTCTGTCAGGGGCATTGAAAGACTGTCAG
>OW240913.1:296589912-296784313 GCA_933207985.1 Pelobates cultripes | reverse complement strand
GATCTAGAATGGCTCTTTGTAAAGAATTGCTGTAACTGGAAGCCAGTGTTATCCCATAAAATCTACATGCTGCCCCTTGTCAAAATTAGCAAAAATAAGCCAGTGCCATCTGGGGGATCATCAATACTGGAAAGGGGGTTTACCAATGGTCTTTCAACCAGTCAATACCCATGGACATTGGGCAGGAGGACCAATAACCAGATTCACTGCACTCTAATTCCACTCCCACCTATCCAGGAAGTGCACCGTACAAAGATAATATGTGCAAAGGATCACAGGCAACACTCACGGAATGCTGAAAGGTATGTTTATTAAGGAGAGTGCAGCATTTCGGCAAACGAGCCTTAATAATGCATACTATCAAGAACATTACATGTGTATTTAATCACATGACAAAAGGAAAAACTGCCATGGAATATTTGCATAGCAATCAGATACAATGTATACAAAATTGTATTTCAGACAGAGACAATCGTAGCATTGCAAACAATGAATTTCTATCCACTCTCATTAACATACCACATGAACCCCATAAGGATGTGGTGGGACCAGATGAAAACCTAACATGAATTTTTGCACAAGAATGAGGTACAATTTGTTATGTAAATATATTTTTATTGGATGTTTTAAGTTTGTCAGTATCGAACATGTCATGAAAAAGCTTCGGTAAGGACACGCAGGTCCTATGATGTTTGCGTGCAGGCAAATTGCATTGGTACAAACGTTACTCATGTAGATATACATTGGAGACACGCAGGTCTCATTTAATCGTAAGAGGCATAAATTAGTTGGACACGCAGGTCCTATGGCGTATAGATGGCGTGTGCCCCTACGCTATTTTCAGTTTGGGTACTCAGGTCCCCTCTGTGTGAAGCGTGTACTGTCATTTTAGGATGTGTCGTTTGGTCAGATTTACGTTGAGTTTTTTATGTTCAGTCAGTTAATTGAGGCAGCATGTGTCTTAACATGGTGTATCTTTCGTAGATATATTTTTATTGGATGTTTCAAGTTTTTCAGTATCGAGCGTGTCATGTGAGCGCTTTAGTATGGACACGACGGTCCCATTATGTCTGTATGCAATCATTTGCAATAGAACATTTGTTGCCCATGTATATATACATTGGAGACTCGCAGGTCTCGTTCAGTCGTGAGAAGTATGAATTAGTTGGACTCGCAGGTCCTATGGCATATATTTGGCTTGTGTCTCTAAGCTATTCTCATTTTGGGTACTCAGGTCTTATCTGTGTGAAGCGTTTGCTGTCATTTGAGGGAGCGTCGTTCGGTCAGGTGTATGTTGAGTTTTGTGTGTTCAGTCAGTTAATTGAGGCAGTTTGTGTCTTAGCATGGTGTATCTTGTATGTGAAGGAACTTTTGTGTGTGTTGTGTCTATGTGGGTGTGTGTGTCTGCGCATTCCATGAATTGCAAGGCGTTGGGTTTGAGATTTGTATTCCGTCGTGTACTTTTATCTGTGAGAAGTATTTGTGAGTATGTAGTAAGTAAGATGGAGGAGTAGGTCTAGTAGCACGGAGTGTTAGTGTGTGAGGTTTACTTGGGTATCTCCTGTTGTTCAGCTCTAACTTGGGTAGCGATGCATGAGTCGGGATAGTCGGTTTGGGTTTAATGAGATGTCTGTATGATATCATTTTTTTTTATTTTTTTTTTGGGGGGGGTTGGTGAGTTATTGCCAGTATCATATGCTGCTATGTCTTGTGTCCTCATTGGTTGTGTTCATGGGGTGATTGTGTGTTGGCGGTGTGTTGATCGTGTGAGCGTTGTAGTTTTATTGCGTGTAGTGTATGTGGTTTGTTAGGAGTAGGGATGGGTGGAAGTCCCCTTAACTTCCCTCTCCAGCCGCCGCGTCCTCCCCATCACGTCTTGCCACGTATATTATCCAAGGTTGCCACTTGTCAACATGTTTCGTGAGGGTGTCTCGTAGAGTCGCGTGCATTTCTTCTGCGAATCTGATCTCTTCTACCCTGTTTAGCCATTGTTCCATTGTGGGGGCGTTTGTCGTTTTCCATAAGGCAGGGATTAGAGCCTTGGCCGCGTCGAGAAGGTGTCGCAGGATGGATCGTTTGTATTTTGAAATCGGGTCTTTGGTGTGATGCAGGAGAATGTTGTCTAGTGATAGGTGCGTCGTATGGCCTAGTACCTCTTTGATGCGGGACGTAATCTGGTTCCAATACGGTTTAATGTTGGGGCAGTCCCACCATATATGTTTTAGTGTTCCTATGTCTGCTTCACATCTCCAACAGGTTGCCGATGTGTTGGGGAATATTCTGTGGAGCAGGTCTGGGGTTCTGTACCAGAATGTCAGCAGCTTATAGTTCATTTCTTGGTATTTTGAGCTAATCGTGGATTTGTGATGGAGGATGAGAATTTTGTCCCATTGTGCGTCGGTGAACACTGTGCCGGTGATGTTTTCCCATTTTTCCTTATATCGTCGGGTTGTTTGCTGCTCACCTGTGATTAGGTATTGGTATAGCGTCGACGTTGGTTTCTGAGTCGGTGTTTGTTTGTCGCAGATGTCCTCAAACCACGTGAGGGTTCTGTGTACCGCTTGTTTGTTCGGTAGGGTGTGGTAGAAATGCGTCAGCTGGGAGTATCGGAATTTGTGCATGGGAGCTGGCGGGCCTTCCATTAGGCGTTCCAGGGGGGTCAGTCCTGAGGCGGTTAGTGTTTTGTGGAGTGGTATGAAGTCTCTTCCCTCTAGAAAATCCCAGGCCTTGATCGGTAGTCCTCCCCCCACTGCTTGGTTATGTGTTAGCGTGGTCATCGGGCTGGGTATTGGGGAGATGGTCGTTGCGTTCCTTATTGTAGACCATAAGTGGAGGGTGTGACTCGCTGGCGAATTTGTGCCGGGGTCTTGTCTCCGTGGCGTTTTCTGATTCCATAGGGATGCAAAAATAGATGGGCTGCAGGATTCTCTGTCTAAGGCCACCCACTGTTTGCATCTCGGGTTAGTATGCCATTCCAGTATCCGCTGCAAGGCTGTCGCTTGGTGGTATTTGCGTAGGTCTGGGAGTGCCAATCCGCCCTGATTCCTGGTCTTGCATAATAGTTCATATCGTAGTCTAGGCCTGCATCCTCTCCATACATAGGTCAGGAATGCGGTTTTTATTGTCGCGAAAAAGATCGTCGGTAGTGTCACTGGGATTGTATGAAATAAATATAGTAGTCTGGGTAGGATATTCATTTTGATGACCGCTATGCGGCCGAACCATGAGATGTGTGGGTAATTCCAGGTTCGGAGGTCTTGTTGAATGCGTGTGAGAAGTGGGAGGAAGTTTTTCTGATATATGGCATTTGGGTCAGACATCACCCATATCCCCAGGTATTTCATTTGGGTATGGCACCAACGGAACGGGAAGGTCGAGGCTATATCCCTGTGTTCCCCGAGCGGATCTGTGATGTTGAGCAGTTCGCATTTACTCAAGTTAAGTTTGAGGCCCGAGAGGCGTCCGTATTTTTCGAATTCTTCCATTAGGCATGGTAGGGTGAGTCTTGGACGTGTAATGAAGAACAACATGTCATCCGCGTATGCGGCTACTTTATGTGTGGCGGTTGTACAGTTGTAGCCCGAGATATTAATATTTCGTCGGATTGCCTCCAATAGGGGTTCCAATGTTAATGCGAACAGTAGCGGGGACAGGGGACACCCCTGCCTCGTGCCATTGCGAATCGGGAAGGATTCCGTCAAGGCTCCGTTAACGCGCACCGCTGCCGTCGGAGTGCTGTATATCGCTCCGATCCATTTCTGTATGTTGTCATTAAAGCCCAGTAGTCGTATCGTCGTTTCCAGGAATGCCCAGTCCACTCGATCGAATGCCTTTTCGGCGTCCGTGGAGAGTAGCAGGAGTGGTGTTCCATGTTGTCTTGCTAAATGTTGTATAGCGAGGACTCTCAGAGTGCTGTCTCGAGCCTCCCGTTCCGGTATGAATCCCGTTTGATCAGGGTGTACGAGTGTTGGCATTAGGTTGCTAAGTCGGGTAGCTAATATTTTGGTAAAGAGTTTTGTGTCCACGTTTAAGAGGGAGATGGGTCTGTAGCTGCTGCAAATTTCCGGGTCCTTGCCTGGTTTTGGGATTACTGTAATTGTGGCCGATAGAGATTCGGCGTGGAATGCATGTCCCTCAGTGATGGCATTGAGCGCCTTTGTAAGTTTGGGGACTAGTATATCTTGGAAGCGTTTGTAGTAGTCCAGTGTAAGTCCGTCGGGTCCGGGTGCGCGGCCTGTCTTCGTCGTTTTAATAGCTGTCTTAACTTCGTCTTCGGTGATCGGGCGGTCGATGTTCTCTGCGTCTTCGGTTGTCACCGTCGTGTGTAGGTGTTCTCTCAGAAAGCATTCCATGCGACCTTGTTTGATTCGCTTGCCTTCTTTGTCGCTTTGTGAGTGTGTACTGTAAAGTGAGGAGTAGTAAGTGAAGAATTCCTTGGCGATTTTCTCCGGGTTTTGGGTAGTAGTGCCGTTGCTTGTTTTTAATTTGTGGACTTGTGAGGGGTGTTGTTGTCCCCTGAGCATGTGTGCTAGGAGTTTGCCTCCTTTGTTTGCGTGGAGGTAGAAGAACCCTTTAGATCTGCGGAGTTGTCTCAGGTGTCTCTTGAGTAGTAGTGCGTGTAGTCTCCTTCTTTCCTCTAATAGTTCCCTGTAGGTATCTTCCACCTGTTGGCGTTTGTGTTGTGTTTCCAGGGAGTGGATCCGGTCCAGGATGGTTGACATAAGTGTGCCCGCCTCTTTTTTCCGTTGTGACGCGATTTGGATGAGCTTGCCCCGGAGTACACTTTTGTGTGCCTCCCATATTGTCATATCTGATACGTCTCCTGTCTCATTCTCGGTGAAATATGTCTGTAGAGTGTCGGTGACTTGGGCCCTTAGTGGAAGGTCGGTTAAGAGGGAGTCGTTGAGTCTCCACGTCGTTTTCGTCGGTCTTATGAGTGGAGATTCGAGGTCTATCGACACTTGTCCGTGATCCGACCATGTTGCAGTGTGTATGGATGCTCTCCTAAGTCTTATTAGTGCTTCTTGTTGCAATAATAAGAAGTCTATCCTGGAATATCTTTTGTGTATTATGGAATAGTGAGTGTATTCTCTGTCTAATGGGTTTAGCGTTCGCCAACAGTCTACCAGGCGCAGTGTTTTCAGAGTATGGTTTATGGTTCTTATTTCTCTCTGTGGAATGCTGCTGTGTCCCGTTGAGGAGTCTACTTTAGGATCTAGTGTGACATTGAAGTCTCCTCCCGTGACCAGGGTTCCTTCCGTGAAGTCTGTTAGTGCCTTTAGTGTGTTCTTAAGGAATCTAGATTGGTTATTATTGGGGACGTAGATTGTCGCGAACGTGTAGCATCGCCCTGCGATATTCCCCTTTACGAAGGCGTATCTGCCGTTGTGGTCTATAAGGTGATCCTGTTCCTGGAATTGTAGACGAGCTGCTATAAGGATCGCGACCCCTGCCTTTTTCGCTGTGGGGTGGTTGCTGAAGTAATTAGTGGGGTATTGTTTGTTTTTGAGTGCCGGGGCCGCTCCCTCCCGAAAGTGAGTTTCTTGGAGAAGAGCGACTGCAACCCTCTCTCTCTGAAGGTCCCTCAAGAGATTAGTTCTGCGTTCTGGGAGATTCAGTCCCCTGCAATTTTGTGTGATGATTTTCATTGGGTCTGGTCTGTATGCCATCTTGCCCGTATCTCCGCGCAGCGGTGTTGTCTTGTCGGGTATCGGGGTCCCTCGTCCGAGTCTCGCTCTCTTGTGTACGTGAGAGTCGACCGAGGAAGCCCGAGCCCGTGGCTTGGTTCCTGGGTTTTGGTGTGATTCGGTGTCCCTGCGTCGTCTGGTGGTTAGCTCGAGGCGGACGCGACGGCCGGGTCAGGAGCGCCGGGGGGGGGGCGTTCGGGTGAGTTGCTGGACTGCGGTCACGTGTAGGGTGTCTGGTGTATGTGGTGTGTTGGTATTTGCTCTTGTGTGGTCTAGGGGAGTCGTCTGCTCAGGCTCAGTGCCTTTCGGTGATGTCAGGCACCGTGTCTGGTTCGTGTGGTGGGGGTGTGTGTTTCTTAATTGGATGTTGGAGAGTAGTATAGATGTGGTGCGCGTGTCGTGATAGTGTGAGGAGGCGATCCTCTCCGCGGAGAGGGAGTTCGTGTGCCTACGGTGTCGGTCGGGGGGGCACCCCGGGTTTTATCCCGGTGGTGTACCAGTCGGCCTCCGTAGTATTAAGCGTGCGCACCGAAAGGGGTGGGTAGCGTGTCTGGGCCCCTATCTGTTTAGGCTGTGGTGCCTGTGTGGTATGTGCGGTGTTGGTTGTGGAGTTGATACTTGAGAAGGGTTGTGTATCGTCGAAAGAATCTGTTATTTGTGTAGTGTATATCCGTTTTGGGGTTGTAGCGTCCGTCCACTGTAGTTGAGGTGTTGTATAGTCATCACTAATGCCATTGATGTGTGTCCATTGTGTTATCAGCACTATGCCTGTTTGTTGCGCCTTTTCGGTGTCGTCGGTATCAGGTGGGGGGAAGTACCGTAAGGGTAATTTGCGTGTAGTCAAAGTGGGGGCTTGAGGATATCTCTTCAGGTTGTGTGCATTGTGGGTCTTCTACTCATTATGTCTGGGTTGTTTCGTCTGGGACATGTGGGTATATATATTCTTTTTTTTTTTTTTTCCCTTCTTTCCCCCCTCCCTCCTCTATGTCCTCTTGTCTCATCCCCCGTGCCTTTTGTTCCTCTAGGGGGTGGTGGGATGGTCGTTTGCTTAGTATCTTCTCGACATCAGTGTGTCGTCTGTGTGGGGGAATTGTGAGTGTATGGACCTCTTTGGAGGCGTGTTATCTATGTATGTCGGTCCCTTTGACGTGGGGGGGAGGGGCTTGGTCAGTGACACAGAGTGATGTTGCATAGTCTAGCCATTTAAGATAGGTGGCTCACAATAATCGTACTATAAAGAACAATCTCTGGTCTCACAATTACAGATTACATCACTGGGATATCTGGACACAAAAAATTAGTGTTCAGTCTCTGTATACAATTTAGTGTCATACCCTATGAACCTCCTCTCCCCTCCCCCTAAATTAATCTCCCATACAAGAAATAGTAGCAAGTCAGCTATACATTTAGTGTGGAATCAGTTCTTCGTCTTCACGAAAGTCAATGCTGCCGGAGATCTCTAAGGCCCGATCTCTATGCCCCCGGCCCTCCCCCCTGTGATCCCCCTCCCCAATAGGATTCATTCCCCCGCTGTCGTTTTCTTCCCGCCCCTCCCTTTTCATCCCCCCCTTTTTTTTTTTATTTATTTTATTTTTTTTATATATTTTATTTTTTATTTTTTTTTGTTTAGAACCCTCCCGTGTTGTGGAAGACCCATTTGCATGTGAGATATCCCCTAGTCCGGTCAGTCTCGTGGTGAGGCGTGGTGCCCTCCCATGCCAGGGGGGTAGGTAGAGTGTCCCCTCTGTTAGACTCGTGCCAATATGTTAACTACCCTATGTCAGAGTACCTGATTCTTGGGGTGCGGGTTTGCCTCCAGGTGCTTCTCCAACGTGGGTGTCATCTGTCTGTGTTGTCTCGGGGTTGTGGGGTCTGCCGGAGCGGTGTCAGTTGGTCTGGTATTGGGTTATTCCTCTGGGTTGTTTAGGTCTGGTCGGTGTCGCGGAGCTTCACCTTGAGAGTTCCATCTTCTTCGCCTTGCTTGTCGCTGCGGTTGTGGTCTTGAATCCAGTGGCATGAATATCCAGTTCGGAACCGGGGTTGGCGGTAGGTTCAGGCGTTGTAGGAATTGAGGAATGTCTTCTGGCCAGCGGGCGGAGACCCATTCATTATTATACCTAACTGTGATGCTAAATGGGTAACCCCATCTATATTGCATATTCCTCTCCCTCAGGATGGTGGTAACCGGTCTCAGGGCTCTTCTAGCCTCCAGGGTCATTGGTGATAGGTCATTGTAGAGGGATATTTCTGCGCCCCTGTAGTTCCAGTGGGCCCTGGATCTAGCTTTCCTCATGATCATGTCTTTGGTGGCGAAGGAGTGCAGGCAGCATATTATATCCCTGGGGGTTCCCTCCGTGGGCCTGGGGCGGAGTGCTCTATGTGCCCTGTCATATTTAATAATCGCTGGTGTGTCCTCCCTTAGGATGATGCGGAATAGGGAGGTGAGCATCTCTTCTATATTTTCCCCCTCTGGAGATTCAGGTATCCCCCTTACCCTGATATTGTTGCGACGACTGCGGTTGTCCTGGTCTTCTAGCTGTCGCCTCATGGCCAGTATGAGGGTGCCCTGGCGTTTGAGGGCCGTGTCTGTGGCTGTAGAGTGGTCTTCAGTGGTCTGTGCCCTTTTTTCCACCTGCTGTATGCGGTGTTCTTGTGCTTTAATTTCGGCCTTCAGGCCGTTCACTTCAGATTTAATTGCTTCATATATGTTGTTAGTCAGGTGGGTGAGGTCATCTTTTGTGACCATCTTCTTTGCCATGCGTTTCAGTTCTGCTCCTATGTCTGCCAGTGTAGTTGTGTCGGCAGTGGAGCATGTAGATGCTGGCGAGGTCGGCGCCATTTTGGATGTCGGGGAGCTGGGGTCCGGGCCGCATGGCGCGTGGAGGAACTCATCCATCGGCCCCGTTTGCGATCCCGAGACCGAAGGTTTGGGGGTCTGGGGGAGGTCCCCTCTCTTTGTACGACCCATTGGTGGCAGTGCACGCCGGTGAGTAGTGGGGTGCTCCGTTCTGTGTGCTGTTGTGGAGCGGAGCTCAGCGCTTAGGCGGCCATGTTCGTCGGAGCCCAGGCCACGCCCTTTGCTGGGAAATTTTGCCCATTTATACAGTAGAGCATTTGTTGGACGAGAAGGACTGGTTCGCAATCTTCAGTCATCCAAAGGTGTTCAATGGGGTTGAGGTCAAGGCTCTGTGCAGGCCAGTCAAGTTCTTCCACACCAAACACATACAACCATGTCTTTATGGACCTTGCTTTGTGCACTCCGGCACAGCCTTGCAGGAGTAGAAAAGGGCCTCAGCATTCAGTGACCATGCTCTGTGACTGAATGTAGTCTTCCACGTTTTGGCCGAGTTGTTGCTATTCCTAAATAATTCTACTTTCGAAAAATACTGTTTTCAAAAAATACCACTTAGTATCAGGGATGACATTTCACGAACTGACTTATTGCAAAGGTGGCATCACAACTCCATGCTTGAATTCACTGACCCATTTTCTTTCATGAAAGTTTGTAAATGCAGACTGCATGGCTAGGTGAATGATTTTATACACATGTTGCAATGGGTCTAACTGAAACACCTGGATGCAATAATTAAGAAGTGTGTCCCAATACTTTATTCCATATAGTGTATAAAATGTAAAACAAAAAGTAACTAAAGAGCAATAAAAGGTCATAGCTAAAATTAAACAGTAGAAAACCTTGCCACGCTTAATTGTGCCACACCAACACAGTATTAGTGGGTGAGCACCATTTTTCTTGACTCATGCTAGCACATGTACAGGATCTCACAAAAGTGAGTACATCCCTAACATTTTTGTAAATATTTTATTATATTTTATTATATCTTTTCAAGTGACAACAGTGAAGAAATGACACTCTGTTACAATGTAAAGTAGTAAGTGTACAGCCTGTATAACAGTGTACATTTGCTCTCCCCTCAAAATAACTCAACACACAAAATTGATATTCCGCGGCATTTCCCCACATCGAAGATGGCCGCCGTTACCTGCAGTTCACGGAAGGTTGGAAACAGCAGAGACCGCGCAGCCTCAATTTCATACAAGATTGCAGGAACACAATCTTAATCCCTCCCTGCCGTCAGAGCCTGCCTTAGCACCTGCCCTGCCATCAGCCAGCCATTTAGACGTAGCTCTTCCATGGGAGAGCCCGCCCAGCCGTCAGCCAGCCCGCCCAACCATCAGCCAGCCCGCCCAGCCGTCAGCCAGCCAGCCCTACCGTAAGCCATTTTCTAACACTCATGGTAGAGGAGTGATAGAGAGTGGAGCTGATAGTTAAAGCTCTGTTATTGTCATAGATAGAGAGCTATGTTAGAGATGGACATATAAATCTCTATTAGGGAGGGACATAGAAAGCTCTGTTCGGTAGGAACATTGAAATTCTCTGTTAGGGACATTGAAAGACTCTGTCAAGGGCATTGAAATTCTCTGTCAGGGGCATTGCAATTCTCTGCCAGGGACATTAAAAGGCTCTGTCAGGGGCATTGAAAGACTCTGTCAGGAGCATTGAAATTCTCTGCTAGGGACATTAAAAGGGGCATTGAAATTCTCTGCTAGGGACATTAAAAGGCTCTGTCAGGGGCATTGAAAGACTGTCAGGGGCATTGCAATTCTCTGCTAGGGACATTAAAAGGCTCTGTCAGGGGCATTGAAAGACCCTGTCAGGGGCATTGAGATTCTCTGCTAGGGACATTAAAAGGCTCTGTAAGGGACATTAAAAAGCTCTGTCAGGGGCATTTAAATTATCTGCTAGGTACATTAAAAGGCTCTGTAAGGGACATTAAAAGGCTCTGTCAGGGGCATTGAAATTCTCTGCTTGGGACATTAAAAGGCTCTGTTAGGGACATTAAAAGGCTCTGTTAATGGTATTGAAAGACTCTGTCAGAAGCATTGAATGACTCTGTGAGGGGCAAAAAAACTGTTAACTGTATTTTTCAGTGTTCAAATCTTTTTGCTCCAAGTCTAACTCAAAAATCCTGCTTAAGTTCAGTTCTTTCTAAAATCATTATCAAAATCAGCACCCTTTTCAGTCAGGCTGTGAGATCTGTATTTTTCAAAGGTTTTTTTTGTTTTGTTTTTTTTAACCATTAAACAACCATGAATATGGAAAGCTGATTAAAGCAGGGAACTCTTCATAGAAAAAATATTACTACTTCTACCTGTTTGGCACTTATAGAAACTGAGAAAGAAGATACAACTAAAAATCCAGAAAGCATGCCTGAAATAGTTGTATCTACTGTTCCTCAGATAGCAGAGACAAGTGACAAGCCCCCCCCCCCAAAAAAAAAAAACACATAATGCTAGCCAATCTGCTTCTCAAACAAAGAAAAGCAAATATGATGATAGCTACTTGTCATTTGGATTCACAAGTGCCAGAAATGAAGATTGTCCTGAAGCACAATGTGTACTTTGCAATAAAATATTGCCAAATAGTTTAATAACGTTGTCATTTTGAGAAAAACCACATAGAGTAAAAAGATTTAGACATTTACTTTTTTAAGCGAAAGCTGAAGGACTATCAGAAGAGTAAACAATTTATGAGTAAAAAATGTCAAAATGTTAAAGAAAAAAATCACGGAAGCTTTTTACAGAGTGAGTTATAGCATAGCACTTGCAGGAGAAGCACACACAATTGGGGAATAACTAATAAAACCATGTGCAAAAGAAATAGTGTCATGTATTTTTAATGAGAATTTGAATAAAAAAACTGAAGCTGTGCCACTTTCCAACAACACAGTTGATGATCTTGCTGATGGCATCCATACAGAACTAATTTCTCGATTGCATCAATATCATGGGTACTCATTGCAATTAGACAAGTCCACAGATGTTGCAGGACATTCAGTTTTGTTGGTTTTTGTTAGATATAATTTTGACAAACAGATTGAAGAAGACTTGCTTCTGTATGAAACTTTGAAAACTCATACCACTGGGGAGAGCATCTTTAACTGTATACAGAAGTTCATGAACACACACAGTATAAATTGGGACAAATGTGTAGATGTGTTCAGTGATGGTGCCAAAGCAATGGTTGGGAAAGTGGCAGGTGCTGTGACACGAATAAGAAATGTAGTAAAAAACAACACCGATTCTCGCTGTGTTCTTCACAGACATGCACTGGTAGCTAAAAATATTTCAATCTCACTTAAAGCTGTACTAGACAAATCGGTCCAGATTATTAATTTAATTTAATTTAATTAATTTAAAAATATATGTGAAGATATAGGTAGTCACCACTCTGCTCTGCTTTTGCATTCAAAAGTCCGTTGGTTATCACGAGGTAAAGTCCTTGTTAGAATGTTTGAATTGCAACAAGAGTTGCTTGCATATTTCCAGGATTATAAATTTGGATTATCTGATCGATTAAGAAACACTCTATGGTTATCCAAAGTAGCATATCTTGCAGACATATTCACAAAATTAAATTACATGTTTATCACTCCAAGGAAAAAACATTAATATTTTTTATGCAAGAGATAAAATATTTTCACTGTCTCGTAAACTGCAGTTTTGGACCTCATTTGTTGAGCAAAATAATTTAAACTCTTTGCCAACACTTGCCAACAAGGATTTTCTTGAAGAATCAGAAATTGAACTTAAAGATGAAATTCACAATGAAATTGTAGATCATCTTCACCATTTAATCACATCTATTAATCAGTATTTTCCATTCTTGAATAAAAATAATAATGACTGGGTTTGAAATCGATTCATGAAAGACAAGTCAGCCAATTTTTCTGATGTAGATTTTAAGAATCTGAGCCAAAAATGTAAAGATTTGTTTCTTATTGCTTTTTGGGGTGATTTAAGAATACCCAGAATTGTCCAATCAAAGTTCTGTTGCCATTCGCCAGCACATGCTTGTGAAACTGGATTTTATTAAAGGACACGGAGGCTCTTATTAGGCTTTATCTCTTTCTTTATTCCTCAGCAGCAAAGAAAGGATATTGATATTTTTTAATATAGCAATAACAAAAAGAAAAAACAGATACCCTTAAGGGTTAACCATATAACATTCCATATCCATTAACCAATAGGATCAGTCCTTGTACTATATCCCTTCATGTGAGGTAAACTACTCCCTCTTTCTTTGCTGCTGCCTCAGCTAAGTACCACATATTTTTCAGCTCCTCAAATATTGTGTTGTTTAGATTCATATTACTATTTATTTATTTATTTCTTTGGTATATCTGCTGTTTTTGTTTGTGTCTATTATTTTTCATTTGTTTGTGTATTTTACTGAGGTTTGCTTTTCCTCCTGTTCCCAGTGCAGGGTGCTTGCCTCCTCCCTGAGGCAAGCCCCATCCTGCACTGCCGTTTTTCGGGTTGTTTATAACCCGTTCCTCCTTTCACTTCCCCGGGTGAGGGTCGCTCAGGCATCCCCTCCCCTCCCCCCCCTCACCCCCTCCGGCCCAGAACGAGCCGTTTTTACTGTGGCGGCCGTTTCCGCCGCTCGCGCATGCGCGGTCTACACTCGCGCATCGCGGCGGCCATCTTAACTGAGGGCAATTTTGCCGCTCTTTTCGCCCGCGGTCCGCGCCACTCTGACAGGGAGGGGCGCGAGCTGATTGGGTGAGGGAAGTGTTGGGCAGCTTTCCAGTGTCCCCCAGGAGTCATTCCTGAGGGAACACTCGGTAAGCTGCCATATTATATGTGCCAGAATACTTGTGCCTTGTAGAACTGTGCCTGCCTTTACTTTTAGTCTAGTGCTCAGCCACTTACCTTATACTGCCGGTATATTAACCTCTGCAGTGCTGCCAGTGTGCATTTGGTCCAAAAGTGACTGTTTTATTTCAGTACCTTTCTCCCTATACTACTACTGTGCACATTCCTGATCACTATGCAGTCCCCTGCTGATAAGCAGACAGTTACCCCCCCTCCCACCTCTACTAAACCCAGCAAACGTGATAAGACAGCCATGTCTACAGACGCTGCTGTCATTGAGGGAGTTGGGGACGCATCCCAGGAGCACGTGAACTCAGAGGAGTTCCAGGCGCTCCTGGATGCCACGATGAGTAGGTCTGTCACACAGGCCATTTTTACTGCCATGGGGGCGATGTCGGACACCCTGTCCCACTCCATTTCCTCTGCTATTAGGGCATCCGGTCACAACCCGGGCTCGGCACCCCCTATATCCAGTGATAGCAAGCCAATGGTCCCTAGCGGCCGCAAGGCTACGTGTAAATCGCACCACCTGTCAGGTGCTACCTCCAGAAATACTAAGACGGACAGGTTGCGCCCTGTTGAGAGTGATGACGTGGTGCTCCCACGTAAAAGAGCCCCCCGCCGGGCAAAAACGGTGCGGAATTGGAAGAGGGCAAAAGCCCTATCTGATCCGTCCGACTCCGACTCGGACTCAGAGGAGGTATCAGATGGGTCCGATGACATCGACCCAATTAATTCTGACAATTCATCCCCCGAACGCAGCGACACCGCGCCTCCAGCTCTAGACGCGGAGCGCGAGACGGATGAGTCCGCTGTGTTAGACCCCCAAGGGGAACCCCTTTTTGATCCCGATACCTTACACAATCCGCGTTCAGCGGAGTGGTATCCCACGACTCATGTGGCCGTTTATATTGCGACTAGGGTCAGAAAACCCCTCGACAAGGCCACAAGAAACAAACTAAGGGCGGAATGCCCAAGGCCCACTGTCCCAGACATGGCCTGCGTGACCCCTGAAGTGGATCCCAAAGTCGCCCAGTTCCTGGGTAAGTCAGGATGGAGGGCCAAGAAGGGTTTGGACTACTCCTTAAAACACTGCCAGGACAAGATCCTGGACATACTCGGGCCTATAGCTAAAATCTTCGATATGGTCGAAGCGGCCCTTACTGGGGGGACCCCAATTGACTTGATGGCCATCAGAGGCTGGATTCAGAGGGGCATATGCCTAATAGGAAATGCCAACACCGCATTGGCCACGGAACGGCGTAAAGCCATATTGTTGAAAATCGAGCCAAAACTAGTGCATTTGGCAATCTCCGAGCCTGGCACACAGGCAAAAGGTCTCTTATTTGGAGACAATTTTGTTAAGACCCTGGGTAATTACGTAAACACATTTACGGCACTAGATAAGGCACAACATAATATGAAGCGAGTGTTCTCGCAAAAGGTTTTCGGGGGGGCCGGCAGACAGCGGGGCCGTCTGTCCGGCCGCCCCTCCCGGACTCAGTTCCGGGGCTATCGAGGCTCCGCCACAACCCGGTTCCACCCACCCGAACCGAGGGCACAATCACCATTCTTCCCGACCAGGGGCAGATCATGGCATCCACGCGGAACCAGGGGATCCTCCTATGGCCGTCGGCCTTATGGTGAGTCACTCCACATTACACACCATTCCCTTTGTACCTGTGGGGGGCAGATTGTTTCAATTCCAGGATGCGTGGCACAACCTAACCTCAGATACATGGGTCCTAGAGACCATCCTCGGCTATCACATCGAATTTACACAACAGCCGATTCAACTCTCATTGCCACATCGGATTATTTTTTCCCCACTAGACAAACAGCTAGTGTTAAAAGAGATTCACGCACTGGAGAAAAAATGTGCGATATACAGGGTTCCTATTACCGCCCCCGGGTTCCTAAGCAACATCTTCTTAGTACCCAAGAAAGGTGGGGGCATGAGGCCAGTAATAAACTTGCGGCCTCTCAACGCCTTTGTCACATACCATCACTTCAAGATGGAAGGAATACACTGCCTCCGAGACCTATTAAGACTGGGAGACTGGATGGTAAAATTGGACCTCCAGGATGCATACCTCACAATACCGATTGCCGAGGACTGTCAACAATTCCTGCAATTCCAATGGGACCAGACGATGTGGCGTTTCCGCTGCCTCCCTTTCGGCCTGTCTTCAACCCCGTGGTGCTTCACCAAGCTGCTGAAACCGGTAGTTGCCCTCCTTCGCAGCAGAGGCGTACGTCTGATCATATACCTCGACGACATGCTGATCATGGCCCAAGACACACAGCTACTGAATCAACACCTATTCTGGACAATAACCCTTTTACAAAACCTAGGTTTCCTAATCAATTGGGACAAATCGATCCTACAACCTTCACACGCGATAGAGTTTTTGGGTTTCGATATAGACGCAGTACACGGAACGCTCAGTCTTCCTACCGCAAAAGTAAAACTTATCAAGAAGGAAATCCGGAGGACGTTGGCTCGACCAGTCTTAACCCTCCGACAGCTAGCCAGGATAATTGGCCTGCTCTCGGCCTCTATACAAGCGATCTTCCCAGGCCCTCTCCACTACAGATCCCTACAACAACTCAAGGCAACCCACCTACGCTTGGGTCACTCCTATTCAGATTCTGTACCTCTAGACTGCGCGGCAAAAGAGGAACTGGCATGGTGGCTTCAACACATGGAAGCATGGAACGGCAAGGCAATCTTCGGCGCCACTCCGGATCTAGTCATAGAATCCGACGCGAGCAGACTGGGATGGGGGGCCCGCTGTGGTCCTACCTCTACAGGTGGAAAATGGTCTTCCGAAGAAAAAGAACTCCACATCAATGGTTTGGAACTCCTGGCTGGGTCATTCGCCCTACGGAGCCTCCTCGGACACACGACCAATTGTTCCATACTCCTACGCATGGACAATGTCTCAGCCGTCCGCTACATCAACCACTTGGGTGGCACGAGGTCCTCAATCCTCACGAACTTGGCGAAAGAATTCTGGCATTTCTGCCTGAGTCGCAGCATATCCGTACAGGCGGAATACCTCCCAGGCCTCTCCAACACCGTAGCGGATTGGCACTCCAGGCATTTACGAGACAACAGTGCATGGCGATTGAATCGCACAGTATTCCAGAAACTCCACCAACTCTGGGGACCGATGCACATCGACCTTTTTGCCTCCCGGCTGAATGCTCAACTCCCCTCATTCTTCAGCTGGAGACCAGACCCAGACGCCACGGCAGTGGATGCCTTCCTACAAAATTGGCCGAACACCAGGCTATACGCTTTCCCCCCTTTCTCACTCATAGCGCGGACTCTCCTACACTTACAGCGCTCCCGAGCATCGTTGGTTTTGATAACACCGTTCTGGACGGCACAGCCATGGTTCCCTTCCCTCATGGAAATGTCAATCGACCTCCCCAGATTGATTCCAGGGAGCACGGAATTATTATCAGATCCCGATGGGAACTCTCATCCACTTCTGGTGCAAGGTCATCTCAGACTCCTAACATGGCTCCTCTCCGGGGACCCTGGACCATGCCGAATGTTTCACAAACGACTTTGGAATTATTGGCAGGAGCTTGGGCCCCAGGGACAAGACGTTCCTATGCTCATGCCTGGAACACATGGTGTAGTTGGTGCGTGGAACGGCACGTGGATCCCATACGTGCTCCTATAAACCAGGTTTTGGGCTTCCTTACTACCCTTTATGACCAAGGCTTGGCTTATCGCACCATAAATGTGTACAGGTCAGCGATTTCAGCTGGGCACACTGGTTGGGAAGGCTTCCCGGCTGGGAAACACTTATGGATCTGTCGTCTCCTACGAGGCATAAAATTTGCACGTCCGCCACAACCTCGTTACACGGCCCTATGGGATGTGAATATGGTCCTTCGGTTGTTGCAAGATTGGCCCCCAAACTCGAACCTCACACTCAAGCAAGTGTCTGCAAAATTGGCGATGCTCCTATGCTTAATTTCCTGCAAACGGGTATCAGACGTGAGGGCCTTAGACATCGATGCACGATCATTCACACCGGATGGTGTCCTGTTTAGTATCACCAGACGTACGAAGTCGAACACCACTTCAGTCTTCTATCCCTCCTTTCCTCACAACGCTAACCTCTGCCCGGTAGCATGCCTGCAGGAATATGAATTACGGACACAGCCATTCCGGAACCCAACAACACATAATTTGTTCTTGGCAGTGAGAAAACCTCATCAACCAGTATCCACGGGAACTCTGACACGTTGGGTGAAATGGATAATGTCAAATGCTAATATCGACACAGCCGTTTACGGGGCACACTCTACTAGAGGCGCTATGGCCTCTAAAGCATTCTACATTGGATGTAAACTGGAAGACCTCCTCCGCACAGCTGACTGGTCCCGAGAATCGACGTTTAAGGAATACTACTTTAGACCAACAGAACATATCTCGTCTAGGGTCATATCACAGCTTTAAACTAGCCTAATAAGAGCCTCCGTGTCCTTTAATAAAATTACCAGATTTTACTAATTACATGACGTAAAGTCATGATTTTATAAAGGACACGGAGGCGAGTATTAGCCCGCCCACTGAAAGGTAAGCCGTACATGTATTTTTTTCCCACCCACTTACTCATAAACAAGCTATAGCATTTTGGATGTTTAGAATCAAAGTTCTAGGGTAAGATTGCGATTTAGACTGATTTATGCTAGAATGTCGCAAGCAATGTTTTCAGATATAAACGTTTGTCTACGGACCGGTACAACATATATGTATGACAACGATATTCGAATACATTTTACCATATATCTCTCTGTCTCCTACAGCTTAACCCTGTGATGACATAACCGGGATCGTCCAATATCTCAACATTATTTGGAACATTCGCCGGAATCCCCTAAGAAAGATTATCCAAGTTTGAGAAAATGTTTTTCCCTTGTTGATGTGTTCAGCTTCGGCGTCAGCCAGAAAGAGGAAGTAGTTTACCTCACATGAAGGGATATAGTACAAGGACTGATCCTATTGGTTAATGGATATGGAATGTTATATGGTTAACCCTTAAGGGTATCTGTTTTTTTCTTTTTGTTATTGCTATATTAAAAAATATCAATATCCTTTCTTTGCTGCTGAGGAATAAAGAAAGAGATAAAGCCTAATACTCGCCTCCGTGTCCTTTATAAAATCATGACTTTACGTCATGTAATTAGTAAAATCTGGTAATTCTCGCCTTACTTTGCAACAAAAACAAAGTATCGAAATTGACTTGACGCAACTGCAGACATGCAAATACAATTGTCAACAATAAACCAGATATAAAAAGAATTTGCTGGCAAAAGAGAACATTACACTCTGCTCATTGAAGGGTTTGTGCTGTGCTGTGCTGCACTGCGCTCCTCTATGGCATACATTTTTTTGCTGGGGTTCTAAAGTCTTGCTATACCATGCCAAAGGGTTCCAAGGGAAAAATGAATTGGGAAACCTAGGCTATAAGAAGGTTGCCAAGGCCCTGAAACCGAGCGGCAGCACGGTGGGAAAAACCATACAGCCGTTTCACAGGACAGGTTCCACTTAGAACAGGCCTCGCCGTGGTCGACCAAAGAAGTTGAGTGCACGTGCTCAGCGTCATATCCAGTGGTTGACTTTGAGAAATAGACATATGAGTGCTGCCAGCATTGAAGGGGTGGGGGGTCAGCCTGTCAGTGCATAGACTATACACCGCACACTGCATCAAATTGGTTTGGATGGCTGTCATCCCAGAAGGAAGCCTCTTCTAAAGATGATGCACAAAAAGCCCACAGTTTGCTGCAGACAAGCAGACTAAGGACACGGCTTACTGAAACCATGTCCTGTGGTCTGATGAAACCAAGATAAACGTATTTGGTTCAGATGGTGTCAAGCATGTGTGGCAGCAACCAGGTGAGGGGAACAAAGACAAGTGTGTCTTGCCTACAGTCAACATGGTGGTGGGAGTGTCATGGTCTGGGCCTGCATGAGTGCTGCCGGCATGGGGGAGCTACAATTCATGAACCATGAATGCAACATGTACTGTGACATACTGAAGCAGAGCATGATCCCCTCCCTTTGGAGATTGGGCCACAGGGCAGTATTCCAACATAATAAGGACCCCAAACACACCTCCAAGCTAAAGAAGCTGAAAGTAAAGGTGAAGAACTGGCCAAGCATGTCTACAGACCTAAACGCTATTGAGCATCTTTGGGGCATCCTCAAATGGAAGATGGGGGAGCGCAAGGTCTCTAGCATTCACCAGCTCTGTGATGTCCTCATGGAGGAGTGGAAAAGGACTCCCGTGGCAACCTGTGAAGCTCTGGTGTACTCCATGCCCATAAAGGTTAAGGCAGTGCTGGAAAATAATGGTGGTCGCACAAAATATTGACACATTTCAACAATTTGAACATTTCCACTTAGGGGTGTACTCACTTTTGTTGCCAATGGTTTAGACATTAATGGCTGTGTGTTGAGTTATTTTGAGGGGTGAGCAAATGTACACTGTTATACAGGCTGTACACTTACTACTTTACATTGTAGCAGAGGGTAATTTCTTGTTTCGTGTTGTCACATGAAAAGATATTAAAAAATATTTAACAAAAATATTTTACAAAAATATTTACAAAAATGTGAGGGGTGTACTCACTTTTGTGCGATACTGTATAGAACCACTGTAACTCTTTACTTGCCTCATTCAGAATTTGTACTATTATACTCCTGTAATCCACTCAATTCTGTGCAGAACATGTTGTGAGCTCCAATTAAAATCACAATCAACTAAGTGGGCATGGCTAAAAATTATGTGAATCTGATCCAATAAAAATGGCTTTTAAATATAGAATAAATGCTATTGCACTTTAATGAAAGTGGATTCATGTAGATATTGATGGTGCTATCATTATACACACTATTTTGATATACGAGAGGGTTTATATGAGAAAGCCTGCTGTTACTTTTTAAAATTTAGCGTTATGATAAGTTTTAGAATTAGAGTTGGTTTAGGGGCAGATATCGGGTTAGGTTAATTGTTAGTTCAGTGGTATGGTCAGTGTTGCAATTTGTAGGGGTATGTGCAGTTTGTTTTAGAAATGCTGGGATTATGGATAAATTAATGTTAAGAGCAAAGTTTGGATTGGGGTAAAGTCACAGTTAGAATAAGGAGTAGGGTTAGCGTTAAGAATAAAGCTAAGGATGAGGGTAGTGTTGGAAACATTGTTAAGATTATAGAAGTGTTAATGTTATATTATTATTATTATTTTATTATTTATACAGCGCCATCGCATTCCGTAGTTATAGATTATCTTCTTTTGAAAAATGCATTGTTTTATCCATTTCAAATGAGGGCTGCTAAACTGCTCCTAATGAGGCACAAATCAAAAAAAGCAAATCAAAGCAAATCATCAAAATTGTTAAAATCCTATACTAAAAAAATGAATCAGGCACCTTACAGTTTTGACTTCACCCATTTCAATAATGCCTATCAGCCCTATGTAAAATCGGAATTGGTGTTTTTGGAGATGCAGCAACAAACGAATTATTTCCTTTTTCTCAATATTATACACCCGGTGTACAAAATTCATAACATCAGTGCTCTGTAATGTTCATATGAGAAATAATATAAAAAAAACAATAAATGGAAAAAATGGTAATAAAATTGCTTTGTGAAAAGTGTCAATATGACTCTAGTAACACATTTGGTATCTACATTTTAAAAACATGCATTTGGTTTATGGCTATTTTTGGCTCCATGGCATTTTAATTCCCAGAATACCTTTTTCAGCCTTGAACCAGTGATAGGCTCCTATTATTTCACCTGTAACTGGAAAATTAAGTAAATCATACACATTTATTTCTCAAATCCAAACAAACTGTGAATAACTTTAGTAACACCAGATGTGTTAAAGTTATAGTGACAAAATTGTTTTTTTTGAAAGTTTTTTTTTAGTTGACATTCTTTGGTCTGATCTTTGCAATTAATTGTGTCTGTTACCACAATTTTGTGTATAATGTATAGGACCGTTGTAGGAAATTAGCTTTTCTTGAGATGTTGTTTGTCTCTCATCAGTGAAACAAAGAAAAATAAAATTTGTGGCGCTAGAATAAATAGCAGCTAGAACACACTAGTGGGTACAATCACAATAAACCCACAGAACCATAAATATACAAAAACAGAAAAAGTGTACAGCGCATATACCAGACCCACAAGTCTTGCATGAATATAAACACAATCAGTGAATATGTGATAATAGAAGATGAGATAAATACCCCAATATTTTTAGATCTTTGAGGGTCATAAACATTTGCCAGATTCTGTATAAAAGCTGGTTCAAGTGATGTCACTTTAAGATGTCTCAATTCAAATCTTGAGGTTACTCCCAGAGATGAAGCTTGGTCCTCAGAATGTGCAAATTATTGAGCAAGCAAACATCAAATTAGAAGAGTATAAAAAACACATTTATTACAAGTAAATAAAAACCTTACATTGAGGTCTTGTAAAATCAGCAAAAATAGCAGGATAGGTAGTAGCACAACGCGTTTTGACGATCAATCTCGTCTTCCTCAGGTGCAGTTCACAATATTGTGTAAAGTCCATACATTTAAAGGCCTTTTGGCGCGGAAAATCGGGTATTTAGGACCCGCACCCTTTGCCGTCGGACCAATCAATGAGAGCCAAATGATTTCTCTTTTGCTGTCTGCAGTTTCCGGATTCATGCGTTCCACTGCTTTTACTTCCGGTATCGCGTGCGTTCCAATGTGCGTTTCACAGGGGGCACTTCCGGTTTCGCTTGCGGTTCGGTTTTCTTAGCAGAGAAGTCCATGGCAAAGTTCAAAATGCTGATAATCTTCAGGCTCACATAAACATAGTATCAAAGTATATATGTGCACATATATACATGTACAAAACATATAATTAAGAAAAGAAGAGTAAATAAAAAAGATTAAAGTTAGTAATAACCACAACTTACTGAATTGTTAAAAAAAAATGTATATGTAGAGGTATATAATGAAATATATAGGTAAAACCAATAAATATATATTCACCAAATATACATAAATTAAATATAGTTATACATTTCAAAATCAATGTTTAAACCACATGGAGAGAGGGTTTCCAGCTCAAAGATCCATTTCATTTCTGTTCTATTCAAGATCTTGAGGTGGTCCCCCCCTCTCCATGGTTTCTGGATCTTTTGAATTCCCAAAAAATGCAAACACTTAGTGTCCCCATTATGTTTTTGGTGAACATGTGCTGACAATGAATGATTAAGAACTCCCTTTTGTACATTTCTAAGGTGTTCGCAGATTCTAACTTTTAGGGGTCTAGTAGTACGCCCTATGTACTGCAGTCCACAGATACATGTTAATAAATAGATAACATTACTTGAGTTGCATGTTATAAAATCTTTGACTGTGTATTCTTTTTTTGTCTTATTTGAGATAAATTTCTCAGTTTTCCTATTTATAATTTTACTCATATTACACGCCCTACAATTCCCACAGTTAAAGAACCCTTGTAATTTTTTTCCATGTAAATCATTATCTCTAAGGGTTTTTTTTAGGGATATAGCTCCTTGTCAATATATCTTTAAAATTATTGGCGCCTCTATAAACTATTTTCGGCCTTTCTCCTATATAGTCACTAAGATCTACATTTTGTTTAAGGATATACCAATGTTTTTTTAAAACTTTGTGAAAAATATGACTCTGTGAGTTAAAATCACAAATAAAAGACACTTGTTTAGCTTGTGTACATTCTTTTTTCTTTTTGTACGTTAATAAATCTTTTCTGGGTTTAATTAAAACTTCCTCCAATTGTGCCTCTACATCAACCTTTTTATATCCTTTCTGATAAAATTGTTCTTTTAGGATATCGGTTTGTTCTAAAAATGTTTTTTCTTCCGTATAATTCCTTTTTATTCTCATATGATTGACTTTTAGGGATGTTTGAAAGCCTAGATTTAAAATGACAACTCTCACTGTTGATGTAGCTATTGACATCAACAGTTTTAAAAAAAGTGCTGGTCTTAACAACTCCATTGTCAATAAAAATCTTTAAATCTAGGAAGTATACTTCTTGATTACTTATTTCCGAGGTAAGCTTAATACCCCAAGAATTAGAATTTAAGAAAATTAAAAAGTTATCCAATGATGTCTTACTTCCCTTCCAGATTAAAAAGATATCATCAATGTACCGCCTATAGAGGACCAAGTTCGCCACCCAGTCATGCTCAGCATATACATTGGATTCTTCCCAGAATGCCATAAAGAGATTGGCATAACTGGGCGCGAACTTGGTCCCCATGGTAGTACCTCTCCTCTGAATATAGAATTCCCCCTCGAACCAAAAAAAATTGTTTTGTAGGATAATTTTAATGCCCTCAATAATGAACTCAATTTGTTCTCCTTTAAATGCGTTAGATGTTCTCAAAAAATGTTCCACCGCCTTACATCCTTTTTGGTGTTCTATGACTGTATAAAGGCTACTGACATTGCTAGTAACGAGAAAATAGTCTTCTTTCCAGTCTATTTTTTGTAGAATCTGAAGGAGATTAATGGAATCTTTTAAATATGCTCGAGTTTTGGTGACAAGAGGTTGCAGCAGGATATCAATATATTGTGACAGGGGTGATAACAAGGAATCAACCCCTGCCACAATTGGTCTCCCTGGAGGTTGTACAGGATCCTTATGGATTTTGGGGAGAACATAGATCACGGGGATAATAGTATGTTCTTTATTAAGAAACCCATATTCATCCCTAGTCAAAATCCCCTGCCGCAAGCCTTGGTCCAAAAGTTTTACTAACTTTTTCTTGATGTTTTGTTCTGGATAATTCTTTAGTATTCCATATGTTTCTTCATCCTTCAACTGTCTAAACATTTCTTCCACATAGAATGCTTGGTTCATAATAACAACCCCTCCCCCCTTATCTGTGGGTTTGATGATAATACTATCATCCTTACTAAGATCTTCGAGGGCTTTTTTCTCACCCCATGTGAGGTTAAATTCAAATTTGGAAAGTAGTTTAATTTTCTTGAGATAGGTAATACATGCCTGTTCAAATGCCTTCATACTTGATGTTTTAAGCTGGTATGGAAAAAATGATGAAATCGGTTTTAAAGTAGTATGGTTAAATTCAGCAATTTCCTCTAGTTTTGTCTCCTCCCTCTCCTTCCTCTGGAAGAATTTTTTAAGGCAGAGTTTCCTCATATATCGATTAAAATCTATAAACGTGTCGAATTTGTTGATATTACAACTAGGTGCAAATTTAAATCCTTTCGTAAGCACTCCTATATGGTCCCTATTTAAGCATTTATTTGATAAGTTAAATATTTTTATAGATTCTATTTTTTCAGAATTGTCGTCAGTAGCTACAAATCTCTTGGTCTTCTTCTTTCTCTTTCCTCCTCTGGTTCCTCTTCCATACATCGCCTTTTCAGAGGGGAATGTTGAGTTCTTACCGATGTGGTGTGTGTATTGGGGGTTCCTAAAAAACTATTTCGTCGTTAGTTCTAAGTGGTTCATATCTATTCCTATGAACATATGATCTCTCTATTGGTGTATCTTTGGGGTAGTTTAATCTGGATTGTGGCACATGTGTGTTTGATGTTCTGAAATTCCTATAGTGCCTAGGTGTCTCATTGGAATTTCTCCTCCCTCTCTTAACTTCTATCCATTGATTTTTGTCTGTCTCTTCCCTATATCTGTATGGATTTGCATGATATCGTCCCGGGGCATCTCTATTAGTCCGCTGATTGGAGGGCTCTTGATTATTTCTAGTTGCAAAGTTCCTTTGCCTATCGGGTCTATGAACATCTTTTTTTTGATTGATTTGGTGCCCTTCTAACATTACCTCTTTTGTAATCATCTAGATCATGTATATACTTCTTTTGTTTAACTTGTAAGGTATCTTTTTCAATCTTGTCCAAATTTTTATTCATTTGAATAGATCCTCAAAATCTTTAGTATTAGAAAGTGGTTCTAACTTGTCTTTTATGCTCTTAATAGCTGCATCCAATTTTTTAAGTGTTAATGCCCTTTGATCAATTATGATATTAATCATGGTGATTGAAAAAGATTCAAGGGCATTGTTCCAGATGCCCATGAACCTACTATCATCTCTGTCAACTGTAGGGGTTTTATAGAATCTGAGACCTCTAGGTGTGATCTCCTCCTTGAGGTATTTTTCCATAGAGAAAACCTCCCATTTGATTCTTAACTCTCTACTTAATAATTTTTCTAATTCTTCACAGATAATATCTAAATCGTCACTTTCATTGACTGTAAATTGGTCGTCAGCCAAAATGTGATTACATTTTTGATTAATATTTTCCATCCACCCATCCCTCCTTTCAAATATATTCATAATTTAGGGTGGTGTGAAGGAACAAGCAGCCCAAATTGTACTAGTGATTGAAGATACAACAGTGAAACAAAGAAAAATACAATTTGTGGAGCTAGAATAAATAGCAGCTAGAACACACTAGTGGGTACAATCACAATAAACCCACAGAACCATAAATATACAAAAACAGAAAAAGTGTGCAGCGCATATACCAGACCCACAAGTCTTGCAGAAATATAAACACAATCAGTGAATATATGATAATAGAAGAGGAGATAAATACCCCAATATTTTTTAGATCTTTGAGGGTCATAAACATTTGCCAGATTCTGTTTTAAAAAAAATATTGGTATATCCTTAAACAAAATGAAGATCTTAGTGACTATATAGGAGAAAGGCTGAAAATAGTTTATAGAGGCGCCAATAATTTTAAAGATATATTGACAAGGAGCTATATCCCTAAAAAAACCCTTAGAGATAATGATTTACATGGAAAAAATTACAAGGGTTCTTTAACTGTGGGAATTGTAGGGCGTGTAATATGAGTAAAATTATAAATAGGAAAACTGAGAAATTTATCTCAAATAAGACAAAAAAAGAATACACAGTCAAAGATTTTATAACATGCAACTCAAGTAATGTTATCTATTTATTAACATGTATCTGTGGACTGCAGTACATAGGGCGTACTACTAGACCCCTAAAAGTTAGAATCTGCGAACACCTTAGAAATGTACAAAAGGGAGTTCTTAATCATTCAGTGTCAGCACATGTTCAACCATGGAGAGGGAGGGACCACCTCAATATCTTGAATAGAACAGAAATGACCTCAATGTAAGGTTTTTATTTACTTGTAATAAATGTGTTTTTTATACTCTTCTAATTTGATGTTTGCTTGCTCAATAATTTGCACATTCTGAGGACCAAGCTTCATCTCTGGGAATAACCTCAAGATTTGAATTGAGACATCTTAAAGTGACATCACTTGAACCAGCTTTTATACAGGATCTGGCAAATGTTTATGACCCTCAAAGATCTAAAAATATTGGGGTATTTATCTCCTCTTCTATTATCACATATTCACTATATTTCTGCAAGACTTGTGGGTCTGGTATATGCGCTGCACACTTTTTCTGTCTCTCATCAGTGTTCTAATAATTGAATCACAGTGTCTTGCAGCCAAAAATGTATATTTATTCAAACATACACAACATCCGAAATAGCATACATTAATGCACACACCTGGACCAATATAGGGAAATGAGTAAAAAGCACTTCAAGATAGTATCCATCTTTGATGTTAAGAATATTGGTAAAGAAATTTTAACTGCAATCGGTTTTAAATGTCTAAATTCAGGGAAGTGCACATAAAGTTTGCCTGATACTTTAAAATAAGTGGCTAGCATAGAAAAAAAGGGGCTTAACCATTCTGTACAATCTATAATTAAACCCATACGTTATATTTGGCGGTAAACTATGAGTTACACACAGGGCTAAATACATTAAATTAATTAGTGCTTTTAAGAAGTCTAGCTTGCAATGCTGGGTCAAAGGTCAATATCAACTAGCCTTCATGCATCATAATCTTAACAAGAACCATATGTGGTGACCGTTGATATACAGATGAATAGGATCTCAGTTATTTGTCTGAAAGTGGTTTGAAATGAAATTAAAATTATATTACAAAGATGAAATCCTACATTTAATATATTTTTTTTCTTCCTTTTTATGTACATTGAATATCGTATACCATTAAGGAATGTTTTAAGTGAGTGTTTTTATTCTATGCATGACATAGTGGCTCTTGCACAAAATATTGCACTTTATACAAATTATAAAAATTTATAAAAAGCTTTTAGCACAGAGTGAAGTGCACTTTCTGTATAAATTATGCACATAGATTTTTGCACTCTAGTTATTATACTCACCTAATTACGTGAGCTTTGTATATAAAATATTTTTTTATATTTCTTCTGTGTGGTTAGGGCCTCTTTATTGAAAAACTCCAAGATTAGAGTGTTTTTGTTATATATATATATATATATATATATATTTTATAAAAGCTGTACAACTTACCTGTACTCTGACTCCAAGAGGCACTCATCTCTGAAGCTCAATACACACACAATTGTTGGTTAAGTATAAGGAAAATACACTGGCAGATTGTGAGAATGCCATGATAGGCTTTACTTATGTCTCTAAAACATCAAGCATTTAGAACACACCAGTTACTTGATAACAGCAGCCATCACACAAAATAAGAAATAAAGAAGTGAGAAAGCAAAACAGAACTTTATTCCTGTGAGTAAACTCACAAGTTCACATACATATACAAATAGTAACTGAACCTAACAGCGCAATCTACAGCTAAAGTGCTGTTAATACATATGGGATAGTACATGCTGTTGTACTTCACAACAATGATAATTTGATGCAAGCCAATGCTGCTCACAGAGAAGCATTGTAGAAGTATGGCACATGCGCAGCAAATGCAATGATAAACCAATCCAGTGCCCTGAATCCAATCAGGGTTTTTCACTAAAAGCTGAATTCAATCTGAAATTTAATTTGTGGAAATTTGGAGTTAAGTGAAAAAAATCAGAATGAGGAGAATTAGTTTTGCTTGATGTCATCAAGTTGTACATGAATAAATATGAAAATTAGAGGTCTTGACAATGTTTTCTACAAAATATAAACATTTCTGTTTCTTAGATGTATTGGTTTTGGTTTATAGAGTGCCCCTTTAAGTGTTACCCTGAAAATCTGTTCAGTACATGATTTCAAGGGCTGGATTTAAACAATCGTATTCTATATGTTCTACATTATATTTAAGAGGTACACAAACTCCACAAACACTAGCTCATTTAATTTTTTTGATTTTGCTGCATCTCACTCCAGCCGACTGAACTGACTTAGACTAATGCCTAGCAATTATGAAGCAGCAGACTGCCTGGGCGAAAGTGTCATTAGTGTGAATCAAACTCTCCTTAATGGATTCTGGTTTTCCGATATGTTTTCATAAGAAAGAGTATTAGAGAAAACGGAATTCAAATTAAAGTAGAATCTTAAAATATCTTTAAATATTAAAGCTATTTTGCAAAATCACAATGAAAAATGAATGCAGTTTTAATACTTAACAAAGCCACTGTAATCACTGCAACTGCCTACACCACACATTCAGTCACAGACATCCCCTTCTTTCTAGGTCAGACACTGCAAATATGTGCCTTGTTAATCATTGCTATAGGATTAGCACTGTCTTTGTAGTCTAGTTTATTAAGCTCTTGTCTCCCTAAAAAGTAGCACTGTCTTATTAAATGGAAGGGGGATTTGAAAGACAGACAGATAGATAGAGATCTACAGGTAACATGTGGAAGTCATCTATCAAAACACAAATAATTATAAATAAAAAAGTTAATTTTTTTTTAATAATCTTGCGCAGAGGAAATTGAATCAGACAATTCCTCTTTAGAAAATATAATTTAATGCTACCTATAAATATAAATTAAACTTTTTCATATAAACATAGAATGTGACGGCAGATAAGAACCATTCTGCCCATCTAGTCTGCCCAATTTTCTAAAATACTTTCATTAGTCTCTTATATCTAAGATAGCTTTATGTCTATCCCACGCATGCTTAAACTCCTTCACTGTATTAACCTCTACCACTTCAGCTGGAAGGCTATTCCATACATCCACTACCCTCTCAGTAAAGTAATACTTTCTGATATTATTTTTAAACCTTTGCCCCTCTAAGTTAAGACTATGTCCTCTTGTTGAGGTAGTTTTGATTCCCTTTATGTATTTAAACGTTTCTATCATATCCCCCCCGTCTCGTCTTTCCTCCAAGCTATACATGTTAAGATCCTTTAACCTTTCCTGGTAAGTTTTATCCTGCAATCCATGAACCAGTTTAGTAGCCTTTCTCTGAACTCTCTTTAAAGTATCAATATCGTTCTGAAGATACAGTCTCCAATACTGCTTACAATACTCCAAGTGAGGTCTCACCAGTGTTCTGTACAATGGCAATTTCACTTTCCTCTTTCTACTGCTAATACCTCTCCCTATACAACCAAGCATTCTGCTAGCATTTCCTGCTGCTCTATTTCATTGTCTGCCTACCTTTAAGTCATCAGAAATAATTACCCCTAAATCCCTTTCCTCAGATGTTGAGGTTAGGACTCTATCAAATATTCTGTACTCTGTCCTAGGGTTTTTACTTCCAAGATGCATTATCTTGCACCTATACACATTAAATGTCAGTTGCCACAACTCTGACCATTTTTCTAGTTTTCCTAAATCATTTGCCATTTGGCTTATCCCTCCTGGAGCATCAACCCTGTTACATATCTTCACCAAAAAAAACACCTTACCATCAAGACCTTCTGCAATATCACTAATAAAAATATTAAAGAGAATGGGTACAGATCCCTGAGGTACCCCACTGGTGACAAGCCCATGCTTTCGAATATACTCCATTGACTACAACCCTATGTTGCCTGTCACTCAGCCACTGCCTTACCCATTCAACAATATTGGAATCCAAACTTAAAGATTGCAATTTATTGATAAGCCCTCTATGTGCAACAGTGTCAAAAGCCTTACTGAAATCTAGGTAAGCAATGTCTACTGCACCAGCCCGATCTATTATTTTAGTTACCCAATCAAAAAAATCAATATGATTAGTTTGGCATGATCTCCCTGAAGTAAACCCATGTTGTCTCTGATCTTGAAATCCATGTATTTTTAGATGTTCATCAATCCTATCCTTTAACATGGTTTACATTACTTTCCCCACTACTGAAGTAAGGCTTACTTTTTAGATTTGTTTGGATAGTTGTATTCTTATGTGACCAGGTATTACAATATATACTTGTGATTATTTGACACTTTTCACCTATAAAACAGTTTTCACCTCTGTCTCCAGTGGGCTTAAATCTTATTCAAGGGTTAAATGTGGTACCTGAAGAAGTACAATTCTGCCCTTCTTCAAGATTCTTGATGGAGAATTATTTTTCCATTAATATAGGTTGTGACAGCTAACTCATTTTCTATCATTTGATTTACAAGTTCAATTTTAGATATATGAAATAGCTTTCTTCATCGTGCTTAGCATTGCAACTTGAATGTTTTACAAAGGTTTTTATAGATTTTTACAACCTCTTATAGCTGACTAAAATTTTCCTCTAGAGCAGTTTTTAAAGATATACTCTAGCTAGAGGGTTATTATAACTATCTAGATTATTGGGCCATCCTTTTGCAAACTAAAAAGATCTACTTCATATGCCCTGGCTCACCCCTCTCCAGGGGGGTATTATCAATACTGATGATCTTAGTCAATTCAATACTTAGACTCAAGGAAGCGTAGGGAGGCTAGTGAGCATGCACAGCAAACATTGTGCAGCACCACTCAGCATTACATCATAGAGACTCAAAGCATCTCTATGAAGAGAGTGTGGAGAAACCAAACGATTGCATGACCTCAATGATTAAGCTAAAATTAGAATTACCTAGGTATATGTTTCAGTAATCTGTTATATTCTTGCACATAATTCAAAATTATATTCAATTTGTAAAGTTTCATACATGATCTTGATATATGGAGGTCACAAAATATGTACTAGGTAAATAATTAGTGTGTTCCTAGTAAAAAAATCTTGATCAGAAGCATAGTCAATAAACAAGGGGCTGTAATCAGCAATAATAAGCTTTATTGGCCAATATATTTAACCTCCCTCTCCCATCAAAGGGCTGGAATCTATTAGCTATTACATTAATGAAGTATATGTTGTTTCCCTTAGCCATCTTAGAAGGATTTCAAACTCACCTTATTTTTAGCATCCCGCAGATCCGCCAGCACTGGCCCCTTCCCCGATCCGCCTTTTTGGTGACATCATCAGAATTTATGATTTTTAGCCAATCCAATGCATTCCTATAGGGCAGCCTTTTGGAAATGGCTGAGACAGTGTGCAGATCAAGCTTCATTCACACATAGCATTTGCCAGAGCTAGCGTTTGGGCCCACGGAGTTGAACTGCACAAGGCTGTGAGAGAGCCCTCCCGATTCCTTGAGGGGGTAGAAACCTCAGCATTCTTCAGAGAAGGCCCCTTTTGCTTGATGCTGGCCCCTTTTGCTTGATCTGCATCTTGATTCGATGCATATATGCCCAAAATATGAGATGTCCGAGTGGTGGCCACCTCACTTTGACCCCTCCCCTATTGGTGAAGAGAACTATTATGGGTCAAGCATGTTCTATACACTTGCACAGAGCTCCTGCAAGCTGTCTCTTCAGGATTCCTGGAGGCAGTACCAATTGGCATCACCTCATACATGACCAGAGTCAGTCTCGCAAAGAGACATTGTGCCTTATCTTGATGATCCCTCTCCTATGCTTTCCCTGGGACTTCCCCTTCAAGCATAGTGCCTTGAGTGTTTCTCCCCTTTACTGTGACCCGCAGGGGTGTTTATTTGCTAATGTTCATGTCACGTATTCATCCGCTCATAAAAATGTGGTTAATGGCATTTACTGTCCTGACAGGAAAAGTTATGCCAAGCAGCATTACCCTCCTGACAGGAAAAGATGTGCCGAGCAGCAATCATGCGCATGGAAACCTGGTAATTGCTTTTGGGGTTAAAGGCCAGTTATGGCCAATCAGATCCACAGGAGGGTTTGTGCTGAGCAGCAATCGTGCACATGGAAATCTGGTAATTGATTTTGTGGTCAAAGGCCGGTTACAGCCAATTGGATACACAAGAGGGGTATTTAAACCCAATTCTCCTTTTGCTCATTGCCCTGTCGTGGTTTTATCCTGATGTTAATCCGAGAGTGCGTTCCTGATCTTGATTTTCTGTCATTTGACTTTGGCTTTGTTTTGACTTCCCTGAATTCTGGTATCCTTGACTTTTGGCTTTCCCTCATCGTTGTGTCTGATTATTCTTGGATACGTTAAGTCCGGCCATTCTAAGGTCCCCTTATACATTATCCTTAGTCCTAGGTGTGACACAGTTCTGCGTGCTGGATCAACTAGTAATCCTGACTGTTCAGTCCTGACTTTCCTAGCCACACTTACTATGTCATTGTAAGCCTAGCATTGTCTGTTCAGCATGCTATATATTAATCTACAGCAGTGTTCCCCAACCCAGGATTCATTGACCACCAACAGTCCAGGTTTTGTCAGTATCTCCATTGGAATAATACAGGGAAATACATAAATCTTGGACTGTTGGTGATCCATTAGGACTGGGTTAGGGAACACTGATCTACAGTACACTGATGCTGTTTCCAAATGAAAACACTGTTAGTCAGTATAGCCTGTTTCTATGATCTTTCGTTCTGCTCACCCACTGATGATTACTATTGCTAGCCTGATATTTTACTACAAAAATGTGCTGTTTCTCTAAATGCCATGCTAATGTTTGTCTGTTTTTACTATGCTTGTTATTGCTATTGTGACATATCAACCTTCTTGTTGTCTCTTGCACAGCATAAATAAAGATTGACAAAAAAACCTAAGTGAAAATGTATTATTATTATTGTATAATTATTAATATACTGCATAAAAGAGAAATTTTTTTGCATCAATATAATTTGTTACAACTGCCCCAGTATAAACATGAATACATTTATGTCAGACTTCAAAATTTCGTAGAAGCTTTGGTGAGGACTTTTAAAAAAAAAATAGATGTTTGTGTTGACGGATGTTATTGTATGTTATGAAAAATTTAAAATATATATTTATATATTGGTGTGAATGATTTTTTGCATATTTCTTACTATTGCACATAATGTTAACTTGCTGCATTATTTCAGTTGAAAAAAAATCTAAATTGACACTTTTTTTCTCATGGGTATAAAAATGCAAGCATGGAATATAAACTTCCATTAGTGTTCTGTATAATAGGGTGCATTGTGTATGACCCAGAACACATGCACTTCTGATTATATACCCATTTCACACGCCATTACACAATTTATGTGCATCTGCAATCACAAATCTATGTTCTGCATGTGCATGAAACGTATCAAGAAAGATAATAAAGAGCACATTTGTGTTATTCTGTACCTAAGCACTAAGCAAAGCTTATTTTCTTCAGTTTTAATACTGTGAAAGAAAGATTTACCATTTATTCTTCTGACATATAATTTCTGCGTAGTACACCTTCATGACAATTCATTTGTAAAAGTGCAAATAAGCACGAACATGGTAAGCCTTTTTTCACGGGCCAAACTGCTGAGGATGTAAAAAGCATGCTAATAAATAACAAAACTCTAATATTCATATTTAAGAAAAATAAGAATATTAGGTTTATTCGTTAAAGTAAGAATCGCAGGAAACTCCAAGTAAAGAAAAAGTGAATTTCAAATTTAAGGTCAAAATAGCTAAACAGGAATAATTCTTTAATTGAGCTATGTTTTCAGTTGATGTACTTTGGCCTTCAATTTGAAATTCACCTTGAATCCACTTGGAATTCCCTGCATTTCTCACTTTAGAGCATGGGCCCTCAAACTCCGGCCCCCCAGATGTTGCTCAACTACAACTCCCATGATTCTCTGGCTATCTATGTAATTCAAAGAATCATGGGAGTTGTAGTTCAGCAACATCTGGGGGGTGGGGGGTGGAGTTTGAGGACCCATGCTTTAGAGAATAAGCCTAATAACGTTATGTTTCTTAAATATCTATATTAGACTTTGCTTGCTTTTTTATGTTTGTGAATAACCCTGTTTGTATACATATATACAATAAACATTAATATTAATTATAATGCATAATAGTAATAGCTCTCAAATTGGACAGGACAGAAGTGTAAAAAAAGATTTAAAAAAGTATTTGGAACTTATTAAATTGAAACAATGTCCCAGTATAAATATATTATACTTTCTTATATGTTCAAGTTCTTGCAAATTGCATTGGAATAAGCTTCTTCTTAATACTCCAGCACTCCAAGGATTACACCCTGTAGGGATAACCTAGAAAACATAGGAACTGGAATGGTATAATAAGGTCAGGTAAGACACCTCCACCTGACAAACCTTAAGTGAAACTCTCACCTAGTTAGATATCCAATGTATTCAATCCTGATAGATATATATATATACACATCTAAGGGATAAAGCACATAGAACTTCCAATGGTGTAGCACTATATATACACCACTCCAATATACAAGTAATGAGTCTTCAGTGGTTAAAGGACCACTCTAGGCACCCAGACCACTTCAGCTTAATGAAGTGGTCTGGGTGCCAGGTCCTTCTAGGGTTAACCCATTTTTTCATAAACATAGCAGTTTCAGAGAAACTGCTATGTTTATGAATGAGTTAAGCCTTCCCCTATTTCCTCTAGTGGCTGTCTCATTGACAGCCACTAGAGGCGCTTGCGTGCTTCTCACTGTGATTTTCACAGTGAGAGCACGCCAGCGTCCATAGGAAAGCATTGTAAATGCTTTCCTATGCGACGGGCTGAATGCGCGCGCAGCTCTTGCCGCGCGTGCGCATTCAGCCCAGGAAGAGGAACGGAGGAGGAGGAGGAGAGCTCTCCGCCCAGCGCTGGAAAAAGGTAAGTTTTTACCCCTTTCCAGAGCCGGGCGGGAGGGGGTCCCTGAGGGTGGGGGCACCCTCAGGGCACTATAGTGCCAGGAAAACGAGTATGTTTTCCTGGCACAATAGTGGTCCTTTAATAAGATTTCCACACTTTATTGATTGCATCAAACACATTAAAACAAAATCTTTGTAGCTGGATGTTATTGCACGTAATGACATCACAGATTTTGAATTCTTCTCCAGTATAGTGTGATGTAAATTGAGTGCTTTTTTTAATTTGTTTTAGTACAGATACGACATGCATTGCATGATCCACATTTATAGAATCCCTTATCTAAATTAAAGGGGTTTTCCATATCTTTTTTGTTTTTTTCTGGTAATTTACTCAGTGCCAACATGGACTTCAGATTAGGTGCTCCTCTGAAGAGTATCTTAGGCTTGTCTGATAAGAAGTTGTGTACTATTTCATCCCGTCTCAGAATTGGCCACCACTTATTTATAATTATCTTAAGTTCTTCCGCTTGGCTGTTATAATTAAAACTCATAGGAATATCTAAGTCTTGTTGAGTTAGGTCTTCCTTAATTTTATATTCTAGAAGATCCTCTCTATTTATTCTCTTGACCTCTTCTAAGGCTCTATTTACATGCTCTATTTACACCCTGTAAATAGAGCCCCCCATCAGGGGGCCCGGTCGCCCTACAACCAGGTATGTACTCCAGTGCGGCCAAATTTTGCCAGCCTCTTCTCCTGGGAGGCCCAGGAGCTGGCCACCTCAGGGCCCCCCGAGGCTGGCAGTGGCGTCATCTGCAGGTGCGCGCGTGCGAGGGAGAATTCTCCCCTGAGCTCTCTCTGCCCAGCTCCCTTGTGCACACCGCAGTGATGCCGGAGCCGGAATATGACATCACTCCGGGTCCGGCATCAGTAAGCGGCGTGCAAGGGAACTGGGCAGAGAGAGCTAAGGGGAGAATGCTCCCTCAAGCCCCTGCCTGCCCGCCCAGCAGCCCCACTGGACCCCAGGGAAATCTGGATCACTCCAGCACTCCCAAAGGTAGGGAGACTGGGGACTTAAATTTAAAAAAAAATGTGAGTGTGTATGTGTGTTAGTGTTAGTGGGTGTATGTGTCAGTGAGTGTGTTACAGTGTGTGTCTGTTACTGAGTGTGTTAGTTGTATGTTTGTGTGTGTCTGTTATTGAGTGTGTGTGTTAGTTTGTGTGTCAGTGAGTGTGTGTCAGTGAGTGTGTTAGTTTGTGTGTGTCTGTTAGTATATGTCTGTTATTGAGTGTGTGTCTGCTAGTGAGTGTGTTAGTTTTTGTGTGTCAATGTTACTGTGTGTGTGTGTCTGTTACTGAGTGTGTTAGTTGTGTGTTAATTTGTGTGTTTGTCAGTCAGTGTGTGTGTGTCAGTGAGTGTGTTACTGTGTGTCTGTTACTGAGTGTGTTATTTCGTGTGTGTCTGTTAGTGAGTCTGTCTCGTGTCTGTTAGTGAGTGTGTGTTTGTCAGTGAGAGTGTATGTTTTGTAAGTGAGTGTTTATGTGTGTCTGTCTGTCAGTGAGTGTGTATTATGTATGGCTGTCACTGAGTGTGTGTCTGTCAGTAAATGTGTGTGTCTGTTTAGCTAGTGCATATACATCTGTTCGTGAGAGAGTGTGTGTGTGGTTAAAACCCTTTCAGCACTTACCTTTCTCCAGCGTCGGGCTCCCTTGGCGCTGGGGATCTCTCCGCCCCGATCTGCCTCTCAGCTCCGAATGCGCTTTCCTATGGACGTCCAGCGTCTTCTCACTGTGATTTTCACAGTGAGAATCGCGGAAGCGCCTCTAGCGGCTGTCAGTGAGACAGCTACTAGAGGCTGGATTAACCCTCAGTAAAACACAGCAGTTTCTCTGAAACTACTATGTTTTCAGCTTCAGGGTTAAAACTAGAGGGAGCTGGCACCCAGACCACTTCATTGAGCTGAAGTGATCTGAGTGCCTATAGTGGTCCTTTAAGTGTATGTGTTTCTACATGCACTGGCGTACATACCGCTGTTGCAGGGGTCGCAGCCATGTGTTGCGGCCCTGGCAGAGTAAGCACTGGGAGGAGGGGGGCCCACGTATCAATTTTCACACCGGGGCCCCGTGGATCGTGTGTACGCCACTGCCTTGGAGTGCTGGAGTATTAAAAAGAAGCTTATTCCAATGCAATTTGCAAGAACTTGAACATATAAGAAAGTATAATATACTTATACTGGGACATTGTTTCAATTTAATAAGTTCCAAATACTTTTTTATCTTTTTTTACACTTGTGTCCTCTCTAATTTGAGAGCTATTACTATTATGTGCGCTAACTCATTCATGTAAGGTTTGACTTGGAGCTTTGTGTATTTTGGGGCAAGTGGAGGACAGCAGTACAAGTTATATATTAATTAAAGAGATAGAATCTACAATATTTATTTCTTAAAGAGAAAGCACCTCAGATTAATACTCTTTAATTATAATACATTATTCCTTAGGTATACATTTATTAGATTTTTTTTTATTGGACAGAGAGCAATTTATACTTTAAATATCTTACAATGAGGGTTGTTGGTAGGGTTAAAAAATACCTTGGGCTTGAGCCCCAAAAATAATTTATTGACCTCTTCCTAAAACCCTCCTCCCTTGCTCCTGTGTGTATCAGGCTGCCTGTGGTTTTGAATGCTTTTGTAGACTGTTTGTGAGGATGAGTGTGTGTGGAGTCATCTGTGTATGGTAGACTACCTGTGATGTTGTGTGTGTGGATGGGTAAATATGTTGCTTATGGGGTTGGATGTAGCTGTAGGCTGCTTTTGGGGTGGTGTATTCGTGAATGACGCTTTCTGCAATGTAATGTTTAGCTGAGGCTGTCTGTTAGTGATGCAGTGTGTGTGTATATAAGTTGTGGTGTGTATAAGTAGGGGCTGTAGTATGTATTGATGCTGTCTGCAGTGTAGTGTTTGGCTGATGATGTCTGTTAGTGATGCAGTGTGTGTATAGATGTTGTGGTATATATAGGTAGGGGCTGTTGTGTGTATTGGATATAGGGGATACAATGTGAGAAGGGTTGCCCTGTAGCATGTAGAATTTAGAAGAAGGTATATAAGATTAAATAATTAGACAATTAAGAATGCTGCAGAATATGCATTATATATATATATATATATATATATAATGATTTATTTTCTGATTGCAAGGATTTTTTTTCTACCCTAGGCAAAGATTAATAGTGTCATCCCATCTTGTGTCCCCCGCACACACGCACTTTAGATTTCCAAAATTTCAGAATTTGAATGTTTTGGGGCCGTGGCTTAAAAATTGTTGTGGTTCTTAAAGTCCCAATAGTGCATTACTTGTATTGTACTCTTGGTTTTTACTTTGGCTTGATTTACTACTCTACCTTCTGTTACCCTTAGACTTGGCTTTTGTACCCTTGCTGTTCTTGATTTCTGACTCCCCTGACCTCGGCTTGTCCATCTCTGTTTATTCTCTGCCCTTGTGACGTTAGCCCGGCTATTCTAAGATCTGGTACACGTTACTATTCTATTATACTCTGCGTATAGAATCCCTAAATTTCCTGACATTACAACAGGCCCATTATGGATCCTGTAGGTGTAAGTACCCAGGCAGGTCCATCTGATACCCATTTTGAGGCAATGGATCATTGCATGGATCAAACAGCCCTTGCCTTACAGACCTTGATAAATTGTTCTGCTGCTGGACCAGATGATGGTCGTACTCCCTCAGCAGCCCCCCTACCTACTGGGCTTGAGGTGGCTACCGTGGGTGCCTTGTCTCATTTCAAACCACCGTTACGTTATGGTAGGGCACCAGAGGCTTGCCATGGGTTTTGAAACCAGGTTAGAATCCACTTTGAACTCCAGCCTCATTCCTATCCTATGGATAGAGCCAAGGTAGGCTTCATCATAACACTGCTAGTGGTTAGAGCTTTGACTTGGGCAAATCATCTCTGGGAAAACGACAACCCAATAGTATATAATTATGTCGCTTTTGTAGAGGCTTTCAGGCTTACCTTTGACTGTCCCTGGTAGAAAGGCCAATGCGTCCATATCTCTCCTTCATCTTAGGCAAGGAAACAGAACATTGGTAGAGTATGCTCTGGAATTTAGATCTCTAAAATCTGAAGTTGGTTGGAACAATCAAGCCTTTGTAAATGTATTATTGAATGGTATATTGGATGCTATATTGGATGCTATATTAGATGAAATAGCTAGCAGAGAAACCTAGAGGAGTTAATAACTTTTATCTCACACATTAAAGAAAGAATGAGGTACAGAAAAAATACTAGAGACAGGCCTAGAAGGGCATCTATTCGTATGGCCCCTGTATATAACAACCCAAACATCAATACAGGAGGAGAGGGACTGTACTGCGGGCAAAGAGGACATCTCCATTTGAATTGCCCTAGCAGGCCGGAAAACTCTCACACCTAAGTCCTTATGGGGGACAGGACTTGGGTGTTTCTTCTTTGTCCTCAATAATGAATCATAAGGCTTCTTATTCACATCACATTAACCTGGGATAAAAACACAGTTAATACAATGGTCTTAATAGATTCTGGTGCAGCAAAGAGCTTTATAGACCAAAATGTTGCTAATTTTGAGAATTCTCTTCCTTCCCGGTTAAGAAATACACCCTTGGCCATTGAGGCCATAGAGGGTAAATCCCTCCAGGTACCTATGATTATGCACGATACCATACCAGTTCATATGATGGTAGGTGTGGTGAAATGCCTTGCACCCCGACTGGATACCTCCGCCAATCGCACTTCCTAATAGTCACTGCACCAGACACCATAAGCACTGTAGCCCCCCCTTAGCCGCCGCAACTTGGCTGGGGTCTCTCCGTCCCTTTCCACCCTGGACCAACACCTGGATCCAGCTTCCAGTTGGAATCCTCTCCTCCAAGAGAGTATAGCAGTGGTTATAGCAGGCTTAATGCTGGGAGTAGTCTGTTTTATTCAGGGCCACACACAGCCTTTTATGCAATAGCCCATGCAAGGGGTTTCCAATACAAGAATACAGGGAAATCCCTCCCATGATCCTTTGTGTCTGAGAGATAATTATATGAGAAGTAAACATATAATTAAATTATCTCTCAGGTACAAAAAAACATACAATTTACAAACATCCCAAAAGTACCTTCAAAATCCATTGAAACCCCACAAAAGAAAAACAGGAGATGAGAGGTAGAATTTATAGAAAAAAATCTTAAGATTAAAAATTAAGTAAATAAATATTTTTTTTCCTCAAAGTGTTTAAAAGATAATGTTAAACTTATAGATTTAAATCCGCAAGGCATATCAATGATGAACTATGCACCCCAGTAATTTTATATTTTCCCAACAAAAACTCTCTGAGTCTCCTGAGACAGGTGCCAAGAAGATGTCAGGGTTCTCACCACGACATCCAGGCGAGGTCGCCCCAAAAGTGCCCAATGAAGGATTTGAACCTGAGTACTTTGCATTCCTGGATCTGAGACTGCTCCTGTCACTCATAGTTCACCTGTGGCTAATCACCTATTAGCCAGGTATAAGACACTGCCTCTCCCTGAGGGCAGTGTCAGTTCATTGACTCTGGTTCCTGTATTGGTGTTTTGTGTTCTCCTGTTGATTCCTGACCTTGGCTTGTTATTTCGTGTATCCTGACTCTTGGCATCCTCTGACCTCGGCTCTCTACTCATTTATCCTGATTTCTGGCACCCACTGACCTTTGGCTTACCCACGACGATTCTCCTGTTTATGTCTGTATCGGTACTGCAACTTGAAGCATCATCCTGCACAGCCCCCGTGCACAGACTCACAGGCCAGGTGAGTTCTTACGTGCCCACCTTGGCCTGTGTTTAGTTGCAAGGGTGAGCATATACTAAGGTAAGCCGTGACAGAAGACTAGAAAAAGTAGGAATGGACTTGTATATAATTGCAGGAGATTTAAACTATACTCATGACCCACTACTAGATACATTTCCAAACAATAAAGTACTACATGATAAAAAAAAATTCAAGAAGATGCCAGAATTTTTAATAACATATTGAAAAAGGAAGCTTTATTTGATATTTGGAGAATGAATAACCCCTTATCAAAAGAATTTACATTTTATTCATAGTCTCATGACTCTATTCTAGGATTGCTCTTTTGGGGGTGTAACTCCAAAATAACAAGAGAGAACTCCTAAATTAGAAATTAAATCAATATCATGGTCAGATCATAACAGTGTTACTCTAGAATTGAAAAATAGAGGAGGTTACCCAAAAATAACAAAGACTTGATGAATCTCTGTTGAATAATAAAGAATGTAAAGATCACTTAGAAAAATTACTACATTTTATTTTAAAGAAAACAAAAAAGAAGTAGAAGAGGATATTATTTGGTGTTCTTATAAAGCAGTTATAAGGGTGCATTTCATAAAGTTAAAGAAATTAAGAGATAAAAATGCAGGAGCAATTTTAAAAACACTCCAAGTTAAATTTTATAATTTAACTTAAGAAAGTCATAATCAATCTTCTAAGGAAATGCAACAAAAATAGCTAAGTTAAAGAAAGATATTCAAAATAAAACTATGGAAAGAATAAATAAATAAAAATATGGTAAAATTAAAAATAAAATATTATCATAAATATAATAGAGGTGGTAAGATACTTTCTAACTTGCTAAAAAAAGAAACTCAAATAATTTAGTAGAAAGAAGTATTTCAAATGATAAAGTATGCCTATTACCAGAGGATATAGGGGAGGCCTTTAATCAATATTATTCAAAACTATATAATCTCCCAGAAAAGACCCCGTTAGAAGCAGTAAATGATTTTTTTAAATCTCCCTAAGCTTACATCCATACACTTCACTTTATTAAATAAAAAAAATAAAAAGAAGAAACGATAAGAGCTATAGACAATCTAGAGAGGTACAAAATACCTGGTCCTGATGGATTCTGGAGTGGCTTTTATAAAGCGATGAAACATCTAATCTCAGAATACTTAACCAATATTTTTAATAACACTGTAAGCAACGCCAGATTTCCAAATGAGATGTTAAAATCTAACATCTTACCAATATAGGATCCAACAAATGTAAAAAGTTATAGTCCAATATCTCTTATAAATGTGGATACTAAACTGTTTTCTTCTATTATAACACAGAGATTAAAAAATGTATTGAACTTCATAATTCATCCTGATCAGGTAGGGTTTCTCTCTAAAAGGATGGTTAGTAACAATATTAGAAGGCCTATTTGATGAAATAGATACCACAGATAAAAATGGAGAACCCATGCTAATCCTGTGTCTTGATGCCAAAAAGGTTTTTGACAGGGCTAGCTGGTAATTCATGGAATCTACTCTTAAAATGTTTGGGTTGTCAGGCTGGATACTAGTCGCAATTCTATCATTATATAAAGCACCAATGGCAAGGACAATAGGCCCCACTACATGTGTATATTGGTTTGAAGTAAAAAATGGCACAAGACAGGGCTGCCCACATCTCCTCTCATGTATATATTAGCTATTAAAATATTAGCATTAAGTCTTAGACAAAACAATATGGTAAAGGCTATTCTACAACACAAAATTAGTTAAAACTCTCACTTTATGCAGACGTTATCATTTTTTTATCTAATCCTTCAACATCACTTCCATATACTATAGAAGAATTGGATACATACAGAACGACACTGCATTGCTTTCCGGCATCTACCGAAATACTGCCGACTTCTATCTGGAACGCAGAAGGGAAACTTGGTGAAACGCACGCGGCTAGAATACCACCGATCCATTCATTCAAGTGACGATCGGACAGTTTATTAACTTTCTTCAGCTGCTTATTTCATCCTCCTGCTTCAAATCCAGCATATATTTGATACAATGTGAGTGTATCGTTTACCCTTTTTTTAAAACTTATTTTACAATAAATATTTTCATTCAGCACTTGGATTTTATAACTTTATTTCCTATCACTAGGAGTAAAGTGTTACCACAAATGAAGGCTACCTAACATAGCCTGTCAGTTATTTAATGTGTATACTTTTTGTACAAGATACAATATTGCAATTATAAGGACCATGTATATTGTTATATTGTACTACACTAAATAACTAATTCAGTATTTAGACACCAGTTCATCTATAACTGGAGTGAACTGAATTAGCTTACAAATATAGGATTTTAAAAGACTATCATTTTCATTTTATTCCATTTTATTCAATTTATTATTTTTTAATCAAAAGACTGTCAATTATTGGACTTTACACATTTAAGTTTCCTTCTCAGAGAAAGAAAACATTGGATGTTATTGCTTTATTTTATTGAATAGTTTTTTCTCTTTGGCAAACTACATTGCATAAACATTAGTCCACAGCTACAAACAACTCCTGGATATTTTATAAAATTTTATTTAATAATTTTTCTTATGCTTGCACTACCAGAGATTTGTTAGTGGAGTCTCTATTTTTTCCAGTTGAGCAGTTTTTAGCTTTGCCACAACTTATTCTCTAGATAGAGGTTTCTTTTTAAGGAATCTCAACTATTAACCCTGTAAAAGAGTGAGTATTTGGTCATGGATTTAAAACACAATATTTAGTTTGTATAAAGTTAAACTTTCTATAACACCGGAGGTCATGCTATTACATTTAAACTGGCCTAAGTAAAAAAAAAAAACAAAAAAAAAAATTCAGAACAGTTTTTAATCATTCATAGCCTCATTGCCGGTAAAACTGTTGTGGCTAGAAATTGGAAAAAAGAGCTTTTTCTCAAATAGGCTCAAAACTAATTTTCCAGGTGAGAATGGAAAGAAACTATACTAAATATCCAAATAGAGCTTCAGACTTATGGGATAAATGGTAAAGGGAAATTGGAAAAATGCTAATTTATGATCACAGATAAATAATATATGAAGAGTAGGGGCCTCTCAGTGACTGAATGTATTAGGACGTGGTTTTTTGTTTTGTGTTGAGAGAAAATCTTACTATTTTAATTATGTGATTTAAAACGGTGTTTGCAACCCTTCTTAAAATGAACACGTATTAGATTCTCTCTCTTTCTGTGTTAAGGTATTTATTTATTGCTTGTGATATCTGTAATTTTTTGATAATCCAATAAAAAAAAAGGTGGCCGCCACCTCGTGGTCGTTCATACGAACTTTGGCTACCCAGACGAACAATTAGAACACTGCGGTGGAAATTGCTGCAAAGTGTCAATTGGGCTTAACAAGCACCTGGGTGGTCTTTGGTTCTTGCGGTTGTTCGGTTCCCGAACAATACAATGGAATCCCTCAAACAGAGCCCTTTAAAATTTATTTTACAGTATATCTGGCAGGGTCCATAATCCTGAGGCAAGAGGCTGGCAAGCAGGCTCCTCCAGGAGCCTGTGGCGAGCCTGTGGCGAGGTTACTCTCCTCCCCAAGGGAAGACTAACCAGGTATCAGATCTGCTGTTGGTCTGTACCTGAGTTAGTCGGGAAACCCACCCAAAACCAAATAGCTAACCTGGTAGCCTCCAGCTCCCTGCTTGATCCGGATAACTTCATGGTGCTGTGTGGGTGATGTCCATCAGCCTCGGTGTCCCCCTTGCTCCCAGTCATGGAGCTGTCGGTGCTTGAGGGGCAGAGGCCAGTGGCACTCTGTCCCATAGCCAGCAATTACGCTGAACTGGCCTGTTATTCAAGCTCTGGACCAAGGGGAAAGTGGAGGGCAGAGGCCAACTGTGTTCTGCCCGGATGCCAGCGCTTCTGTTTGGGTGGCCTCTGGATTATCTGGCTCTGAAACAAATGGACAGGTAGGGCAGAGACCAGCTGCGCTCTGCCCTGATGCCAGCTCTTTCACTGAGATGGGGTCAGGGGATACTGCGGTCCCATCCACTACCCCAGGACCCAGTTGGGAATCCGCTGTTGAGAAGAGGAATCGACCACCTCCTCCCCCTGGTATTCCTAATGGGGCTGTCTGGGACAGCTGTCCAGAATCCCTGTAGGTCTGGTGCAGAGACCTTAGTCCCATCTGCACCATCTGTTTGTCCTTTGTCTTTTGGTAACAGGCACTTCCACTGTGGAGTGGGACCATTTGTCTCCAATCTCATGGGTTCCCACAGTAGTTGTGGAAAGGAACCAGCTATCTCCTATCCCAGTATCTCCAGCTGCCCCTGGGGATAGATACAGGTTGTCTCCTCTCCCTGTAAAGTATGCTGCTGCTGGGGAGTAGGATTGACTGTCTTCTCTCCTGGTACTTCCAGCTGTGGTTGTTAAGAGGGACCAGTTGTCCTCCATTCCAGTGAAGTTAGCTGCTGTTGGGGATCTAGGCTGGCTGCCCAGCATCCCTGTAGGGCTGGTGCAGAGACCTCGGTCCCATCTGCACCGGCCAACAAGTTGTCTTGCCAGGACCAGTCTATGAGGTCCCCTGTTTCTGGAACTGGTAGGGAAGCAGGGGGTACCACAGCTAAATCTCCCACCTGGAGTGTGACAGGTCTGGGTCAGCCACTCAGCTTCCCTGCTCTGCATGGTCCCATCTGCACTCTCCACCCCAGGGGTCCTTTCTCCTGAGGACAGGCACTGCCGCTGGGGAGTGAGAACGATTGTCTCTGCTCTCTGCAGGGTACACTATTGTTGAACAGGAAGGCCAACCGAAGCACATGTTCCCTCCTATCTTGTAAATCAGTGGCCACAAGAATTTTGAGTGCCCTGTTAATCTCCACCAAAATATCAGAGCTAAACAAAGACAGTTGTAGAACTCCTCATTATCGTATGGGGAGGTTGCCTGGGGGCTAGCTCGCTCCATCCTGCTGAGTTCCTTCACAGACAGGATAAAATCTGGCTAAGTACAAAACATATTGGTCTGGAAGTTCCGTCTATGAAGTTTGCCCCTAGATTTATAGGTCCATAAAAGGTGCTTGTGTGTGTGTCAACCCTGTGGCTTATCGACTTGACTTGCTTTGTGCATTCTCAAAGTGTTCCATGCGTCCTTGTTGAAACTCTTGACTTGTAATAGATTCACCCGTCAGGTTCTTCCTCCATCTTCTGTTCAAGCTGAGAGACAGGAGGAGTATGAGATCCATTCTCTTCTTGATTCCCAGGTGTCTAGGGGTAAACTTCAGTATCCAGTGGACTGGAAGGGTTACAGTCCAGAGGACAGGTCTTGGGTTGACAGTTCAGACATCCATGCTCCTCGTCTTCTTCACTCCTTCCATTCCCATTTTCCTTCCTGTCCAGGTCCCTTCCGCCCGATGTGCGGTTCTCGAAGGAGGGGGTCCTGTTAGGGTTCCTGCCATGCTTTCCTTGGTTGCAGACTATTTACAGAAGGAGAGGGAACCTCTCCTTAATCCAAAGCTTCTGTCAATCATTTCAACACTGGCCGCTGTGGCTCCGTCTCCTTTCATGACGCAGCACAAGTCACGCCGATGTCATGATGCAAACGACGTCACGGCCCGCCAAAACGCCAGAATTTGAAAGTTTTTGGGGCGTGGCTTCAAAATTAAAGAACCAGACTTTTAGACCCATAGCACATTGCCCTGTTTTGGTTTTACAGTCCCAATAGTATGTTATATACTTGTATTGTACTCTTGGTTTTGACTTTGGCTTGATTGACTACTCTACCTTCTATTACGCCTAGACTTGGCTTTTGTACCCTCGCTGTTCTTGATTTCTGGCTCCCGTGACCTTGGATTGTCCCTGTTTAATTTCTGTCCTTGTGACATTAGTCCGGCCATTTTAAGGTTCGGTACACGTTACTATTCTATTACACTCCTCGTATAGGATCCCTATATTTCCTGACACATACACACAGACATACACTGACAAATTTACGCTGGCATATGGACACATAGACTTTTAGAGACATTTATATTTACATAATAATTTAATATTAATAATCTGTGATTTGTATAGTGCTTTTCTCCCTGTGAGACTCAAAGCACTTTACAAATATATAAAGCAGACATAAAAGTTAAGAGTTTCTGTTCATCAGATGAGCTGACTGAATGCCTAATAAAAGAGTCTTTACTTTTTTAAATGTCTGTAAGGATGGTGCTTCTCTGATTGAGGTAAAGAGTTCCAGAATGTGGGGACAGCATGGCTGAATGCCTGAGAACCTGAGCTTTCCTTTATTCTGGGCACCGATAGGAGGAATTCCTTGGCAGATCGAAGTGAGTGAGATTAAATATACGGTGTCAGGAGTTCTTCCAGGTATTGTTGGTCTTGATTGTTTAAGGCTTTGAAGGTCAGTTGGTCAATTTTAAAATATGTTTGCCATTTAATCAGAAGTCAATGCAGGGAGTGGGAAACAGGTGTTAGTGTGACATTACTACATTTGGTTGGTCAATAGTCTGGCTGCTTCACTTTGTACTGTATGGAGTAATTTTTCTGGGATTCCCAAATAGAGTACATTACAGTAATGGGTTAATGTTGGCAGATCATTCTGGGGATTAAGTGTTGTATCCTGGCTATGTTTCTTAAACAAAAGAAGGCAGATTTTATTACAGAGGAAATCTGCTGTTTAAATAGTCCAAAGATAATCAGAAATCCGAGATGTTGTACCTCTGTTAAAATAATGAGTTCAAAGCCTCCAAGTTCCAGGCTAGTTGGGTTATCATTAGGTATTATTTCTGTCCAGGGTCATCTTGCCAAGAGTAACTCTGTTTTGTCTCAGTTTACTAAATACCTAAGGGGTAGAAGCTGTGACTGGGCCCATCAGAAGGCTTGGCCGCCCTGTCAACCCTGCAAACATGGGCTGGCATCGCCGAGTGACTCTGCTGTGTGTTCAGTCTGCACTGTATGTACCGTGGCCGAGCGGACAAGTCTGTCACAAAGTGCTCGGCCACGCTACAATGAATGATGGGATGGGGGGAGAGACATGGACGGGTTGGGTTGGGAGAGTGGGAGAGACACATGGCGGGGATGGAGAGATGGGGGGAGACACATGGAGGTGATAGGTATAAGGGAGTGGAAAATGGTGGAGAGACACATGGAAGGGCTAGGGGTGGGAAAGATCCATGTGGGGGTAGAGACACATATAGGGGCTGGGGGGAGGGATGGATGGAGGGGGAAAAAAACATGAAGCGGCTGAGTAGCTAGGAGAGACACATATAGCGGGTGAAAGAGACACATGGTTGGGCTTGGGGTAGAGACACCTGGGTGGGGTTAGGGCTGGGAGAGACGCATTGGGGTGGGAGAGACAAATGGAGGAGTGGGGGAGAGACACACAAATCGGATGGAGAGTGACACATTAAATAACTTTAATGCGGGCAATTGTGGTTTCAGTTCTTGTAGGCTGATGCATGTATGTTCACACTGTTTTAGAACCCATGCCAAAACTACGTGCCCAAATAAATCATTCCCCAAACCGTATCTCACGTCACATTATTGACCTCACTTTTACAGCTACATCCTTCACGTCATTTCACTGACTATATTATTTTGGGCATGACTGAGAGATTTCACACTGGGTTGGTCCATTTACCCTCTGGTACACTGGAATGTGACAACCTACAATCCACATTAGACGATCCACAGTTGGTAAACAGTCTTATCTCAGTTGGAACAAGGGTTTCTGTTGGGATCATTCTTTTCCCCACCCTTCACATCTTGGAGAACCAATCCTATAGGCGTGGTCACAGGGAAGACCTCACTCAAACCCAGACTGATAATTGATTTATCGGCACCACACCCCTCCACTGTCCCCAGCTTTAACTCTCTGATACCTTCTGAAGAATTTTCACTACACTACGCCACTATTGACCATGCCGTAGGGGCCATTCTTCAAGCGGGTACTGGAGCATGGCTGAGTAAAACCGACGTGGTAAACGCCTTTAAGCTACTACCCATACATCCTTCCCTGTGGCAAGGGATGTATTATTTCTTTACCCAACTAACTTTTGTCTCCAAAAGCAGTCCACGTATATATGACACATTTGCAGAGGCTTTATGTTGGTTGTTACTAAATGTGTGCAAGTGCCCTTCGGTTATCCACTATCTGGACGATTTCCTCTTGATTTAGCATAACACTCTTCCACCCAGTAGTTCGAATCACTTGTTGGCACTGTTTGAATCTCTTAACATTCCTGTCTCTCCTCACAAAACTTTGGATCCAGATACCTACATGCAATTTTGGGGATCCAACTAGACACGATAAACATGCAGGCCAGTCTACCTCAGGATAAGATTGAGCGTACCCTGGCAAGTATTGAACATTAACTGCTACAAGGTCATTGCAATCGCAAAGAACTCCAATCACTGCTTGGATCTCTAAATTTTGCCATGAGGATCATACCCCAAGGTAGATCTTTTATATCCCACCTGTTATCCTTGTTTCCACTGTTTTCCTCAGACACTTCACATATCACATTAGATGTACAAGCAACTTCAGATTTATGCATGTGGTGGCTTTTTCTCACCTCTTGGAACGAGCGAACCATGTTTATACCACCCCCCTCCGACACATCACCTACACTATGGACAGATGCCGCAGCAACACAGGCTTTGCCGCCATCTGGGGTGATCAATGGCTTTGGGGCCCTTGGCCGACCGAAGTCTAATCACTACCCAAATTCTCTGACACCTCGGCTTTATTTGAGTTGTACCCAATCGTGGTGGCAGAAATTGCTTGGGGACCATATTGGTCTGGCCACACGGTCAGGTGCTACTCGGATAACCTGGCTACATGCCATATTGTCAATAAAGGCCGATCGGCATCACTGGTCATTGAGACTACTAAGGCGTCTTACATGGGTAGCGGCCACTTGCCAATTCTTTATAACATGCATACACATTCCGGGGTACACAAACACCTCTGCTGATCACTTGTCTCGGTTTCGTTTCCAGGCTTTCCTCTCGTCACTACCCAACACTTTCAGACGAGCGACACCTGCACCTCTATTCCAAGATATGATAATGGATTAAAGACCTTATTAGATCACGCACGTCACATTTCTCATATGGCACTCTCAGTAAACACTAGGGACACTTATGATAGGGCTTTTCACATATTAAAAAAATGTATCACCGAGTTTCACATTCACGACATGTTTGCGTTAGAAACGATTTTGGGTTGTACCTCTTTTTGCCACATTAACCTTAAACTATCCTTTAATACTATTAAACTGTACCTTACTGGCATCCAACACCATATGCTTATTCAACAACCTAACACTACGGGTTTTTTGACATCATACCAAATAAAAACATTACTTAAAGGCATTAAAAAATTAGATACACATGTTCCCTCACAAAGACTACCCATAGACAACAACATCTTCCACTTTCTATCCAACCTATTAGATTCATCTCCTTTTGAACTCATGACCAATAACACAATCAAAACAGCACTATATCTCGCTTTTTATGGGTTCCTCCGGCCTAGCGAATTCACCACCACAACCATCACCGCACATGACTACCTTAGAACCAATGATTTACAGAAACATACCGACCATTACATTCTCTCTCTAAGACAATCAAAAACCAGCACCGATGGACACACTATTCAAATTCCACTGTACCCTACTCACAATATATGGTGCCCAGTTAAAGTTTTGGACACTTATTCACTTTCAGTCCAAAAACAACCTCAACAGCCTTTGTTTGAACTGCATGGACACACTCTGACCACAGCTAAATGCATGCTATACATACGACTTCTGTTGACCAGGCTCAGCCTAAACCCCAATCAATTTTCAGGTCACTCTTTCCGTATAGGAGCAGCATCTTCCGCATCCGCTAACCACGTACCCGCTCATATTATTAAGGCTATGGGACACTGGAAATCGCCTACACACTCTACTTTCCCAATCCTGTTAAAGAATTAAGACAAGCTTTTTGTGACTTATCTCAATAAACGAAGTTGGTTCACGAATTATGTTTTCTGGTTATTTTCTTTTTGCCCACTTTTATTACAGGCCTGCTGCTTTGTCGGTTCCGGCACACAACAACCGACTGGTGCATACTTATGGATGTTATGATTGTATTATGTTAAGATTTCTCAGTTCGGCCATTTTGTCCCGACTACAAATTTGAAGGCTTGGCCCATTTATGCAGTGGAGTGTCCCTTTAAACACTGCTATTGTTAAATCAAAGCATAGCCCATGATCCCAAAGGATTAGTGTCCAGAAACAGCCATGGACAGTAGTTTCAACCTTGTGAGTCTCATCAGCATATTGCTGGGTCTGTTTTTAAACTTGCTAAAAGCATATACCTAGGTACCAAATGAGTGTGTGTGTTTGTGTGTGTGTGTGATAACTAACTGTCAAGGATCCAAGAATAGTATACAGTGTAATGTCTAACATTTGTTACTGAAATAACATGATTATTTTATTCATTTTCAATGGGTTAATACAATTAATATAATAAAAAGCAATATTGCCTTCCCCCATAGGAAAGAAATAGGAGATAAATTATATGCCCAGAACTGTTTAAGTAATTTTATTAACAAAAAGAAAAACTACATAATTAAATAACTAAGTTTCCAAAAAAATAAAATAAAGCAATAATGAAATTATATGGGCGATTTTTATTTAAAGGGACACTCTAGATGCCTAAAACACTTCAGCTTCCTTTAATGTTTTATGTGTAAAGAGTGAGTCGTCTTTTTTATTTTGCAAAATGTGCAGATTTCCATAGAATTTGGTACTTTTACAAACTAACCTTGTTACACCCCTTGGGATGTCAAGCTAGCAACTATAAATTCCTGGTTTGGTTAGCTCAGTGAAACAAGATGCAGCAATTTACAGAGCACCTGCCTTGCAACGATTTCTCATTGTGCTGCATTGGAAAGTCTATGATTGGATTTGAGGGGTTAGAAGTGAATGACTTGCAAAAGATCTGCGGTTTTTGCAAGCTGTTTTAAGATATACCAGCAATGAAAGAATGTATAGGTGATATTTTTTTTTATTTTTTTTTAATTCGGCTAGTGTAGTGTCCCTTTAGAAGACAAATGTCAGGGATTCCATAGGTTTGAATAAGTGGAGAGAAAAAATAAGTAATACCAGTATTTCAAATAAATCCAGCCCCAATTTTTTTTATAGCAGACAATGTATCAAAATGTTGCTTAATCAAAATATTTCCTACCAGGAATTCATATCTTTCACAGGAGAAAAAGATTTATTTTGTACTCTTGAAAGGTTATTTCATAATGCAGCATATTTTAATAGATTTCCTACAGCACTAATTAAAAGTTGACACTGAAATATATTGATATTGAAATAGCTGAATACTAGCAGAATGCCATACAAAACAATGTATCTATTGTTATCTAAGATTTCATGGCAAATTTTATGTGATAGTGTCTCTCAGCGAGTGTCTCTCAGCGAGTGTCTCTCAGTGAGTGTATGTCTGTCAGTGTGTGTGTGTGTGTGCATGTCTGTCAGTGTGTGTTTGTCTGTCAGCGAGAGTGTGTGTTGGTCAGTGTTGCAATGGCCGCGGCTGGACAGTGGAGGACCTGGAGGTGCACTGAGACAAGCAACGCCACATCACATTCCAACGTGACGTCAATGTGCTCCTCCTTCACAGGTTTTCAAGGAGTTGCGGGAGGATCCGTTTTGGCACAGGATGCGGATGGCGCCATTGGAGCTATATCAGAGGCTGGTCTCCAGAGTTGCATACTGACAGCGGCAATGTGAATGGAGTCTGCTTGTTGGCTAATATTGTTTTTTGTTTTTTTTAAACAAGGGCTGGCTTAGTAGAGGGTGGGTGCTGGGATTTAGTATAGAGTGGAGGAGTGGGATTTAGGATGGGGGGGGGGCTGTGAATTAGTACAGAGGGGGGGACTGGGATTTATTACAGAGGTAAGGACTGGGGTTTAGTAATGGTACTTTACTGTACTTTTCAAAACAAACCTACGTTTCTATGAAAATTTAAGGTTTGGGGTATTTTGCATCCCACGTAAATGTAAACCTTGTTTATGTGGCCCGTGCTAGCCTTTGAGCTTGACATGATTAATGTAAAATGTCTAAATATTAGTAATAGACGTTGCAAGAGAGACATGCAGAATTATTAGAGAAACTATGGACCATTTTTAAATGAAAGTTCTTTTTCCATTTCTGTATGGACTAGAATAGAATACTAACCCTTTCCCTACCAAGCAGTTTGCAGTAAAACGACTCCAAGAGTACTTTGGGTGTCCTGGATAGTAATGTTTAAATGTATTTTTCTTTTCAGAATCCCTAGATAGCACATTATTTACTGGAAACAAAAATGCTAATTCCATTTTCACTTATTTTATGTGTTATGATTTTTACTTATTTTATGTTGTGATTTTCACTGCTCATTATATTTTGTTATAGAAATTGCGCAGGCCTTACCTCTATTTTTCTCACTATCTTGTTTCCGAAGGGTTTAGAGGGATCTCCCTTCTAGGGTTGCTGCCCATCTGTTAATTAGCGCTTACTCTCCTTTTTTTTTTTTCTGTTGTCTTTTACACTGTCTTCCTACTTTTAAGTCATCTGAAATTATTACCCCTAAATCCTTTTCCTCAGATGTTGAGGTTAGGACTCTATCAAATATTCTATACTCTGCCCCTCGTTTTTTACTTCCAAGATGTATTATATTGCACATTAAATGTCAGTTGTCACATCTCTGACCATTTTTTCTAGTTTACTAAAAATCATTTGCCATTGGAACATCAATCCTGTTACATATTTTAGTATCATCAGCAAAAAGACATACCTTACCATCAAGACCTTCTGCAATATCACTAATAAATATATTAAAGAAAATGGGTCCAAGTACAGATCCCTGAGGTACCCCGCTGGTAGCAAAACCTTGCTTTAAATATACTCCATTGACTTCAACCCTCTGTTGCCGGTCACTCAGCCACTGCCTAACCCTTTTAACAATATTAGAATCCAAACTTAAAGATTACAGTTTATTGATAAGTTTATTGATAAGCCTTCTATTTGCGACAGTGTCAAACACCTTACTGAAATCTAGGTAAGCAATGTCTACTGCACCACCCTGCTCTATTATTTTAGTTACCCAATCATGAAGTCCCTGAAGTAAACCCATGTTGTCTCTGATCTTGAAATCCCTGTTATTTTAGATGTTCAACAATCCTATCCTTTAACATGGTTTCCATTACTTTCCCCACTACTGAAGTAAGGCTTACTGGCCTATAATTGCCCAACTTCTTCCTACTACATTTTTGGTGAATGGGCACAACATTTGCTATTTTCCAATCTTCTGGGACTATTCCCGTTAACAATGATTGGTTAAATAAATCCATCAATGGTTTTCTAGTACACCACTAAGCTCTTTTAATAACTTGTGTATGTGTAAAAATGACACTGCCTGCAATGCATATATGCATGTGTCTGTGTATCACTGTGTCTGTGAACTTTTTCTTCTGGTGTGCATTGTGTTTACAGTGGGGCTGTGTTGTATGTGTGAGGAGCGATAGTGTGAGTATGAGGGTTACTGTTTGTGTGGTGATGCCTGTGCATTTATGAGTATGATATGGTGTCTGTATGTGTGTGGGGGGTGAGGTCAAAAAGTGTCTGTATGTGTGTGTTGGGGGGGTGATGTGTGACATTGTGTCTGTACGTTCGTGGAGAGGTGGGGAGGTTATGTGACAGGCTGAGTGCATGGGGAGAGTTTGGATGTGGGGAGGCTGTATCCCACTGTTCAGCCTCCCCACACATTGCTGCCAAATTTTTTAAATATTTTTTTAAGTTGAGCCCCTCTCTTGCTTACGTTTTGTCAGTGATGGGGCTCTAATCCTTGTTCCCTGGTTGTCTGGTGGAGCCTGTTTTCCTGGTGGTCTGGTGAACTGTCAGCTAAATCTGTCCTCTGCTTGAGAGAAGACCCATCAGAATACCCCTTCAAGTCTCTGACTGGGAGAGAGCATTTGCAAAGTGCTTCTCTCAGCTAGAGGGCAGCCTACAGAGTGAGCAGCACAGTGCCGTTCAGGGAGATCTGTTTATCTCCCTGCCAGCCAATGCTTCTGCAGAAGGGGGCTGCGGGGGAGCTTAGCAGAGCCAGCTCTGCTATCAGCAAAATCGTTACAAACTAAATTCAAAATTTCATTTGCACTGATTCTTATCATGTTTACATGATTGCCGACGTGAAGTGGTTAAATTGGCTGATGTCAAAAGTAATTTAATCAGTTCTCAACATAACTCTAGACTCTTTGTCTTAGGCAAAGGAAAGGTTTTTTTACTGTAAGAAAAAAATAAGGATGTGGAATTCTCTGCCTGAAGAAGTGGTTTTATCAGAGTCCCTACAGATGTTCAAACAGCTACTAGATGCATACTTGCAAGAACAGAATATTCAAGGATATAATCTTTCAATGTAGGGTATAACTGCTTGATCCAAGGATAAATCTGACTGCCATTCTGGAATCAAGAAGGAATTTCCTAGCTTGTTGCAAAATTGGAAGTGCTTCAGACTCGTTTTTTTTGCCTTCTTTTGGATCAACAGCAAAAAACAAATGTGAGGAAGGCTGAACGTGATGGACGCAAGTCTCTTTTCAGCTATGTAACTATGTAACTCACTGTGTTTAGTGAGCATAGTTACATAGGCCAGACCCCAACTGATAGGTGAGAGAAAGAGAATGGTCCAGGCACTCATAGTTTCCGGGAAAAAAGCAGGTTTATTGGGAGAGTGTACAGCAACATTTCAACCTCATAAGGTCCCCTAAATGACGCTGGATGTCCTCACAACTCTGTAAAGTAATACAATGTGAGCAAGATATTACTTTGCTGCAGAGGGATTTAGATAGACTGGGGGACTAGACACTCAAATGGCAGATGAAATTAAATGTTGAATAATGCAAAGTTATGCACTTAGGCGTAAAAATGCACAATCAACGTATACCCTTAATGGAAGTGAATTAGGGATAACAACACACAAAAAGGACTTGGGAATTGTTATAAACAACAAACTACGCAACAATGTGTAATGTCAATCAGCAGTGGCTAAGGCCAGTAAGGTATTGTCATGCATGAAAAAGGGCATTCATTCTCGAGATGAGAATATAATTTTGCCTCTTTATAAATCACTGGTAAGACCACATATTGAATATGCTGTGCAATTTTGGGCACCTGTTCTAATGTAGGCTATTATGGCACTGGAAAGAGTGCAGACGTGGGCTACAAAATTAATAAAAGGAATGGAACATATCAGCTATGAAGAAAGGCTAACACATTTAAACCTCTTTAGTTTAGAAAAACATCACCTGAAAGGGGGTTTGATAACATTATACAAATATATTCGGGGCCAATACAAACCATTGTTGGAAATCTATTCACAAACCGGACTTTACATAGGACACAAGGTCATGCATTTAGACTGGAAGAAAGAAGATTTCGTCTAAGGCAAAAGGAATGATTTTTTACTGTGAGAACAATAAGGATGTGGAATTCTCTGCCTGAAGAAGTGGTTTTATCAGAGTCCATACAGATGTTCAAACAGAAACTAGATGCATACTTGCAAAAACTGAATATTCAAGGATATCATTTTTCAATGTAATGTAATAGCTGCTTAATCCAAGAATAATTCTGACTGCCATTCTGAAGTCAAGAATGAATTTTTTTCCTAGTTGGTTGCAAAATTGGAAGTGCTTCAAACTGTTTTGTTTTTGCCACAAAACATATGTGAGGAAGGCTTCCCCTAGTTCCCCCATTTAGTTATTTAGGTTCACACATTTAATATTATCATGAGTCTCTTGTACTGTATGTGGATTTACATTACTATTACATATCTCTTCTTTTCTGACCTTGCCCCTCTGACATCTCCACCACCTTGGGCTAAGCTTTGTCCTATGTCCATTTTGTAGATTTCTGTGTCCCTCCCCTCCTACCACTAGTTTAAAACCTTCTAGCCACCCTGTCCTACAGCACAACAAACCCTCTTCCATTTAGAGGCAAGCCTATCTGTAAAGATTGTACGCAATCACAAAATCAGCACAGTGCTTTAAAAAAAAACAAAAAACACTCCTTCCTGTACCATAACTTGAGCTACGTGTTTAACTCCCTAATCTCCCTAATCTTTTAAAATGGGCAAACCCTTTGAGCGCATAGAGGCCCCGCCCCTAATGCATGCGTCACGACATTAGCATGAAAAGAATGCGGCCAGACACCGGAAACCGGAAAAAGGAAGGAGTCACAGCCGGCGGGAAGAAAAGAGCGCCAAACGAAAGGTATTTAAATGAAAAAGAAAGAAGAAGATGGATGAACTTTTGATAAAGGCTATGTGCCGAAACGCGTCAAGTGTCATACCTAAGAGGACTTTTTTATAATTTCAGTGTATGTTTTATTTGTATCCAGCTACCTAGAGTGTGTCCAAATAAAAAGTTTTTTTGTTTCATCACTTCCTGCATCCTGAAGTAATTGAAGCAATTAAGGCTGAGGACCACAGAGGAGATTCAGCTTGGAGTTCGATTTCACATACGCTGATTTGATATGCTGTTAGTCGGAGCCAGCTTTTATACGTGGCTCGTGACCATGTGAGTTTGACCATCTACAGTATTTAATAATTACAGTAGTTACGTTATTACCCTATATGTTCTTCTCTTCCCGATTTTAGATTTTCAAGAATGGAAGTAGAACTTTATGTATAATAAGGGTAAAGTTGTATAGTGTGCTCTCACCATCCACATTTTTTGTATACATATCAATTGAGCTGAGAAATTGGCTATTTAGAACATGGGAACAAATTCCTTTAAAAATAGAACATACTGACATCACATTAGACTAGGTTGGTAAGACACACATGCTGCACACAAGATCTCACAGCACATACACAATGTAGCAGATATAATTAGATAGTTGGAATGTGTGAGCGTTATCAATGTATTGTAACTCTGTAACACTATAACACTATAACTCTGTAACATTCTTCTTCTGTAATATTTAACTGGGCAGATTCTAAGTAAAGTTTTCTCTCTGGTATGAACTATGGTGGTGGCTGTTTATTTGTAATATCAGGTAGAATACCTTAGTAGTGCTAGTCCTATATTTATCTAAGCAAGGAAATAAAGATATGTTAGTTCTTGGAAGAGGTGACACAGGGATATTACATTCACTATTAATACATAGCCTCTTCTCCATTCTATCAGCTTTTTTTTCTGGTGCCAAAAATGGTACTGCGAATCAAGAACCGAACCAAACCGAGCATGTTTGAATTGTGGCACCTTGCAGCTCTAATATGGGAATTTCGGCAAATCACCTGATCTGCCCAAATTCTGTGAATTGCAAATTGTCCTGAAACTAATCTCCAAGTCTGGCATGCATTACAAAGTAATACACACAGATGGTGCAATACACATAATATTTTATTTTAAATAATAAAATATGATTTTACTTAAAACAAAAAGGTCCCTTAGTGTACCTCATCAGCACTCTTAAACAGAAAAGATTTGCAGCGTGTGCAAGTTGTAGTGTTAAAATATACATATTGTACTTATACACCTAACTATAATCATGGTAAACATATTTTCATTTTTATTAAAGGGACACTATAGTCACCAGAACAACTACAGCTTATTGAGCTTGTTCTGGTGAGTAGAATCATTACCTTCAGTTTTTTTGCTGTAAACACTGTCTTTTCAGAGAAAACACAGTGTTTGCATTACAGCCTAGTGATATCTTCACTGGCCACTCCTTAGATGGCTGTTAGAGATCCTTCCTGGGTCATGGCTGCCTAAAATGCATCCAAACATTCAGTGTCTCCACCCTCTGCATGCAGACACTGAATAGAGATGCATTGATTCAATTCATCTCTATGAGGAGATGCTGATTGGCCAGGGCTGTGTTTGAATTGTGCTGGCTCTGGCCCTGATCTGCCTCTTTGTCAGTCTCAGCCAATCCTATGGGGAAGCATTGTGATTGGATCAGGCTACCACTTTTTCTTATGTCAGCAGGCAGTGGGCAGGTCTAAAGAAACAGGGACATGTAAGCAGCTGTAGACTTGAATACAAGTACGATTTTACTATATTTAAGGTGGCATGAGGGGACCAGAGTGGCTAGATGGTGGTTTTAACCCTATAGGGTCAGGAATACATGTTTCTGTTCCTGACCCTATAGTGTTCATTTAAAACATATTAGGCTTTAATTGATATTGTTATGTATGATTTGAATGCCAAATATCCTCCCCAAATCATCTACTTTTATGCAAAAGTGTTAGGTCAAGGGTGTCTCAAATATATTTCAATTATTTTACCCTATTTATTTCATGAAAAGAAGTCAGATGGAATAAAAGGAAAGGTTTCTATGTAAGGATGTTGATGAAAAGCACTTCAGAGATTGCTTACGTACTTTGTAATTTACTTTGATATTGATTTTTGAAGTCTGATTATTTTTCTGCTGCATGTTATATTGAATATTCTGAGGACTAAAATAGGGGCCAACACAAGAAACATGATAACTCTAGAACCCTTAACATTTGTAAAAAGTGCCTTAACCACTGAACTAAAAGCTTGGCCCTTCTATGAGTGGGGACTGAAGTGCAAATTCAAAGAATCCAGTGATATGTAATTATTCTCACACCTCCTTGAACCGCATTCACGGATATTTAATATTCAACTCGCTGGTTCATAATTTTACACTAAATTATACAAAACGTATGATTATTATCATTTTTTGTTTGAAACAATATATGAACAACACAATTATTCTCAATTTTTTTTCTCATTGTTTTGAAAGAAATAGGTTTGATAATTAATTGCAAAATTATTATTTGATTAAAAAATAACTAAACTAAACAGAACACACTGTGTCTTCTCTCAGTGTTTATGGTGCAGTAATCAATTTATCTTTTCAGTATTTAGATTAAAATGCCTAAATGAATGATGTTTTTCATAAGACAAATGTTTACTGCGAATAATTTTATTGACCATGATAAGTGCCAATTAGGATAGAATCTTAGTGGTCAATAGAAGGTTAATAATCGAAAAAGATAAAGGAGTGCATATGGAGCTTGGCAAAATGTAATGTCATTTTGCTTTGTGTTGAAGTTCCAGGAACTTCTGGAATCCTGCAGCACCTCTATTTCATAGTCCAAGTAAGACTGATTACTAATTTACACAAAATGTGTCATAAGACAGCCTTAATTTCTTGCATTTGCTTTTCCCCATGCTTCCATGCTCCATTTGTATTAACGCATTCCATTTAAAAGAGGGTTAAGAACAAAGGAGATCATATACCAGATCGTTTATGGTTAGTAGAGATGCCTGTTGACCCCACCTCATTGTAATTTTAGTCCTTACTCTTTTGCGGAGGAGATAAGGAATTTGATTAACACAAGTCCATAGAATCACCTGATCTATTCTTCAATTATCTATCTGATAACTCATTACTGATAACATGCTTTTTAACATGTTCTCCCAACTGGCTTATCACGAACATGCAGCCTCTGGTCTTGCCTGTTCATTGCAGGGTCCAGAAGAGGCTCTTCAATCTATTAAGTGTTGCTCCAATCTTCCATGAATCATATTTGCCAAATGTGTTTTGCCCTTTGCTTTGTCAATGGCTACATCTGTTTCATAGTTTCCCTCCCTTCTATTAAAGTCTGCTCATGCATAATGCTAGTTGGCAGGGGGAGGCCACTTCTCTGTTTCACTTGGAACTATTCGTCTGAGTTCTCACTAGGGCTTCTAAGCACTCAGGAGTTTCCATCACCACAATTAGTAAATGCTGTGGGAAAAAGAGATAAATACAGTAATGAGACTGGGTTAATCTTTATCATGAAGCGCACATTAAAAACATTTAAATATTTGATTGTAAAAAATGACACTGTGGGGGGGAAATGGGGGGGGGGAGGGGGGTGGATACTGGCACTGCACAGCCATTTTCCTGAGCTCCAGAAACCTGACGATATATCTGTCTAAACTTAAGATTTCAGTGTGTCATCTAAGAGGGAGCCTACTTTCCTTCTCTCCCTGACAGTGCAGGTAACTGGTCCATGCCTTACTTGTTTGCTCCAATGGACAGGAAAGCTCACTGCAGGCCTGGATCCTACCTTTTTCCTCTGACTGCTTAGGCCTCTATGCTTGCACTGACACCTCTCTTGGAGACCCTGACATCTCCTCAGTCATGCAACCTGAGCCACCCAAAAACACTGCCACAATGGGACAGAATTCCCAGAAAAAACATACCAGTGTGCAAAAGGACATTCATGGTGCCAGATGTCAATGAGTGTTCAGCATGCTTGTACTTACCTCCAGAGGAGCCCACAGACCTCTCACCACCTCCAGAACCCAGAACTGAACTGTGATGTCGCTGGAAGAGGAGGCATTCAATAAGCCTAGGTAGGCACCCTCCACTGCTTCCCAAGGTGTAATCATCCATTCACTCACAGACAAGAATAGATTCTTAGTTGCAGTTCAAGGCAAAAGCCCAGTTGACTTCAACTCATCTCAACTTACCTTTTTTCAGTACCTAACTAGAACCACGCTGCACTGGAGGCTGACATTCAGGGCAATAACCAGCCAACTACAATCTACAAGACTGGAGTACAGATGGGGGTATGCCGAGGGCCTTGATTGTAAAAAAAAAAAAAAAATTAACCACTTTGAGACTCACCTCCATATCAGAGGTTGACCCATTTATGCAGGCACTGGGACTACCCATACAATCTTCACTTACAGCAGTACCTTCAACATTACATGTGTGTGACCCAGCGAACACAGTTACATTTCTGACACGAACCGGAGGAAAAGAAGGAGCAGCTACCTGAACCACCCTGCCGCAAATTAGCAATTAACATGCTATATTTTTTTATATTGATCTACTTTTTGTTATTTCTCTCTTTTAGTTTTTAATGATTTCAGGTTCTAATTGGCACACTGACCCTTAGTCAGGTACGTACAATCAGGCCTTCTCGCTATAGCGAGCATAACATTAAGCTGTGAGAACGCATAATGCTCTCATATATCTCCTTCCCCCTGTGGCCCTCTTAGGTTAGGCATATGCCTTACAAATTCTAGATCAGCATTATCCTCCGTGGGCATCGATTTTGAATAGTTTGTAGGTATTATAGTGCCTCTCTGGCTACTGTTCATTTTTATATATGCGATAGAACCTATGAGTACTACCTTACCATGTTTCATATACCTGTACTTCTGTGTCATCATCCATTTCAGGACCATGGTTGTATTAACAGAACCAATGTTTATTTTTCTCTTGGTAATTGTGCTTCACTTCGAGTTTATTTGTCGTGCCTTATCTTATTTTGCAAAGAAAAAAGTTAGAATTTCTTGTAAAAAAAATAAAGAAAGAATGTTAAAAAAAAAAAAGATCACAATGTGACTTGAGGGTTCTGAAGGTTACAAAAAGATATTCAAACTTGAAAGGACATACCTATTGTATATGAGGTTTACTGTCCTGCATTATTATGTCCAACAAAATCATTTACTGTGTCAAAATTCATAAACTGGTTGAAAAGCAAAACAAAAACTAAACACAACATATTTGTACAATATAAGTGTTATAAATGGATACACACTTGAAAAGCATACTTATTTTATGTGTTTTGTTATTAAGTGTCCAATTAATTCTTTCACTGCATTAAACGTTTGACTAGAGAGACAAATGTCTGGCATACCCAGGGTACAAATAGCATCTACCAGAACCAATGATAGACACTAACCACCACAAACTTCTAGGTAAGATATATTCACTTCTTGAATTATGGTCCAAATTAGAGGTTTTGTGGGTAGGCAGGATACATTATATAAAGACAAGCATTTTACCCTAATCCTTTACCTCATAAGAACGTTTCCAATCCCCCTGACCAATGCCCTATTAAAAGCGTTTCAACTATTTTATCAACTTGTAAATCTGTAAACAATGACCCCTAGAATCAAACACTCTCTAATGTGTACCCATACTCACTAAAGGGATCTAGGGGTTCCAGATGTGTACTATCCTTTCTCAAACAGAGGCATTTATATCACTGGTACACTCACCTTTGTGGGTGCAGCTTCATGGTGCATATTGTTCACGTTACTCGATTTGGCAAATCCTGTGGCTCCTAAGCAAGAACAAAACAATAGAAATAAAAACAAAGAGGTTGTGCCACAAGAATACATTAAAATGCTGTTGTCACTAATCAAATGAAATAGTCCAGAATAAAAAAAGGAATACCCCTGTAATGCAATATAAGTCCTTGGGGAGATTCTGCTACTGGAAAGTAGGTTCTTTGGTAAGGAACCTAATAAATAATACTATTTTAAGCAATATATTTTTTTTTTTTTTTTGGACTTATTTACATAAAAGAGGCACTCCCATGGGGACCAGGTTTGCCCCCGGCTATGCTAACCTCTTTATGGCAGACTGGGAGTCCACAGCTATTTGGGGTGAGAATGCATGGCGGGTGAACCTAATGCCCTATTTTAGATTTGTTGATGACCTATTTTCTATATGGGAAGGCTCTGAAGAATCTTTAAATTTATTTATTGACAATCTTAATATCAATGATAGAGCTATCATTTTAACTAGAAGGTATAGCAAGGTTTCTATCAATTTTTTAGATTTACAGATTGTTATACATGATGGTAGAATAAATAGCAAAACTTTTTTTTAAAGAAAGTTTGCACTAATATGGTCATTGAGCAATCAAGCTGCCATTATAAACCATTGCACAGTGCCCCTAAAAGTCAGTTTTTACGGCTTTGAAGAAATTGTTCCCAGATCCAAGATTTTAACGAACAAGCTCACATTTTAAAGAATAAATGTATTGATAAAAATTACTCCCAAAAGTACCTCAACAATACCTTTGACTCTGTTAGGAATAAGGAAAAAATAGACCTTCTGGCTTATAAAGAAAATTGTGAAATTAAGACTCCTGCCATTCCTATTATTTTTTATTTTAATAATAAAAGCAATTATATGAAAAAAAAGTGGCAAAAAAACACTGGCATATATTAAAACAGGATGAGGCTCTTAAAGATTTTATAAAAAAAAAAAAACTAATATTGTTTTTAGAGGGGCCCCTAGTTTTTTTGTTTTTTTATTCTTTATTTTATCGTGCACGGGAAAAACAAAGAAGCAAGCAATGCCACAACAGCTATTGCCAGTTATTAGGTCAACATTTAAAGACAATTGTTTGGCATAATTGTACAGTGCACATTTTATGTTTTAAAGTGGTATCAACAATGTTTAAGTCATCATGTCAGTTGTAAGGTGAGGCAGATGAGGTACCCTAATTCAATTTAACAGACTGACTGAGTGTAAGGTGCTAGTGTCACCTTCTTGATTAATAAAGGCATCTCTTAGCTGTGTGAGTTAAACATATATATAAACTAAAGATAAACCAAATATGAAATCGCTAGGCATTACATTGACAACAAAACACAACACAGGAACATGTCAGGTCTGCTTATCAGCTAAACAGAAACATGGGTCACGTTCGCAATATAGAGCTGGCTATTGAGACAAGCTTATGCTGGGTGTGTCAGCAGGGCCGGTGCTACCTGTAAGGCGACCTAGGTAGCCACCTAGGGCACAACTTAGCAGGGGGCGCCGGAGCTCTGCGCCCGAAATCACCGCTGCGGCTCCTCATGCTGTGCCGCCTGAGAGCCTTAGCAAGCCTCAGGCGGCGCAGCACTGCTGTATGGAGGGCGCTCGGATTTGAGTGACCAGCAGGAGGGAAGCGCAGAGCGCTCCCTCCTGCCGGTCTCTCAATGTAGCGTGGCCGGCGGACTGACAGGAAGTGCTCACTCAGTGAGTGCTTCCCTTCAGTCCGCCGGCGGCAGGGGAAAAGGAAACAGAAGGAAACAGAAGTTCCCGTCCCGCGTTCCGCTCCGCCCGGACATGCTACATAGGCAGTAGGGAAGAGGAGGGTAAGGACCACTGGGGGAGGGAGAAGTAAGGACCACTGGAGGGCGCGAGGTGTAAGGAACTCTGGAGGGGGGGAGTAAGGACCACTGGGAGGGGAGAGTAAGGACCACTGGGGGGAAGAGGAGGGGGAGTAAGGACCACTGAGGCAGAGGGGAATAAGGACCAGTGAGGGAGAGGGAAATAAGGACCACTGGGGAGGAGGGGGGTAAGGACCACTGGGGGAGGGAGTAAGTAACACATAGGGAGGAGGGAGTAAGGACCACTGGGGGAGAGAGGTGGGGAGTAAGGACCACTGAGGGAGGGATAAGGACCACTGAGGGAGGAGGGGGGAAGGTTCACTAAGGGGTTTGGCAGAGGGAGGACCACTAAGAGGGGGAAGGGGAGAAGGACCACCAAAGGGGGAGAGGGAGGACCACTGAGGGAAGAGGGGGGTGGTCCACTAAGGGGTTTGGGAGAGGGAGGACAACTTGGGGGGGAGGATCACTAAGGGGGGGAAGAGGATAATGACCACTGAGGGGAGGGGAAATTACCACTAATGGGTTGGGGGGAGGAGGGGAAGGTCTAATAAGCGTTTTGGGAGAAGGAGGGCCACTAAGGGGGGGAAAAGGGGAAGGACCACCAAAGGAGGGGAAGGACCACTAAGGAGTAGGGAGGAGGGTAAGGACCACTAAGGGGGTGGTAGGGGAAGAGAGGAAGGACCACCAAAGGGGCGGGGAGGAGGGGAAGGACCACTAAGAAGGGAGGACCACTAAGTAGAGGGGAGGAGGGTAAGGACCACTAAGAGGGGGGTGGAGAAGGTAAGGAACACTGAGGGGGAGAAAGATGGTAAAGACCACTGAGAGGGGGAAAAGGGGGGGGGGGAGGGCAAGGACCAATAAGGGGTTTGGGAGAGGGAGGACCACTAGAGGGAGGGAGGGCGGACCACTAAGGGGGAGAGGGGGGAGTGAGAAGACCACCAAGAGGGGACTGCAGAGAGACAGAGGGCCAAGGGAGAGCACTAAGGGAGAGAAGGGGAGGGACCGGAGGGAAGGGAAAATCACTAATTGACAGGAGGGGAGAGCACTATGAAAATAATTTTTTTTAAAGAATAAAGAGCTGCTCCCCTCTCAGTCCCTATCCTACCCCACAAACCCTCTCTTTTACACTACACACATACACAATGCATCCCCCCCACACACACACACAGAAACATACAATGCATCCCTACTCACACACAGACACACCCTAAACACATAATGCATCCCTTACACTAACACAAACACTCATTCTCTTACACACAGAAACAAAATGCATCTCTTACACACTCAATGCACCCCTTACAGACACACACTGCATTCTTTACATGCAAACACACACTGCATCCCCTATACACACACTACATCCCTTACACAAATTGGTATCCCTATACACTACATTCTATAAGAACACACACACATTACATCCTCTACAGTAACACACAACACATCACCTACACACATACACTTCACTCCCTGTGAGAGAACTCATGTAGGTGGATTTATGGGTGGGCATTGTAGGCATACTCACGGTCAAGCCCTGGAGGCCCAGACCTTGAGCTGTGTAAGGGGCCCCAAAAAATGGAGCTGCTTCCTGTTCGTTAATTGTTGTGAGCACTGTTACAAACAGAGAGCCTCTTCTACACCAGACCTGTGGAGCCAGACTGAGCCCATCATCAGCCTTGTGTCCTCATCTGGTGGTAAGTAGGCAAGCCAATATATTATTAGTCTCTAATTACTAATATCTAATTTACCTCACATTAAATGGATACTATAGTCACCAGAAGCACTGCAGTTTAATGTAGTGGTTCTGGTGTCTTTAGCCTGTGCCTGTAGGCTTTTAAATGTACACACTGTCTTTTCAGATAAAAGACACTTTATGCAGAATGGTGCTGGCCCATATGGCAGAGCATATGGGCAGGGCATTGTGATGTCACATGGTGGGCAGGACATATAGGGGGCGGCAATTTTTTTTTTTGCCTAGAGCGGCAAAAATCCTTGAACCGGCCCTGTGTGTCAGTAAGTGGGGGTGTGGTCTTAGTGTTTGTCTGGGCTGTTCAATTCACAGTTATTCACCAAGTGGACCGAAGCCGTTCATCTGAGAATTGTCGTAGGAGTGTTCCTGTGCAGCTTAGAGCACCCGGCTTGGTATGCGTCTAAGAGGTGACTCAAAATATAATATAGTATACCATGCTCGGGTCAATACAAAGCAGTTGGTTCCATGTAGGTAGTTACCCTGACTTGGCGTTATACAGCTATGTAATGCTGGAGCCAAGATAGAGGATAAATACCACCTGAACCTTTAAGGTTGGTAGTGTCTCGCTGGCTATGGTACGGTACTATTATGTAAGGAAATTTGGTTCTACATGGTCATGGGCAGTTTGCTTTCTGCACAGGCATGTAAGTGTTGGAGAGTCAACCTTTAAAGGAGTGTAATGTGGAGTGAGCGTAATGGTAGACCTGTCATGTAAGGCACTGTAAGAGACAAAGTTATAACGCTATTTTAGTATACAGTTAATCATGAAGTTGCCTGTGCATTTAAGAAGGACACCTTGTGGTCTTCTCAGACCCTATGGTGTGGTTGCAGCAGGCTGATCCAGCGTGTTACAAGTGTCCCTGTTAGCTGCTTGGCCGACCCCCTGCAAAGGGGGGTTGCAGAGGTGTAGTTGCCTGAGTCCATAGATGTTTGAGCTAGTCCATGGGTCGGGGGGCCACAGGTATGTGGTGGTGTACTCCATTTGCCGCCGGAGCTCCGTTAGGTCGTGACCGCTGCATAGTTCTCTGCAACAGTTCATTGGTGGACAAATGGGACAGCTGTTGCCAGGTCCCCCAGCCCGGGAGGTGTGGAGGTGGTGCTTGGTCCCCTTGGTGGTAAGGAATTCTGCTGCAGGCCCAGGGTAGGAAGGAGTTCTCTCGTGCCCTGCAGGTCGTGGATGGTGTGTGTGGAGTCTCCCTGATGGATTTGCGTGCAGAGGAGGGAGGTGAGGGGCTGTAGCGAATGGCGCCATGCCAGTGTGGACTTCGACAGGTCTGTGTAAAAGGACAGTGACTGGTTTTCAAATTGGTAGGGAGATTGATTGCGTATGGCTGCCATCACCGCTATTTTGTCTCTGGTGCTGGAGAAGAGCACTGGAAGATCCCTAGGTAGCGTTTTAGGTGACTTGGCCGGCCTCGGGAGACGGAACATCCCCTCTGGGGTCACCAGCTTTGTGTGCTGAGGGGTTAGGAGGGCCGTTATGAGTCGCCTTACAAAATGTGGTACCTCGGCCTCCGGCATCTCTTTACGTATCTGGGCCATGTCGGCCTATATGGCAAGCTGAACCCCAGCCAGCAGTTCCTTCATGATTGCTGTAGTGAGTGGAGGCGGTTCTGGTGATGAGTGAGCCTGGAGAGGACCCTTCGGTGCGAGTGGAGGCTCTGTTTCTGTTCTGGGCATGTAGTCATCTGAAAAGTCAGAGCATTCATCGGTGAAGGCGGCCATGTTTGGGCCTATTGCGCCCTGAGCTTGTCTCCAGAGGTCGCCGATGCTCATGTTCTGCCGAGGCTTATCGGGTCTGGGCTTTTTCGTCTTCCGTCCCATTATGTTGTCAACAGCCTGAGGGTCCAGTTGATAGCAAATATGTGGGTTTTGGGGTATATTAGCGGGTTATTAATAGCTTTTTGTCCCGAAGCTCGGACAGCATGCGGCCGTTCAGTTCAGTGGCTTGGCTCCGCCCCCTGGGGCCACTAGTTTTAAGTCTATTTTTACAGATAATTTTACCAGAGAACCGAAAACAAAAAAAAATCATTATTGCCATTTTTAAGGTTTTTATAAATGTAAACACTGAATGGTTTGCAAAACCACTGATTCTTCTGTTCAATCTAAAGTCACTAATTTCACTTCAAATAAAACAAAGAAAACCTTTGCCATAGAAGATTTTATTAGTTGCAACACTAAAAATTTTATTTATTTATTGGTGTGTCCTTGTGGCCTCCAATACGTGGAAATGACTTCAAGATGCCTTAAAATAAGACTTTCAGAACATTGCCAAAACATTATTAAGGACTACCCAAACCACTCAGTTTCCAAGCACTTTCTTATACATAATAAAAATCCTAAATTACTAAAATGTATTGGTATTCAGGAATGTAAAATTCCCTGGAGAGGTAGCAATATAAAGAACATTTTGGGGAAAAATGAAATGGAGTGTGTTTTTAACTTGAAAACTTTAGCCCCTAATGGTGTTAATGCTGAATTTGATTTATTTAATTATATCTAATTTTATTAGAGCTATTTATCTTATTTATTTGTCTTACTTACTGTCCTTACATATTAATCTTTTTTATATTGACATAGATATTCTCTTTTTTTCAAATGTCCTCTTTATTAATTTTGTATATAGATATAATTTATTGTTTTTATATTAGTTCTATTTACTGCTTTACACTATTATTGCTTACTCTGCTCTGTTTCTTACCCAATTTATGTTCTATTTCCAGTTTTTTTAATCTATAAAAGGAAGAAAAATATATTTTTTTTAGTCAATGACTACAGCCCCTATAATGCCTAGCAGACGTCCTTACTGTTTTTGCCAAAACAAATTTTTCATTAATTTCTCTTTGTTTTTTAATTTATGAATAATATTTATAATTGCTAACAAATTATTTTTATAGTAAAGTATTTCTGATGTGTTTTAAACCTATTTTAACAATTATTGTATTTACTGATTGGACTGTGATGTCATTTTTTTGGTGCCCATTTAAAAATTGACAGTCCCTATATAAACCGCATGTAGACAAGATTGCTTTCATTTGCTAAATGCCCTATTGAGGTAAAACGCAGTATGGAAATTATTAATTTCTTGTTTTTTATCTAATAAAGGATGTTTTGGTCACTATCCTTGTGTACTGTGCCAAATTACCTTTTGTTTTAGATTCTTTTTTTTCTCCTGTTTACTTCATGGCTTCCTGACTACTCCAAAGAAATCCTGGGTGGGGATCATACCACAGGCGCCTTATCCACAGAGCAGTTTGCCTGCTCTATTTATGTGAGTATTCACTACAATTATTATTGTAGCATTTTTTTATTGCAACAGAGAGTACTATTATCTGCCTTTTTATATTCTTGTAATTTTGGGTTCAACAAAACTACCTCTCCTTTGGACACTTTCCACATATCCCATAAGTGGGATTTTGTGCCACTGTATGCTACTACAACTGGAGCTGTTCATAGCTCCATTGAATGTGAGTAAGATAACACTGTTTTATTATATACACCATGCTAATAGAGATGTCCCGAACAGTTCGCTGGCGAATAGTTCCTGGCGAACATCGCATGTTCGCGTTCGCCACGGCGGGCGAACATATGCGATGTTCAGTCCGCCCCCTATTCCATATCATTGAGTAAACTTTGACAACCCCCCCACCTGCCACTCGGGGGTTGGGGTTGTCAAAGTTTACTCAATGATATGGGGAGGGGACCTACTGGCTTCCCCCAGGCCCCCACCCCTGAGCGGTGGGTGGGGGCCCTAAAAAAAACAATAGGGGGGGAACTTCTGTCCCCCCCCGGCCCCCACCCCTGAGTGGTGGGTGGGGGCCCTAAATACTAAGAAGGGGGGGACCTAAGGTCCTCCCCCTGGCCCCCACCCCTGAGCGGCGGGTGGGGGCCCTAAATACTAAAAAGGGGGGGACCTAAGTTCCTCCCCTCTGGCTCCCACCCCTGAGCGGCGGGTGGGGGCCCTAAATACTAAAAAGGGGGGGGACCTAAGGTCCTCCCCCCTGGCCCCCACCCCTGAGCGGCGGGTGGGGGCCCTAAATACTAAAAAGGGGGGACCTAAGGTCCTCCCCTCACACCCTGGCTGATGGGGGCCCTAAATCTGGGGGACCCGTGTCCTCCCTGGCCCCACCGGTGGGCAAAACAAAGGGACTCCTCCTGGCCCCACTGGGCGGGTGGGGCCATCTAAAAGGGGGGGACTATGTCCCCCCAACCCCTGGCTGGCAGGTGGGGGCCCTAAATACAAAAGGGGGGGACCTAGGTCCTCCCCGACCCCACCCCTGAGCGGCGGGTGGGGGCCCTAAGTCAATTACCCCCCCCCAAGGTGACTAGGGGTCCCCAAGCCCCTAGTCACCCACCCCCCACCCAAAAAAAAACAAGTCCCTACCTACCCCCCTCACCCTAAAAAATAGTGAGGGGGGGATAAAATAACTAACCTGTAAAATAAAATTAAACTTACCATTCGACGTCTTCTTTTTTCTCAAATCTTCTTTTTCAGCCCCAAAAAAGGCCAAATAAAAAACCATCATAACGGCATGACCAAAAAAAAAACTGAGGCACAAAAAAATTATCCATCTTCACACAAGGCCTGAGGGCTCACCGAGCTGAGCTCTACAGCAGGGGAAGGCTTAAAAGCCTTGCCCCGCCCTGCAATTAGGCTCAAGAGCACTCTGATTGGTGGAGTTTAAGCCATCAATCAGAGTGCTCACATTAGAAGTAAATAAAGAGACCGACAGGTAAGCCCCAACATTTACCTGTCACAACACTGATTGGTTGGTTTGAAGCAACCAATCACAGAGTTATGAGTCAAATTACACAGCGGGAAAATTCCAAAGAACTTTCCCACGCTGTGTAAAATGACACAGAGCACTCTGATTGGTGGATTTCAAACCAACCAATCAGAGTGCTGTGACAGGTAAATGTAGAGACTTACCTGTCAGTCTCTTCATTTACCTGTCAGAGCACTCTGATTGGATGACTTAAACCCACCAATCAAGTGCTCTGAGCCTAATTGCAGGGCGGGGCAAGGCTTTATAAGCCTTCCCCTGCAAGCCTGAGAACCCTCGCCCGGCTGAAATAGATCCACTGGCTCTAGTAGAGGACACATTTTTTTCAGGGCCCCCCCCCGCCGCTCAGGGGTGGGGGCCGGGGGGGAGGACATTAGGTCCCCCCCCTTTTTAGTATTTAGGGCCCCCACCTGCTGCTCAGGCTTGGGGGCCGGGGGGGAGGACCTTAGGTCCCCCCCTTTTAGTATTTAGGGCCCCCACCCGCCGCTCAGGGGTGGGGGCCAGGGGGGAGGACCTTAGGTCCCCCCCGTTGTGATTTATTTGCCCCCACCCACCGCTCAGGGGTGAGGGCCAGGGGGGAGGACCTTAGGTCCCCCCCATTGTGATTTATTTGCCCCCACCCACCGCTCAGGGGTGGGGGCCGGGGGGAGGACATTAGGTCCCCCCCCTTTTTAGTATTTAGGGCCCCCACCCGCCGCTCAGGGGTGGGTGCCAGGGGGGAGGACCTTAGATCCCCCCCCATTGTGATTTATTTGCCCCCACCCACCGTGCAGGGCTGGGGGCCGGGGGGGGAGGACAGTATGTCCCCCCCTCATTATTTTTATGGCCCCCACCCACCACGCAGGGGTGAGGGCGGGGGAGGGAGGTCCCCCCACCTCATTATCTTTATGGCCCCCACCCGCCACCCAGGGGTGGGGGCCGGGGGGAGGACAGTAGGTCCCCCCCCTCATTATCTTTATGGCCCCCACCCACCGCCAGGGGTGGGGGCCGGGGGGGAGGACAGTAGGTCCTCCCCCCCATTGTAATTTATGGCCCCCACCCGTCGCACAGGGGTGGGGGCAATAGGTTTTTTTTTTTGTTTTGTTTTTTACAGTGAGCAGCCACTGGCTGCTCACTGCTTACTAGACATGCCCCTACTCGCTGCATAGCGAGTAGGGGCAGAATTTACTAATACTAAGTAATCTTTACTTAGTATTAGTAAATGTGGCTGAAAGACCAATTTAGGTCTTTCAGCCTTTTAGTAGATAGCTCTCTAATACCGTGGGAATTAGGGAGTTATCTACTAAGCGGCTGCAAGATGCAGCCGCGGATCGGAGTTTGCATGCCACAGTCCAGGGTGTTAGTCCCCTTGAAACAACTTTTCCATCACTATTGTGGCCAGAAAGAGTCCCTGTGTGTTTTAAAATTCGCCTGCCTATTGAAGTCTATGGCGGTTCGCGAACATTTGCCGAAATTCGCGTTCGCCATTCGCGAACCGAAAATTTCATGTTCGCGACACCACTACATGCTAATATTGATTTATTGCACTATTAGATTTCCTGTTCTTTCTGTTCTACATATCTATATAGATCTTACCAAGGAGTATAATCTACCATCTACCCCTACCATCTATCCAAGAACTTAAATTGCATGTAAAGGGGTATTACTTTTTTTATTCTGGACTATTTCATTTGATTACTGACAACAGTATTATATAGTGTTCTTCTTTTGCATGTTCCTTTGTTTTTGTTTATTTCTGTTGACTCGGAAAAGCTTTGGAGGGATCCCCTTTTTTTGGTTTGTTGCCCTGCCTTATTTTGTAGATTAGCACTAAATCTGCTCTATCTTTTGTACCAATAAAAAAAAAAAAAAAATACATGCAGATATATTATGAACAATGTCATTCACACTAAAGTCATGGTGCACTTGGCTGCTGAAGATACCTACACAAATCTCATGGCTAGTATCCTCAATTATAAGCTCACTTAGCCTTATATCTCTAACCTTCCACCAAACACATGGAGAAAAGCAGGGATCATCAATATAACCTACAAGGTCCTATCACATTTCCGTAATTAAGCTTTATTTATGACATACTCACATCCAGCATGTTTACCTAACTCCATGTAAAGAACATCCAACAATTGAACAAAACTTAGCACACCATCATCAATGCTAATGGTAACCCATTTTGACAATTTTGTAGGGGAAAAAAAACAACCATCAGGCCTCTTTCTAATTGCTACTATGTATTACTAAACACTACTCTTTCCAAGCAACAACCTTACATCATACAAGGAGAAGAGGAACACGGGAAGAGTGGCAAAGTGCCATATCGAATACGAAGAATATATCTAACTGCACAACTCATTGGGAGGCAAGCATGAAAATGGTGGTACATGGTACCCTCCAAATTAGCCCGCATATACCCAACTATTTCAAAACTTGTTGCACACAAGTTCTAGGGTTGCACACATATGCGCAATTATTGGAATCATGACAGAAAATGAATAGAGAAATGTTTCCATATAACCATTCCATTAGCACCACAAAACGTTCTGTTAGCCCTCTATATAATCCAGGTGTCGAGAACAAACATGGCTAAAAACTGGAAATCAACACTTCCACTTCCAGCCTTTATGATCATTGATATGATGCAATCCACAAGAAACCATAAAGATGTGGCTCACAGATTTTTGAATAATACTAGAAGATTCCGCAGCAGACACTCATTAAACCGAACAGATCCCACAAGTTCCCACAGATCCCACAGCCCTCCCCCCCACCAACCTTTTTAGCACATTATTTAATTTTATTTAATTTTATCATATGTAGAACCTTCAGGGCAACTAGGAGACAACCCAGCATAGAGGACCTGATAGTGCTCAGCATCACAATCTCAGCAAAGACCAAAATGCTGTTAAGCACTCTCCAAACTTTTGATACGACTATTGAGAAAAACTCTGTCTAGAAAATGTCAGTGACTGTTATTTCCTTTGTGTGACTTGTATTATGAATCCTTAATAAAGATTAATGAAGAATTTATATATTTTATAGAATATATATATTGGTGCACATTATTAAAATGTAAAACATTAGCTGACCCTTCAAGAACTGGAATACATATATATTATGTGATCCAGTGGCACCTGACAAAGTTGATGAAGTGCTATACTCCACCTATGGAATTTGCCTCAACTCCCTCTCTGGAAATCCCAAATCTTAGCCAATGGTGGCTCATTCAGTGGGGTATTTAGGGTAGCATCCTACAGTATTATTGTTGGAATAATATTGTGGGATGGGGGTTTTAAGTTATCCTTTAACCACTGTCAATAGACTTCCCCAGTTGCCCCTTTTAGTCTCCGCTGTTTTGATCCTTTAGTTTCCGAACGTCAAACTAAGAGCATTATTTCTGAAACTGTGCACAATTTGAAATAAGTGTGAGGTTTGTAATTTTTTTAAGTATTTGGCAGGGAAGGAGTTAAATAAATTACAGTTAGAACACGGTAAGTATCTCCCCTAATATTAGTTATTTAATGTATTTCAATGCAGCAAAGACATTTTATGAGCTAAAAGAGCTAATATTTTCATTGTTCCTTTTTGGAATGATTCAAGATATAGCAAAGAACTTCACAGGTTCCATACAGATTCACAGGTTCCAATAAATATGAAATGAAAAAAAAATAATAATAATATAACTCTAGAAAGACTAGAAATACCATTTGCAATGCCTAAAATCAGTATTATTGTTTGTACTAAACAATGAAGGTATAGAATTTGAAACCGACAAGTACATTCCTCTTTCAATAGTAGCACCCCATGTGTACATTCACAACACATATTTCTTCATGAGTTTTCAATCAGAAAACTCTTTCACTGTTAAAATAAAAATACCACCAATAATCTAATGTATACATGACTTCAAACCAAGAGTTGAAAACAAACTTTATCTTGTTTTTACACTAAACTTTTAAAATAATGTATAAACTCACCAAAACTCACTGTTTACTGAACAGACCCATTCATTTTCTATGACAAATGTACTGCCTGAAATTTGAGCCAATGATAATGGTTTAAATCCTATATCAAATTATATTTTTTGGAAATTACCTTCTATTTCTTTTAACTCCATTATCTAGAAAATGCAAAGAAAAACAAAATATTCATACCTTTAAATCAATATTTAACAATGTTTAGTGGGCCTGTCTGCAAAAACTCTTATAACCAAGAGACTAATCCCCCAAAAGCACTCAGCACTTATACCTCCACTTCATTATTTTGAAGTATCAACTAAGGCAAGTATTTCAGCAAAAGCCAGGAATAATTGTAAGTTATAAGAAATGAAAACTAGAGGCGGACTGCAAACCTTAAGTCCATACTGTATGTTAGCAAAAAAAAGGATAGTCCAGAATTTGGTGTAAATAATACTCCAACATTTATTGAGATTCCATGAAAGCAAATACCTCAATCTGTTTTGTAATGTTTGTTTGTTTGTTTTTTTGTCAATCTTTGTTTTTATTTAGGCATGGGATAATACAGTACAGAATGTAAAGCAGAGCGTTGTTGAATATAAAACACACGGTATGCATGGTATAGAGTAGGCAACATCAGTACTTAAATTTCAGCATATAACAGCCTCTTTTTATATATATTTTAACATTACATAACAATGCAGGTTACACAGATAGTGTTAGCAGTGATGTGTCTGTCTAATTGTAAGGAATCTCTAGGCAAATCAGGCATCATGTTACACTGTGTATTAATTGTTAAGCTAAACATTATAGCAGTAGTGATATTTCTGTGCTTAGGAAAGAATTTAGTGGAATCGGGATTACTGGCACGGTTCTGCATATGAAGGAAACTACATGCTGAATATACCTCTGGGGCTTGTTAAGGTACTTAAGATTCTGCTTTCCCCAAAGGACTATCACATAAACTCGGAGTGGGGTTGACAGAGGTAGCAATTGCATTTAGTGGGTTATCAACAGGATTTGTCACATGGCAGCACATAAACTACCAGCAAGCGGTCTCATCACAGTCAGCTAATGCTTAATCTTGTTAGTTGCACCACTTGAGATGTAGGAGCTGCAGTAGGCTTCCAGGGCCCTTAGAGATACTTGTGTCAGGCCAGTGAAGACTGTGATAACCACGGTCCAAAGGGGAAGGAAACAGGGCCGGCAAGACAATCCATCAAGGAGCTGCACCAGGCAATCGGTAAGTAGGTGAGACTGTGGCCGTCCACCCCTCCCCTCACTTTAGTAGGCCGCAAGCTCCGGGGGCACAATCTCCCAGCAGGGCTTCACAGCATCCAGACCGGAGTCCTGCAGGCTATGCAGTAAGTCGTTGTGTTGCAGCTGGCAGCTTTTTGTCGAGAAATTAGTCAGGTTTTTCCTTAATTAGATTGAAATAAGTAAGAACAAGCAGGAGCTCATCAGACATGTGACCAGCCAGCATGGCGGTCCGGCCCCCGTCCTGTTTTGTAATGTTTTTACATCAACTGTGGGGTGATTGATTATGCTTTTCTATAGATATTGTGTTGGAAGATGGAATGAGTGTCATGGTAATGTAGAGGAACTCAACACTCATGGACCCTAATCTGCTCCAGAGATATATACCACATATTTCCGGGCCCTAGGCTGGATTTAACATATAGAATAGTCATAGAAAAATCTGAGGTCAAGAGTAGGAGAAAACAGGCCAAACGATAAACAAGCCAAAATCAGGGACAAGATACCTAAATACAATAAAGTGCACTCTAGGATAATCAAGAACCACAAAGGGCAACTTGCACTAACAATATTGACTGGCATCACCCTTTAGCACCAGAAGACCTGAATTCATCCAAATGCTGAATTTGGGTACTTTTTATGTTTGTTCCTGCTGACTAGATTGGCACATAGTCGAACCATTCTGACGCTGGCATGACTATATACAAATAGATGCACATGCAAAAAAAGCAGTGCCTGTCCCGCCATCAGATCCGGGAGCTCCGGAATGTATAAGTATTACAATGAGAGCACTGTGCACCACTGATAAGTTATTGTAGGTAGCTGATCTGTGTGAGTGCTTCTTACCTACTTTGGTTTAATGTATGGTTTACTGTATATTAATAATGGAAATAAAATATATACAGTGAATGGAGATAAATAAATGTAATAGCAGAGAATGCTATGAACCACCTGAGTGGGAATCCTTTAAACCACTCTAAGAAATACAAAGTACCATACATAAAATAGGTGGATCACACGTCTTGATAGGTCTAAAAGAAACATAAAATAATATAGTGCAATATTGTCAATAAATATGTTAATATGGATAATGTGGAGATCAAGTACTTACAAGTCTGGAGCCAAATAATATCATATGGCTCTCTTGAATAATGCAGTGGGACTTTTCAATGGGATGTCCCCGTCCATTTTCCAGATGTTCTTGTGATTTTCCAGGCTGAGTGAAATAAAGTTGAGCTGTGCAGGCAGGATTTCTTCACAAAGAACTTTATTGAGCCAAAATAAAATATGCAATAAAACCAATAAAAAAAATCGGTGTAAATGGATAAAAACACAGACTATAGGGCTAAGTCCAATATAGCCAAATGACTAATAGTGTCCGATATTGTCCAAAACGTGTTTTGCCGCGTACCAGGGGCTTCCTCAATCGGTAATAGTGTGTAGAGGTTTCTTGGCGTCCTTTTCAATCACTTGGTCCGTCTACTTCCGGGTTCCATCGTCACACATTGGAACGTATAGTGCGTTCCAATTCAAGCGCCATGCGCTTTATGTTCGGGTCGCATCACTTGTGTCAAATCGGACGCATAGCTGATGTCACTGGAACGCATGGTGCATGACGCGTGGGTTCCACTTCTGTATTTATTCATGAATTTAGCATCGCTATGTGCGATCCTGTTCTCAATATAATTTCAACAATGAATGTTAACAAGCACTTGTGCAAATCATTAAAACCATTGAAATCTTTCATTGTGATGTGGGTAAAAAATATGATAGTACTTAACTAAAAGCCTGAATAGATTATATAAATTATCGCTCAAGCAGAGTCTATATGTTGGTTAAAACAGATAATGTCAAAAGATTTTTTGGGAATTAGTCATAGCAAGTTACAAGGGCATTTACATATATGCTCTATATAGGTAGAACCATCAGATGTATACATATTAGGATCTCAGAGCATGTACGCAATATCAAAAATGGATTGGAGACCCATAGCGTCTCCAATCATTTTAAGAGCCATCATAATCAGAATCCAGATAACCTCTTCTTCTGCCCTTTAAAACTTATAAAAAAAGAGTGGAGAGGGGGGAATTATATAAAAAAAATAGGAACAGAGGAAATTAAGTTCATTCATAATTTTAATACACCGATACCTCATGGCCTCAACTTGGACTTTGGGATATGTCACTTTTTTAAATCACTTTATAATAAGTATATGCATGCCTGCACTTTCCGTCACATCTTTATGTACTTATATCTGCATTCCCTCCCCTACTCATCAGCCTAGGAGGTTGGGATCATAATGAATGACACATTCATCCACCTACAAGTTTATACAGACTTATCTGTATATTATAGATTTTTTTACTGTAATTTTTTCGATATAAGGGACAGTGCAATAGTGTTATTTTAGATCATCTCCCCGATTGATGTTTATTCCAATGAGTTCACTTCTATTCATGTAAAAGTATTATTTTAGACTATGTTCTTAATCCTCCCAATTGATGTTCATTCCAACTAGTCCCCTTCTATTCGTGTATAAGCCCTCTTTCTTTTTGTATATCCAGCATTTTTACCACACACAAGAGGGTTTTTATATGTACAGAATTTAAAAGGCTATATTGAATACTGTTATATACTTAAACTTCAAAAGTCCCATTCATTTAACACTGTCCGTTTAAATAAATCTACAGACTCTGTTTGAATTAATATTTATAGCACCTTTTCAGATAAGACGGTTTTGCAGATGCGCAGGCATCTAAAAGAAGAAAGACTAATTCCCAAAAAATCTTTTGACATTATCTGTTTTAATCAACATATAGACTCTGCTTGAGCGATAATCTATATCATCTATTCAGGTTTTTAGTTAAGTACTATCATATTTTTTACCCACATCACAATGAAAGATTTCAATGGTTTTAATGATTTACACAAGTGCTTGTTAACATTCATTGTTGAAATTATATTGAGACCAGGATCCCACATAGCGATGCTAGATTCATGAATAAATTCCAAAGTGGAACGCACGCGTCACGCACCATGCGTTCCAGTTATGTCAGCTATACGTCCGAGTCGACGCAAGTGACGCGACCTGAAAATAAAGCACATGGCGCTTGAATTGGAATGCACTATGTGTTCCAATGTGCGACAACGGAACCCGGAAGTAGACGGACCAAGTGATTGAAAAGGACGCCAAGAAGCCTCTACACACTATTACTGACTGAGGAAGCCCCTGGTACGGGGCGAAATGCGTTTCGGACAATATTAGACACTACTAGCCACTTGGCTATATTGGACTTTGGACTGAATTAACCCTGTAGTCTGTTTTTTAATACATTTACACCAATTTTTTATTGGTTTTATTGCATATTTTATTTTGGCTCAATAAAGTTCATTGTGAAGAAATCCTGCCTGCACAGCTCAACTTTATTTCACTCAGCCTGGAAAATCACAAGAACATCTAGAAAACGGACGGGGACATCCCATTGAAAAGTCGCACTGCATTATTCAAGAGAGCCATATGATATTATTTGGCTCCAGGCTTGTGAGTACTTGATCTCCACATTATCCATATTAACATATTTATTGACAATATTGCACTATATTGTTTTATGTTTCTTTTACTGTATATTATGTTGAGATTACAGTTTTTTTCTATATGTAGAGCACCAATATCATTTTAGCTTAATGTGTGAGAAGTCCTAGGGAGTGTGGCATTAGGAGGAAATTATGTTCCTTATGCTAATATATCGGTCACTGTAGTGGAGAGCTGCTCTTACACAGCTTATCTCTACTTTAGATCCCAGTAAGGCTCAGGAACAAGTATTATAAATCCAGAAGGTAATATTTCCAGCAGGCAAAACCCTCCAACAATATCCCAACCTCAATCCCAATGACTGGACGACACACAGCATCAGGAGCAGAACTGAACTTTTAATCACATCGTTTCCTTATAAAGGTTTCTCCCATGCAAGGGAGGGATTTACAATAATTGAGACAGTAGCCAATGGTACAGTAGTTACATACATCTCCTCCCCTCAGTGTGACACTTAATCCACTTATTTCTGTTACAGTTTTACCCGGTTTCTGGATGTACCCCAAAACTGTGGGGTACATGGGTCTAAGTGGCACCCCCTGGTAGCCCTGATCTGGGTGGCAAACATACTCAAAAGTCACCCAGATCAGACCAGGGGTTCGGGAGTTATGGGGAATAAACCATTTGACCGACCGCACACGAGGTGGTAGCCGAAAAGGGTTCCATGTGTTTTGGCCCTGCGGTCGGTCTCCGTTCGGGAGGTAAAACATCCACAAATCTTTGCCATCCACTATTAACAACGCATTCATATGAATCCACTTGTTCAGGAACGTTGAACTCACCGAACGAGGGGCTAATTGGCCCCTCCGTTTAGGAGTTACGAAGCTATGGAGGTCTCAGCGGTGTTCAGGTAATTGAGTGTCCGATTTGAGTTCCAGACACTCGACGACCAAACACCGCTGAGAGTTCGTGCGTAAGATGGCCGCCGCCACGTGTTCGCTTACCGATTGGCAGCCACCCAGATATAGTAATAAAGTACCGATTGACTGCGGTTTGAGAAGTGTGAAATGAGGTACACACTTCTCTCTGGGGTGATCTATTGATTAGTTAGTTTTCATCCGTATGAAATACGGATGACAACTAGCGAACAAACATACGAATCCTACATACAATTTCAATTACACAGGAAAACAAACACACAAATTGTCTTTTAAGCATAATCCTGGAGGACCGTCCAGTGCCATCCGCTACAGTCACATATTATCTTCTTTTTTTAATTGTTTAATTACATTTTCCAACTTTTTAAAGAAAAAAAACATTTTTGAAATCTGACTAGCAAGTATGTTTCAGTCCTTAAATCTGTAATTTGTGCATGTCGGGATTCCTACATGTAATTTAGAATCCAAAAAGTACTTTTTGTTAGAAATTAAAAACCTATTTGAACGAGCCGAATTTAATACTTTGGTTCGGTTCATTTGAATTTGGTTGCATAACTTCATTTTAAAATGCAAGCTTATTTTGAATTGGTGAATTTAACAGCGTACCTTCAAATACCTCTTTATATATATATTTTAAAATTTAAGCTTATTTTAAATTGGTGATTATAACAGTGTACCTTCAAATACCTCTCTCTCTCTCTCTCTCTCTCTCTCCATATATATATATATATATACACACCTCAATTTGGAGAGAGTTGGGTACCTTAAAATAAAAATAGAGATACCAACAATAGTGTATAACTGTGTGAATAAAAATTGTAAAGTAGTGTAAGACTATTGCAAACTCACACTTTGAAAAGCTATATACACTTAGCTGTAGTGGGAACAGCTTGAGGGTTCGTGGAGGTGACCATTCCCTTCTTTCTGTTGGAGGGAGTCCTAAATGCAACCTCAAATGAGATGTGGACATAGGGTAGTACAGTAAGTATAGACTATGTCTTCCAATTATTAGGACAAGTGAATACTCACAATGGTGGAGCCAGTTCCAGGCTCTATAGGCAGCGCAGTGTGTGGCTAAAGGCCTTTGTGAAGCAGGAATGGAGATGTATAATGTTATAGAAACATAGTAATTTATTAATTAAACCAATAAATATTAAAATATATAAAAATAAATCAGTGTGAAGCTTTCTCTGTTGCCAAAATCTGGGTTTCCTCAGCTAAGCAATCTGTAGTGAAAGTTCAAATGTACTCTTTCCTGCTAATATACATCCTTAATATGGGGATAATGGTCCTCCAGTTTGGAAATTGTGTGCTTTCTCCCACTGCGCTGGGAGTGCACTGTGTTCCAAGCCTTGTTCTTGTGTCCCATATAAAATCTCAGCGTTAGTTTCCTTATGAGTGTCGTTTCTGGTTTTGTCATTTCCGGTTGCTGTGGGAACCTTTGTGCGTGTCAGTGGCCATTGTTGTGCATGTCAGTGGCCATTATTGTGTTCCATATCAGTACTCATTGCAGAAGTATTACGGTTTCTTAATCCCTGTATTGTCCTCTGATTCATCAGTGGAGACATCCATGTATATACAACCAAGAGGACATAGGGAATATTTTTTTTTTTTTTACAGTCATAGTAACTTGTAGTGCACTGGTAATTACATTTATGGAGAAAATTATTTCAGAAACAAATGTGAGTTATTTGCAAATAAGGAATAATGTTTCAATGTCTGTTCAATTGCGTCTAATTCTAAAGAATTGTCCTTTTGGGGTTTTTTCTAGCCATGGAGAAAAATGGCAGCTTTCGCAGTCTATAAATCTATTTGAGTCTACCGTCTTAAAATAGTGTTTGGTCTTAATAAAATTATTTTCTATGTAAATGCAAAGATCTGGGAAAATTATTTCTTCCTGACTTCATTGGCTTGTTAACTTAATGCCCCAAGTATTGTCATATAAAAAGGTTAAAAAAATTATTTAGTTGATCTTCACTACCTTTCCACATAAAAAGGATATCATCCATATATACTCAAATAGTTTTATAGACAGAGAAAGCTGCCATTTCTCTCCATAACTAACAAACGCTCCAAAAGGACAATTCCTTAAAATTAGATGCAATTGCACAGACATTAAAACATATGAAGAACAATTGTTGTGTATTAAACAGGATTTCCTGGAAAAAAAAATACAGAGAGACCAAATTAGAAAAATCCAGAATAGAAATAAAAACTGCAGGAAGAGAACAACTATTACAATACAAGAAAAAAAATCACTAATGAAACTGATGGAGTCCCATTTATTTGTGATTTCAATATGGAAAATAGAAAAATTAGAGGAATTATCAGTAAATTTTGGCCTATACTCCTACAAGACCCAGCTTTGAAAACAATTTTACCTAATCATCCAGTGTTTGTACATAGAGGAGTTAACAATTTTAAAGATGTATTAACCAGTAGTTTTATCAAAGATAAAAAAGAACAAAACACATTTTTAAACATCCAGACAGGATTTTTGGGTTGCCGCCATTGTTTGGCATGTAGAAGAACGGGGGGAAAGAAAAAACTCTTAAAAGATTTTTAAAAAGACGGAGTGACACTCTATTAAAGAAATAATAACATGCTTCTCCAAATATATTATATATCTTCTGCAATGCCCATGTGGTCTCTGCTATATAGGCAAGACCACTAGGGCATTACATATCTGAATAGAGGAACATACCAGAAACATTCCAAAAAGCTTTGAACTACACAGTGTACCGTCCGCTTTCAAAACACACCATAACATCAACCCTAAAGATATGACATTTTTAGGTTTAAAAAAAGTAGAAAAAGACTGAAGAGGAGGAAATTTTGACAAAAAATTAAGTAAAATTGTGATGCAATGAATCTTTTATTTAAATACCCTCATTCTATATGGCCTTAACCCAGGGGTGTATTTAGTCCAAGGCAAACTAGGCATTTGCCTTGGATGGCACTATTTAGGGGCCGGAAAAAATTGTCGCCCCCCTAACATGTCCCCTGTGATTCCCTCTATCATTGGGGGGTGCAAGAGCTGACCTTCCAGCCAGCTAACAGAGATCCCCCTTACCTTCCCCCCTTCCCCAGGGGGCAGTTTCCCATCCGATGCGTTGAGGGAGCTGTGATCTCTCTGCTCCCTTGCGCGCCGTTTACTGATGCGTGGGAGCCGGGATATGATGTCCTATTAATTCATGTGTGTTTGTGTGTGTCAAATCAGTGAGAGTCTCTGATTGTGTGACTATCAGTGTGTCTGACAATGAGTGTCAGTGTGTGTGTGTGTGTCTGGCAATGAATGAGTGTGTCAGTGTGTGTGTGTGTCTGGCAATGAATGAGTGTGTCAGTAAATGTGTGTGTTTTAAATCAGTGAGTCTGTGTTTGTCATTGTTTGTATCTGCCAACGTGTGTCTGTCAATAAATGTTTGTTTTAAATCAGTGTGTTTGACTGTCAGTGACGTCTGTGTGTCTATCATTGTGTGTGTGACTATCAGTGTGTGTCTGTCAGTGAATGTGTGTGTCAGAGTGTGTGCTTAAAGGGACACTTCAGCTCAGTGAAGTGGTCTCTGTGCAGTGTCACAATCTCTTTAACCCTCAGAAACTGCAATAATTACCTTGAGTGGTTAACTCCACCTCTAGTGACTGTCTAGCAGACAGCCTCCAGAGGGACTTCAGGGTGGTTAGGCGACCAAAGGTTGCCTAACTGATGCTGGATGTCCTCATGCTGTGCATGAGGACATCAGGCATCTGCTAAATCCCCATAGGAAAGAATTGATACAATGTTTTCCTATGGGGAAGCCTAATGCAAGTGCAGAGAAGGAGCTTGACCCAGCACCGAGGGACATCGGCGCTGGATTCAGGTAAGTGACCGAGGGGGGCACTATAGGGAAACAGCTTTGTTTCCCTGGCACTATAGTTTCCCTTTAAAAGTAGTAGGAAAAGGTGTAATTTAAAGAAAAAAGAGGTGTGGATTTGACCGGAAGGGGTGGGGCAAATTTAGATTAGGGGGGTGCCCAGGTTAAGTCATGCCTAGGGCAGCGCAAAAAATACACCCCTGCCTTAACCAAGATTTTGAGCTATGCCACTTTTTAACTTGAATATTTTAAACTTTTTAAGTAGGTACTTTTAACACCTAAGCATTTTTTAGATATCATTATCTACTTCAAATTATTTCCCTTTCACTATATAATTTATATTTTAAAGCCCACTAGGTTGCAGTTGTTTTTTCATGGCATTGCAACTATTGATGACCTTTTGAAATAGAAAAGGGATTTATCTTTTTTTAGACTTTTGTACTTTTTTATTTCGTGGACTTCATATTGCTGCTTCTATTTCCTGTTTATAGATTGATATTTTCAATTTCTTATAATTTAATCTTTTTTGAGGAGAGCTTACTAAGCTACAGTTGGTTCCTCATAATATTATAATATAATATATCTTTTAAAAAAAAGAAAATAAATGAGGGGTCCAACTTATCAGACGTTTAGGGTTATTTATTTGAATACTCTACTATTGAATCTATATGGAAGATATCCCCCTCCCCCCCTTAGATAACTATTTTAAGAAACTCTAATTTATGGATCAGTCTTTAGAATGCATTTATATGTTGGACTAATTATATATTCCTTATTTGCAAATCACTCACATTTGTTTCTGAACTAATTTTCTCCATAAATGTAATTACCAGTGCACTACAAGTTACTATGTTTGTAAAAAAAAATATTATGTCCTCTTGGTTGTATATACATGAATGTCCCAACAAGTGACTGATGAATCAGAGGATAAAAGAGGGACTAAGAAACCATAATACTTCTGCAAAGAGTACCGATATGGAACGCAATAATGGCCACATGCACAACAATGGCCACTGACACGCATAAAGGTTCCCACAGCAACCGGAAATTATGAAACCGGAAGCGACACTCATAAGAAAACTAATGCTGAGATTTTTTATGGGACAAGAACAAGGCTTGGAACACAGCGCACTCCCAGCGCAGTGGGAGAAAGCGCGCAATTTCCAAACCGGAGGACCATTATCCCCATATTAAGGGGGTATATAAGCAGGAAGGAGTACACTTGAACTTTCAATACGGATTGCCTATCTGAGGAAGCCCAGATTGTGGTGAAACACGTCCTTGGCAACAGATAAAGCTTCACACTGATTTATTTTATACATATTTTAATATTGATTGTCATAATTAATAAATTACTATATTTCTACAGGGAGTGCAGAATTATTAGGCAAATGAGTATTTTGACCACATCATCCTCTTTATGCATGTTGTCTTACTCCAAGCTGTATAGGCTCGAAAGCCTACTACCAATTAAGCATATTAGGTGATGTGCATCTCTGTAATGAGAAGGGGTGTGGTCTAATGACACAACACCCTATATCAGGTGTGCATAATTATTAGGCAACTTCCTTTCCTTTGGCAAAATGGGTCAAAAGAAGGACTTGACAGGCTCAGAAAAGTCAAAATAGTGAGATATCTTGCAGAGGGATGCAGCACTCTTAAAATTGCAAAGCTTCTGAAGCGTGATCATCGAACAATCAAGCGTTTCATTCAAAATAGTCATCAGGGTCGCAAGAAGCGTGTGGAAAAACCAAGGCGCAAAATAACTGCCCATGAACTGAGAAAAGTCAAGCGTGCAGCTGCCACGATGCCACTTGCCACCAGTTTGGCCATATTTCAGAGCTGCAACATCACTGAGTGCCCAAAAGCACAAGGTGTGCAATACTCAGAGACATGGCCAAGGTAAGAAAGGCTGAAAGACTACCACCACTGAACAAGACACACAAGCTGAAACGTCAAGACTGGGCCAAGAAATATCTCAAGACTGATTTTTCTAAGGTTTTATGGACTGATGAAATGAGATTGAGTCTTGATGGGCCAGATGGATGGGCCCGTGGCTGGATTGGTAAAGGGTAGAGAGCTCCAGTCCGACTCAGATGCCAGCAAGGTGGAGGTGGAGTACTGGTTTGGGCTGGTATCATCAAAGATGAGCTTGTGGGGCCTTTTCGGGTTGAGGATGGAGTCAAGCTCAACTCCCAGTCCTACTGCCAGTTCCTGGAAGACACCTTCTTCAAGCAGTGGTACAGAAGAAGTCTGCATCCTTCAAGAAAAACATGATTTTCATGCAGGACAATGCTCCATCACACGCGCCCAAGTACTCCACAGCGTGGCTGGCAAGAAAGGGTATAAAAGAAGGAAATCTAATGACATGGCCTCCTTGTTCACCTGATCTGAACCCCATTGAGAACCTGTGGTCCATCATCAAATGTGAGATTTACAAGGGGGGAAAACAGTACACCTCTCTGAACAGTGTCTGGGAGGCTGTGGTTGCTGCTGCACGCAATGTTGATGGTGAACAGATCAAAACACTGACAGAATCCATGGATGGCAGGCTTTTTGAGTGTCCTTGCAAAGAAAGGTGGCTATATTGGTCACTGATTTGTTTTTGTTTTGTTTTTGAATGTCAGAAATGTATATTTGTGAATGTTGAGATGTTATATTGGTTTCACTGGTAATAATAAATAATTGAAATGGGTATATATTTGTTTTTTGTTAAGTTACCTAATAATTATGCACAGTAATAGTCACCTGCACACACAATATCTAAAAATAACTAAAAACTAAAAACTACCAAAAATATTCAGCTTTGATATTAATGAGTTTTTTTGGGTTCATTGAGAACATGGTTGTTGTTCAATAATAAAATTAATCCTCAAAAATACAACTTGCCTAATAATTCTGCACTCCCTGTATAATATTATAGATTTCTGGTCCTGCTTCCTAAAGAAGGTAGTGTGGCCTTTTAGCCACACACTGCGCTGCCTATAGAGCCTGGAACTGGTTCCACCATTGCGAGTATTCACTTGTCTTAATATTTGGAAGACATATTCTATACTTATTGTACCATCACATGTCCACATCTCTTTTGAGCTTGTATTTAGGACCCCCTCCAACAGAAAGAAGAGAAGGGCCACCTCCATGGACTCACACTTAAAAGTGTGAGTGTGCAATTGTCTTTTGCTCCTTTACAATATTTATTTACACAGTTGTACACTATTGTTGGTATCTCTATTTTTATTTAAAGGTACCCAACTCTCTCCAAATTGAGGTTTATATATGTAAAGAGGTATTTGAAGGTACGCTGTTATATTAACCAATTAAAAACAAGTGCTACACTGTTATTTGTTTGTTTTGGATCTTTTGGGATGTGTATAAGAAGATATCACGTCACAGTGTGATAGCAGCTAAGATTTTAAATATCTTTCAGAATTTATATTCTTATGTTCACTTCTATTTGGTAATAAGCGCTAATACACATTTTACTTTAAACTTTAAGCTTGGCCGCCATGTCGAGCAGTCAGAAAGAACACGAGCTCCGCAAATTTTCGCTCTAATCTTGGGCAGTTAAACTACCCTGATTGCTAAATAGAGCTGTACCAATACCCAGAGAAACTAGGAAGTTACTAGGCACTCCAGAGAAGCTTGACTACATATTTTGCGACATGACTTGAACCTTTGCCTTGCAGCATAGTGTGGGACGAGCCAGGAGTGGCGGCCGACCTCTCTGGCAAGACTCTGCACGCTGATCTGCGGCCAAGTCCCGTCCATACTGGCAAAATGACTATCTGCCTGAGTCACTTATGCTGACTGCTGAGCTCTGCTCCTGAAATTACTTGCATGCACCAAGTCTCACCAAGGTGGCAGGCGCGCCAAATCCTCAAAAGAGCACCACTACGAAGCACTGGGGAACTCTCCATGATATATTGGAGTGAACCCTGCAACAGCTTTGTAAATTCTGATCAGAGCTGGAGACTAGAATGACAACACTGCAGCTGCCTCTTTAGGGAGATTGGAGTTATGCATATTACAGCAATAATATAGTCAATAAAATTGCTGTTCGTGTGTGAAAAATGCAAAAAGCTTCCCTTTTACTAAAAGTATCATTGTTGTAATACAAGTTACCCTTTTACCCTTTTAAAACACTAATGTTTGTGTTCAGCGAAGTCTCCTGAGTAAAACAGTACCCCCAATGTACAGGTTTTATGGTGTCTTGGAAAGTTACAGGGTTAAATAGAGTGCTTGCAATTCAAATTCTCTGCACTTTCTGCCTGGATTGTCAAGCATGTCAATCAAATTTTAATTAATTAAATAACATAATTATGTTAAAAGATTACTTAAATATACATGTAGAATTTTAATATATATACATATATATGTATTTAAAGTCTACATGTACACTTATGTAGTTATTTATGTAATTATATATATATATATATATATATATTTATGTTTATAAATATATTTGCAGTTATATGTATTTTATATATAGATAGATATATATAGAATGTCATTCTAAGTGTAGTTTGTTACCAATATATATATATATTATACTATATATATACTAAAAATATATATTACTAACAAAATGCAGTTAGAATGAAATTACATATGTATATATAATTTATTTTACTTTTTTAAATATTTTATTTATTTATTTTATTTATTTATTATTGTAATTATATGTGTATATATAAATATAAAATATATATAGATGTATTATATATATATATATATATATATATATATATATCTTATATATATGTAACGTTGTTCTAAGTGTATTTTAATACTAATATATATATATACTTATATTCACATTAAAATACACTGCATAGTTACATAGTTACATAGTTACATAGCTGAAAAGAGACTTGCGTCCATCAAGTTCATCCTTCCTCACAAATGTTGTTGCTGTTGATCCAAAAGAAGGCAAAAAACCTGGTCTGAAGCACTTCCAATTTTGCCACAAACAAGGAAAAAATTCCTTCTTGACCCCAAAATAGCAGTCAGATGTCTCCTTGGATCAAGCAGCTATTACCCCACTAATTAGAAATTATATCCCTGTATGTTATGTTTTTGTAAGTATTTATCCAATTTCAGTTTAAACATCTGTATGGACTCTGACAAAACCACCTCTTCAGGCAGAGAATTCCATATCCTTATTGTTCTTACTGTAAAAAAACCTTTTCTTTGCCTTTCTTCCAGCCTAAATGTGTGACCTCGTGTCCTATGTATAACCATGTTTATGAATAGATTTCCAGATAAAGGTTTGTACTGGCCCCGAATATATTTGTATAAAGTTATCATATCCCCTCTCAGGTGCCATTTTTCCAAACTAAACAGATTTAATTTTTTTAACCTTTCTTCATAACTAAAATGCTCCATTCCTTTTATCAATTTTGTAGCTCGTCTCTGGACCCTCTCCAGTGCCATGATATCCTTCTTTAGAACAGGCGCCCAAAATTGCACAGCATATTCAAGGTGTGGTCTTACCAGCGATTTATAAAGAGGCAAAATTATATTTTCATCCCGAGAATTTATGCCCCTATTTATACATGACAAAATCTTACTGGCCTTAGCAACTGCAGATTGACATTGCATATTGCTGCCTAATTTGTTGTCTATAACAATTCCCAAATCCTTCTCGTGTGTGGTTATCCCTAATTCACTACCATTTAGTGTGTAAGTTGCTTGTGCATTCTTAACCCCGAAGTGCATAACTTTGCATTTCTCTATGTTAAATTTCATCTGCCATTTTAGTGCCCAGTCCCCCAATCTATCCAAATCTCTCTGCAGCAAAGCAATATCCTGCTCACATTTTATTACTTTACAAAGTTTTGTGTCATCTGCAAACACTGATACATGGCTTTCAATGCCTATTTCAAGATCATTTATAAATATGTTAAATAGAAGTTGTCCCAAAACAGAACCCTGAGGGACACCACTTACCACTTTTGTCCAGCCTGAAAATTTACCATTAATTACAACTCGTTGTACTCTGTCCTTAAGCCAATGTTCTACCTAAGAACAGGAATATTCATCTAGACCAATTTCTTTTAGTTTGAAGACTAACCTATTGTGAGGAACCTTATCAAATGCCTTGGCAAAGTGCAAGTAGATCACATCCACTGCAACACCCTGATCTATACTTCTACTTACTTCTTCGTAGAATGCAATTAGGTTAGTTTGACATGACCTATGTTTCATAAAACCATGCTGATTATTGCTACTAACAAAGTTCTTCCCAATGAATTCCTGAATATTATCCTTTAATAGCCCTTCAAATATTTTCCCAGTTACAGAAGTTAAGCTCACAGGTCTATAATTTCCAGGCAAGGATTTTGAACCCTTTTTAAATATAGGAACAATATCTGCCTTCCTCCAATCCTCCGGTACAACACCTGAAACAAATGAATCTTGAAAAATTAAATACAGAGGTTCACTTATTTCCCCACTTAGCTCCTTAAGTACTCGTGGGTGAATACTGTCAGGCCCCGGAGCGTTATTTACATTAATTTTCTTTAATAGCTGTAGCACCTTGTCTCGAGTTATCCAATCACAAGTTATTTGCAAGTTTTTTGCAGCAAACATTTGCATATCTCATGCCATAGGATCCTCATTAATATATACTGAAGAAAAATAGTTATTTAAAATGTCTGCTTTTTCCTGGTCTTCATTAGCTAATAAACCCAACTCTGTTTCAAGTGTAACTACACTTTCATTTTTTGTTTTTTTAGAATTGATGTACTTGAAAAAAATTTGGGGGTTGGTTTTGCATTCTTTAGCTATCAATTTCTCATTTTCTAGTTTAGCCACTTTAATTGCCTTTTTGCAAGTGTTATTGGCTTCCTTATATCTTAAATAGGATGCCTTTGATTTGTCTGATTTAAATGCTTTAAATGTCCTTTTCTTATTTTTAATCTCTTGTTTTACTTCTCTACTAAGCCACATTGGTTTTAATTTGTTTCTTTAATATTTATTACCCAATGGTACATACTGAGAAATGTACCTTTCTAATATATGTTTGAATAGTTTCCATTTATCCTCAGTGTTTTTATCACTAAGGAGTTTATGCCAGTCGATATGTTATAGAGCTGCCCTAATCTTATTGAAATTGGCTTTTTTTAAATTATATGTTTTAGTATACCCCACCTGCTTTTGCTTTTTTGAGTTTATTTCAAAATTTACCATATTGTGATCACTATTCCCCAAATGCTCCCCTACTTGAATGTTGGTTAAAAGATCAACATTGTTTGTTATGACAAGATCCAGACAAGCATCCTTTCTAGTTGGTGCTTGTACCAGTTGTGACATAAAGGTGTCATTTAACACATTCAAAAACCTGATTCCCCTTGCTGAAGTACTAGTCCCTCTTTCCCAATTTATGTCTGGATAATTAAAATCTCCAATAATTAATGTGTTACCTCGATTTGCAGCTTTCTCAATTTGCTCTAACAGCTGTTCTTCCTCATTAATATTTACATTAGGTGGTTTATAACATATCCCAACCAATAATTGATTTCCCTTTGTTTGCCCCAAGCAGATATCTACCCATAAAGCCTCCACCTTTTCCTCGTCACACTCCACATGCCTAAGATTTGACTTTAACTCATGGTTGACATATAAACATACCCCACCACCCTTCTTGTTTTTCCTATCCTTCCTAAATAACGTGTACCCATTTAAATTAACTGCCCAGTCATGTGTCTCATCCCACCATGTTTCTGTTATGCCTATTATATCATATTGTTTATTGTATGTTATTGCCTCTAGTTCCCCCATTTTGTTATATAAGCTCCTTGCATTAGTAAGCATACATTTAATATTATCATGAGTCTTTTGTACTTTTTGTGAATTATCAATATTACATACCTCCTCTGTTCTGAGTTTTCCCCTCCCCCCATCTCCACCCCCTTTGTTCTGAGCTAAAGCCCATCTCCTTTCCATCCTATCTCCATTTTCTAGATTGCTTTGACCCTCCCCCCCTACCACTAGTTTAAAATCTCCTCCAACCTTCTAGCCATCCTATCCCCCAGCACAGCAGACCCTCTTCCGTTTAGGTGCAATCCATCATGACTATACAGGTTGTACCCAAGCGCAAAATCGGCCCAGTGCTCTAAAAACCCAAAACCCTCTTTCCTGCACCAAGACTTTAGCCACGCATTGACCTCTCTAATCTCCCGCTGCCTTTCTGCTGTAGCGCGCGGCACAGGTAATATTTCTGAAAAAATTACCTTGGAGGTCCTTTTCTTAAGCTTACTTCCTAGTTCCCTGAACTCATTCTTTAGGACCTTCCATTTTCCTCTGACTTTGTCATTGGTACCAATATGGACCATGACAGCTGGGTCATCTCCAGCCCCTCCCAATAATCCCTCCACTCTGTCGGCAACATGCCGGACCCGAGCACCCGGGAGACAGCAAACTGTCCGGTTGAGTCGATCAGAGTGGCAGATTACCCTATCTACTCTCTTAATAATAGAGTCCCCTACCACCACAACCTGTCTAGACTTCCTTACCCTCTCAACCCCACCCGTACTAGAGGGGCTGTTTCCACGGCTGTTAGCAGGAACAGCTTCCTGCAGTACAGCTACTCCTGAGCTGATGCTCCCAACATCTTCACTCAAATGGGCAAATCTGTTAGGCTGCATGAGATCAGGACTAGCTAAACCTTTTCTCTTCCCTCCCCCCCTGCTTCCTTGCCCCACTGTCACCCAGCTACGTGCCTGTTCCCCATCTGCCTTATCTCCTCCCTCTCCACTACCTGTCCCCACTAAACTCTGCTCAGTGAGCAGCAGACTCCTCTCAAGATTGTCAATCTCCCTCAGTGTTACAATTTGCCTCTCCAGATCTCTAATCTGAGCTTCCAGAAATGCCACTTGCTCACACCCACCACAGAGGTATGGACCCTGGACAGAATCATCCAGGCATGCATACATGCGGCATGATGTGCACTGAGTTAAATTTGCAATCTTGCTAGCACTCATCCCCAGTAACAAAAAACACAAGTGAGCAAAAACAATATTAACCCTCTTGGTTTAAACTCCCTTGTAGTTTCAACTCCTGTTGTTTTAACTCCTACTTAAAAGAGACTACTTTAAATAGCCTACTTTCAAGCAAACTCCAGTGAGCAAGCTCTGTGAGTCAGTAGTGGGTTTATATTTGCAATACAAATCCCACACAGGTGGAAATTAAGGGGCACTCCCCCTAATTAGCTCAGCAGCAGCAGCAGCACCCACAAGGAGGGGAATAGAAACAACAAGAGAGGGGGGAAAAAAATTTTAAAAAAAAAGGGAGGGAAAATGTTTTAAATAATACCAGCAAGGTGAAAATATAGAAGAAAAAAAAAAAAAGGAACAAAGTTTAAATATATCCAAAGAGAAAAAAAAAATATATATATATATATGAAAAGGGGAAAAAAGTTACAAAATATTAAAATAAATCAAAACAGTAAGGAGAAATATTTTTTTTTTTTAAAAAGGGTGAAAGTAAAAACAAAAAAACCCCCCACAAAATACAAAAAAAAAAATACAAAAATTTAAACCTGCTTTTCTTTTCCACTTGGTATTAACTAATACCAACCACAGTCCACCAGTTCACCAACAAACTCCTGTTGTTTTAACTCCTACTTAAAAGAGACTACTTTAAATAGCCTACTTTCAAGCAAACTCCAGATGTGTATATATATATATATTTCCTGGCTAATCATGGCAGCATTTAACATATGGGTTTAGCTCCTCCCTCCAACCCTTAGGACAGGAAACACAATCAATTAAACAATTAAGCCTACCTTCCCCTAGTATATTAGGTTCCCCAGTATCCCCCACACCTCAGTCTTTTCCTGTCCTCCTAGCCCTAGGACAGCTTAAATATATATTTTTTTCTTTTTTCAGTTTCTACTGAATGATTTTTTATTTTTTGCTCACCTGACCATGTTTGATATGGTCTTGTCCCTTTGGAGGTCAGCCTCCCTCCTCAGGAAGCCCAGGCACATGTAGCCCAATCTCCATGGAGTTGGGAACCCCTGGGAGCCTGGGTGGTTAGTTCCACAGGCTATGGGAATCCTCTGCCGTCCAGTGTGTGCTGCAGACCTCGATCAGACGATCAGCATAACGGTAAGACGCCCGCGCATGCGCAATGCATCCGACCGGACCCAGAGTGAAGTTTGCCCCTTTCCAAAATGGCGGTTTAGCGATCTCGCGACCGAAGTGCGCATGCGCGATCATTTAAAGGTACAGAGCGGGAAATTTGAAATGGCGGTATTTAGCTTAAAAAACGCTCGTTTCCGTTCCCTTTAAAGATACAGTGCTCTAGTAGACTGTTCTTAAAGCTCTGCAGGTAAGAGAATTACTTATATTTTAAAATCATCATAATATTGGGCTGGGAATACTTTTCTTATTATTTTAACATTCTTAGCCCTACAGTCAGTATGGATCCTTCATCCCCTTCTGCAAGATCAACGAGATCTGCTATAGGTCATAGGTGAGCAATATTTTTTCTTGGTTTCTTCACGTTACTAAAAAGAGTGCACAGAGGGTACAGTCTTATGACTTCTGTATCTTACAGCCCTCGTGACCGGTCCTGTCCCAGATCCCCATCGAGGAGAAGGGAGAAGCCGGCAGCCTGCCCTGGATGTGGAGCAAGGCCTTTGGATAACTGCAGGCTCTGCAGAAAATGCTTAAACATGGCCGCAGGAGAATCTGATCGCCAGAGGTCACCGCAAGCCTCTACCTCCTCAGCCAAGGATATTGCTTATTGGATTAAGCAGGCAGTGGTTGAAGGAATTGCTGAATCCCACAAGATTAAGAGATCAAGAGGGGAAAACTTCAGCATGGATTCAGATCAGTCTGACGATGAATACAGACAAACTTCATCTTACCTGGATTTGGAGCCAATCTCGTCCAGTGAAGAGGAGTATATGGAACAACCTTGCTCCTTGGACTCCAAAGCTATGGAGCATTTGATTATGGCTGTTAGAAGAACATTGGATTTGCCGGAAGAAACCAGAGAATGTTCAGCTTCTGACAGACACTTTGGAGATTTACATAAGAAAAGACCTTCCTTTCCAGTCCACAGCTCTATTAAAGACCTGATGAGGAACGAGTGGCAAATTCCTAGTAAGAGGATTACTAGTCAGGGTCGGCTTTCGAAGTTATATCCGATTAAAGAGGAGGATTCCAGATTGTGGACTACGGTCCCCAAAGTTGATGCTCCTATCATTAAGGTTGCTAAAAGATCCACGCTACCAATTGATAGCAATGCTTCCCTTAAGGAGCCCATGGATAAAAGGATTGATGCTGATTTATCTAAAGCTTTCATGACAGCGGGTTTAGGTTGCCATCCAGCTGTGTCCATTTCGGCTTTGTCTAGAGCCATGCGTTCCTGGTTGCTTGACTTGGAGGATGACATAGATAAAGGGGTCAGTAGACGTCAGATGGCGGAATCCTTAAGGGATATCAAACTCGCCAGTGACTGGCTTTTGGAATCCTCCACTGACCTCATTAGAATTCTTTCTAAGGTTATGGCACATTCAGTCACCGCTAGAAGGGCGCTTTGGCTGAGATCCTGGGGAGCAGACCTGTCATCCAAGAATAATTTATGCTCACTTCCCTTTATGGGAGAAGTGCTTTTTGGGAAACCTCTGGATGAAGCGATTAAAAAGGCAGCTGAGGTTAAACAGGTCATGCTGCCACAAGATAGGCGTCCAAAGAGACCTCGTCTGGACCGTAGACCTTTTAGGGATCAAGGCTACTTTAGGGAAAATAAGACTTACAGGCCAGGTAGAGAATTCTCAAGGAATTCCAATTGGAAGAGCGGCCTGAATGGGAAATCCTCTAGGGGCAAGACGCAGACCTCTTCCTTTCGCCCCAACAAGCAATTCTGAAGGTGGCTTACTCCAGGTTCCTCGAGTGGGAGCACGTCTTTCATTCTTTCAGAGGGCCTGGGAAATAATTCCAGATGCTTGGGTAAGATCCATTATCACCGGAGGTTATCATCTGGAATTCGACGAATATCCACCTCCACCAAGGTTTATTCGCACAAGGCTTCCAGCCAACATCCAAAAAAGAGAGGTTTTGACTCTTTATGTCAACAATCTTCTTACGGAAGAAGCCATCATACCTGTACCCATAAAAGAAAGATCCCAGGGATATTATTCCCCCCTGTTCTTGGTCAAGAAGCCAGAGGGAAAATGGAGGCCTATTTTAGATCTCCACCAGCTCAACCTTTATCTGAGAGTCAGAAAATTTCGGATGGAATCCATTCGCTCCATCATTCCGGTTGTTCATCACCAAGATTGGATGATATCAGTAGACCTCAGGGATGCATATTTTCATGTCCCTATCACGTTCACCCATCAAAGGTTTCTCAGGTTTTGTGTCCGGAAGGAACACTTTCAATTTCAGGCCCTTCCTTTTGGTATAAGTACGGCCCCGAGGACCTTCTCGAAGGTTCTGGTCACCATCATTGCTTTGCTCAGAAAAGAAGGTGTAGCGGTGTTTCACTACCTGGACGACATCCTGGTAGTGGCTCCGGACCTAGCATCAATATTCCAACACAGGCAATTAGTCCTCGACACTCTATCTCATTTCGGTTGGCTCATCAATTACGAGAAGAGTCACTTGCATCCTTCAAGAGAACTGATATTCCTGGGAGCAAATTTCAATACAGACACAGCGATTGTATCCCTCTCACACGACAGAAAGATCAGACTTCGAGATCGGATAAGGGACTTCAGACTAAAGACTTCAGCCTCGGCAAGAGAGTTTATGAGACTTCTGGGGACTCTTTCCTCTACGATAGAACTTGTCAGATGGGCTCAGTGGAACCTTCGCCCTCTTCAACAATTTTTCCTAAAAAATTTCAGGACCGACTCGAGGGAGTGGGAGACGCTGATTCGCATTCCTTTGATTCTGAAGCAGAAGCTCCTTTGGTGGATGTCGTGGGAAAATCTCTCCAGAGGGTTCCCCTTGCGGGAAATAGATTGGGTGGTCATTACGACAGATGCCAGTCTGACAGGTTGGGGGGCACATTTAGGCAATCAATTTTTTCAAGCAAATTGGCCTCCAAGAACTCAATGCTTGCCTTCCAACATCAGGGAGCTAAGAGCAACCTTTCTGGCGCTTCTTCATTTTCAGCATCTCATCAGGCATTGCTGGGTCAAGTTGAGAGTGGACAACAAAGCGGCTGCTGCCTACATAAACCATCAAGGCGGAACAAGGAGTGTAGCCCTGATGAGAGAGATAGTTCCCATTATGACCTGGGCTCAGAATCATGTGGAAGGCCTGTGTGCCATCTATCTCCCAGGGAAGGAGAATGTAATAGCGGATTTCCTCAGCAGACATCGGATAGAGGCTTCAGAATGGCAACTTTCCAGGAGGATCTTCGCTCGGTTGGTCCAGAAGTGGGGTCTTCCCCAAGTAGACCTCATGGCGACCTTTCGGAATGCGCAGGTTCCATGCTTTGTGTCGAGGAGATACCATCCAAAGGCGGTTGCTCAGGATGCTCTATCCATCAATTGGGTATTCGATCTGGCTTACGTTTTTCCTCCAATTCCCCTCATCCACGCTGTTCTGAGAAAGATCTCCAAGGAACATTGCAAGGTGATAGCTGTACTTCCATTCTGGCCTCGTCGCCCTTGGTTTCCCCTGTTACAGAGGTTATCAGTGGACCTGCCTTGGGAACTTCCAGTCTCAGAAGACCTGCTGATTCAGGGTCCAGTGTTTCATCCGGAGCCTCACAAATTCAGGCTCCATGCATGGCTATTGAGAGGAAGTCTCTAGTTGAACATGGCCTTTCGGACCAGGTTATCTCTACCCTGTTACGTTCCAGGAATCCTTCTACTTCTTCTACGTACCATAAGGTATGGGAAACCTTTGCTCGATGGTGTAATTCCACGGTTCAAGAATTAGGTTCTCCTTCCGTGTCTCAGGTTTTGGGTTTCCTGCAAGCAGGCCTGGAGAGGGGCCTTCAACTTAACACGCTTAAAGTGCACTGCTCTGCTCTTTCAGCTCTTTCCAGTGTTCGTTGGGCATTGAATCCTATTGTAATTCGCTTCTTCAAAGCAGTCATTAGGATCAGACCTCCTATCAAGGTTTTCTCTGCTCCTTGGAATTTGCCTCTGGTTCTGCAGGCCTTGACGGAACATCCCTTCGAACCTATTGATGAGGTCTCTATGCAGGTTCTTTCTCTCAAGACCCTGTTGTTACTGGCCTTGGTATCTGCTAGGAGAATGTCAGATATTAGAGCACTGTCGTCTGAAGAACCGTTCACTACCTTCTTCGATGATAGAGTTGTGCTACGGCCTAGACCTGAGTTCCTTCCTAAGGTGGTTACATCCTTTCATCTGAATCAAGAGATTGTCCTGCCAGGGTATTTTCAGGAGCCATCGTCTCCTGAGGAAGAAAGATGTCATACGCTAGACCTAAGGAGGTGTCTTTCCACATATATTTCACGCTCAGCTGATTGGAGGAAGTCTACCCAATTGTTTGTGATACCTTGGGGTTCTCGTAAAGGTGAAGCTGCCTCTGTCGCAACCCTTCGTTCTTGGACGGTTCAGGCTATTTCTAAAGCTTACAGAGCTAAACAGGTTCCAGTTCCCAAGGACATCAAGGCACATTCCACAAGGTCCATTGCTACTTCATGGGCTGCAGAGTCAGGAGTTCCTGCAGAGAGCATCTGTAAAGCTGCCAATTGGTCATCTTTAAAAACCTTTGTACATCACTACAGAGTGGATATCTCATCTCGTTCTGATTCAGAGTTTGGCCTATCGGTCCTGAACTCTTATAAGCCTTAAGTGGATATTAAACAGTTTTTGTAGCATGACTTACCCTCCCTGAGTGGTTATTGCTTTGGTAATCCCATATGTTAAATGCTGCCATGATTAGCCAGCAATAGAGAAAATTTATTGATACTTACCGTAATTATCTTTTCCTGGCTATTATTCATGGCAGCATTTGGTCTCCCACCCTCTCTTGGTTTATTTGTCTTGTTACTAGACTGAGGTGTGGGGGATACTGGGGAACCTAATATACTAGGGGAAGGTAGGCTTAATTGTTTAATTGATTGTGTTTCCTGTCCTGAGGGTTGGAGGGAGGAGCTAAACCCATATGTTAAATGCTGCCATGAATAATAGCCAGGAAAAGAAAATTACGGTAAGTATCAATAAATTTTCTCTAATATTATATGTATATATATGTATTAAGGCCATTTGGCCTGTATTTGTGGGAGGGGTTTAAAATAATTCACTCCCCTATATAAGGTACAACCCTTACCTGACTCCACACCGTTCAAGGTCAGCGTCTGAATGCACTTCCGGGTTCATATAGTCGCAGCTTCTTGCCTTTACTATCGCCGCGGATCACATCCTACGGACTGTCAAACAGTAAGTAGACCTAACCGTTACGCCAGGCAACAAGGCGCATGGCATCAATTACGGTTCAGGTCCTCACTTTACTGTCTTGTTCGGCTAATTTCTGCTCTGCAAATCAGTATATCCGTCCGGTTTTTCAGCCGTCCCTTTTTTCAGCCGTTTCTCTTACACATCATTTTCGGGAATATGAAATTAAACGTTCGGTACTTACAGTGTTATGTGCTGCATATTTCTCCCGCTCATTTCTTACTCACATAGCATTTTCGCATACATTTCTACGTTCGTGCGATCAAACGCACGAATACGCTGTTCACATATTTCTACTGATTTCCCTGTCATTTCCGGTTCGTGCGGTTCACATTACACGAACAATATTCACTAATATAACTTTCACTGCTGACCGGGCAGCTGTTCGGCCATAGCATGACAAACCTTACTATACATATGTTGTCCAGTTCGTGCGGTTAAACGCATGAACGGACAGGTTTGGGAATAAAGTTATCTTTTATGTCTACAAAATACTTGCAGGGCTAAAAAGAGGGGTTATTGCATATAGTTACATTTTGGGAACTCCACACACAAATGGGTTAAATATGTTCTAAGTTACACATATGGGTATACACATGGTTAAAGATTCCACACTGCCACCTTCAGGTCAGCAAGGATATTGCTTTATAGGAATATCACATTACTTTCCTGAACACCATACATAATCTCACAGATACCTCATATTTTCACAAAGGGGTTAAATTATACTACTACATTTACCTACTAACTACAAGGCGACATACGGAATTACGGAGATCTTACAAACACCATCTCCTGACCTATACAGGTCAAAACAAACAAATACTTTCATTAGTCCCTAGCCTTATCTTATGGTTAGGATAGCCTTATGCCTATCCCACGCATGCTTAAACTCCTTTACTGTGTTAACCTCTACCACTTCAGCTGGAAGGCTATTCCATGCATCCACTACCCTCTCAGTAAAGTAATACTTCCTGATATTATTTTTAAACCTTTGTCCCTCTAATTTAAGACTATGTCCTCTTGTTGTGGTAGTTTTTCTTCTTTTAAATATAGTCTCCTCCTTTACTGTGTTGATTCCCTTTATATATTTAAATGTTTCTATCATATCCCCCCTGTCTCGTCTTTCCTCCAAGCTATACATGTTAAGATCCTTTAACCTTTCCTGGTAAGTTTTATCCCGCAATCCATGAACCAGTTTAGTAGCCCTTCTCTTAACCCTCTCTAAGGTATCAATATCCTTCTGAAGATACGGTCTCCAGTACTGTGTACAAAACTCCAAGTGAGGTCTCACCAGTGTTCTGTACAATGGCATGAGCACTTCCCTCTTCCTACTGCTAATACCTCTCCCTATACAACCAAGCATTCTGCTAGCATTTCCTGCTGCTCTATTACATTGTCTGCCTACCTTTATGTCATCAGAAATAATCACCCCTAAATCCCTTTCCTCAATTGTTGAGGTTAGAACTCTATCAAATATACTACCAGGTATGTACACCTGCTTACAGTAAAACCATAAAAATCTCCCACCGAATAGACAAGTACTGGCAATTAGGGTCATAGGGGCCAATAGGTAATTCCTCTTTTCTCTGCATCTATGTTTAGGACTAGTGGTCCCGCGAGGCCAACACCCGCTTCAAACTCGGAGGCAAACACCCCTCGGGCCACACGAGAGCTAGATGCCTCACACGTATCATAGAGAGGGCCTCACCTGTCACTCCCCTGCTATTTTCTGGTTACAGTCACCGAGAGGCCGACATCCTGCTCCAACGTTTAGTGGCCACAAAAATCCCCTTGCGCCAACCATAGATAGAGCCTCTCAAGCCGCTTGGCAACTAGCAGGGCCTCACCTGTCATCAAAACAATAAGCATAATGGTTTCGCCTCACGGCATAGCTAGTAAGCCAGTACTAAACTACTGGGTTTCAAATAATAATTTTATCTCTTATTTTATTCAAGTATGTCTCATGAAGGTGATGAAGAGCTATCTCTTCATGGCACCCCAACTAGGGTCGAGACACCCTCTTGTAGGGGAGATATTGTCTGGCATCAATCAGATCCTGGACGATCCCACGCATCACCACCGAGTTATGGAGGCCACAGCAAGGAAAGCAGAGCTATTAAAACTCCTAAGCACTACAATCGACAACACGGAAGCAGGGGAAGGCCCCAGCAACACCAACTCAGGTGATATCCAGGCTATGCTGGCCTCGCTCATAAACTCTATGGGCAAGGTCAATGACAGACTGGCTAACCTCGAGGCGGTCACCACAGCCCTCACCAAGGCTGGTTTTCCTGATTCTGCTCAACAGACACCAACCAAACCACGGGCCACGGGTATTATTATCTCTTCAGATTATCAGGACGTTGACCCTGCACACACTATCCCAGCCCACATTAAGAGAGACATCCTGGAAGGCAAAGATGTCAACCTAGCATCCCTACTAATTGCCTCCCAGGATGTGGTAGAAAATAAGACCTACATGTACGAAGAAGTATCTGTGGTGGTCAGATCCAAAGACGCAAGGTGAAACCGGAAACTGACCATTCCAGAATTTGTGTTAGCCTTTGGTTTATTTAAACATGTAATTTGTGAAATGTACCCTAATGGAAGGGAAGAGTTTGATTGGTATATGCACAAGCTGGTGGACCTGGGGAACAAATATGGTGGGTCTGCTTTTTACAACTACCATAGGTCTTTTTCCACTAAGGTGTCTGGCGCTCTCTCTCAGTATGGTACCTGTATCAACTGGAGCAGACTAGATACAGAGCTATTCTGTAGACACTTCGCAGGTCTCAAAACACCAGCTTGTGCATCCTGCTCTTCTACTACTCACACTACCAATTTTTCACACGGCAGACGACCGTAATCAGTCACCTAGCACCAGCTACGCGGGTAGAACTGAGAGAACCACCAGAGACAAACTGGGTCGTCCTATCATTTTCTTTGGAAAATCACAGGTGTACAATAATTTCCATTGTGGGCACATGTAGCTTTAGTGCATGCAGGTTATTGCATATTTGTTCACATGGTTTCAGGGCACATGCAAAAACCATGTGTCCAAATAAAATGTACCCTAAACTATACCTAATGTCTGTTAACATTCATGTCTTCTCAGCACTACTAACCAATCACCCTTCCAGACATATGGTAAATTTTCTCATATCTGGTTTCTCAGGGGGGTTCCATACAGGCATTATACATATGCCAACAGGCCAACTGGAATGTCCAAATTTACAATCAGCACAACAAAACCCAACAGCCATAGATACACTCTTAGCCCAAGAGCTGGCAGAGGGGTTCTTGTTCGGGCCTTTCAAAACCCCACCTTTTACGGCATGGCGCACAAATCCCATAGGGATAGTCACAGGGAAATCTTCCCTCAAGCAGAGACTCATCATAGATCTGTCAGCCCCTCATACCTCATCTACACCAAGTCTGAACTCTCTTATTCCCTCCGAAGAGTTTTCCCTACAATATGCCACTATTACAGCCATTATGCAAGCAGGGATCGGAGCATGGCTAAGTAAGACAGACATTACAAATGCCTTTAAACTACTACCTATCCACCCCACACTATGGAACTTACATGGCATCAAATGGGCAGATAACTATTACTTTTTCTCCCGCTTAACCTTTGGGTCAAAAAGTAGCCCCAAAATCTTCGACACTTTTGCAGAAACACTTTGCTGGTTGCTACTCAACATTTCTAGATGCCCCATAGTAATCCATTATCTGGATAATTTCTTACTGATTGAAGAAAACTCTTTTCACCCCAAGAGTCTCAAAGCAAGCATTAGTCTGTTTTACCACCTGGGAGTCCCAGCAAACACATGGATCACTACATACTGTCCCTACCTCAGTCAAAAACAAGCCAACACGCACCTCCAGTGTAGATCACTTATTTCCATACCCACAACAAATGGTTTCCAGTAACAGCTCTAGATTCCTACCTTTCACTTACCCCATCAACACCATTACTACGCCTATTCTCACTAAAAGGCTCTGTACTCACTACTACGACTTTCATGCGATACATCAGATCTCTGTTAACCATGCTAGGTTTTAACCCTGCACTCTACTCAGTCACTCCTTCCGCATAGGGGCGGCCTCCACAGCTTCCAGCGCAAACATACCGGTACATATCATTAAGTCATTGGGGCGGTGGAAGTCATCGGCCTACACAACCTACATACCAAAACCTACACAAGAATTAAGAAATGCTTTTAAAGAAATGGCTGGATAATTGTATATAATTGTTGACTGTATTAAATCTTTGGTTATTCAATTTTTGCGCTCTTTATTTACAGGCCTACCGTATCGTCGGTATCGGCACACCACAACTGACTTTGCTCTTTTATTCTATCCTACGTTCTCAGTTGAACCTTACTCCATATACGGCTAATTGCCCCTTACACAAGTATTAAGGCCATTTGGCCTGTATTTGTGGGAGGGGCTTAAATTAATTCACTCCCCTATATAAGGTACAACCCTTACCTGACTCCACAGCGTTCAAGGTCAGCGTCTGAATGCCCCTTCCACCCACTCCTCTTTTACAACACTTTCTTTTTCATTTCTATCTTCTTACTTTTGTTACTTCTTGGTGGGCCCTCTTTATTTACAGGCCTACCGTATCGTCGGTATCGGCACACCACAACCTACTTTGCTCTTTTATTCTATCCTACGTTCTCACTTGACCCTTACTCCATATACGACTAATTGCCCCTTACACAAATAAAAAAAAATATATATATATATATATATATTTTAATATTTATATATAAATACATTTAATTTATTTTAAAACATGTTTAATCATTTTTGTTTACACTACCCACCAGCAGGGGGACTGTCTGACATTACAGATAGTCCCCCTGCTGGCAGATCCACAGCCAGCTATAGGGGGCCATGGGATCGATCTTTGAGAGCGATCACATTGCCCCCGGGGGCCTGATTTGCCGGGAGGAGGGCTGCCTGGGCTGTCAGACAGGCCTCCAGAAGAGAATCGCGGCAGAGGTAAGTAAATCTCACCTCCTGGCAGTGGCGGATCCAGGGGGGGCAACGGGGCAATTGCACCCCCCGAGAAATCCGCCGGTCTCCCTCTCCCTCCCCTGTCAGCACATGCAGGTGCTAGCCCTGCAATGTGCCTGCGGACCGGAAGGGAGATCACAGATCTCCCTCCCCGGTCCGCAGGCACTGTGCTGGCGGCCAGCGGCGGAGGGAGGGAGTGAAAGGGAGGACCCGGAGCTCAGTCTGCAGCTACTCCGGGTCCTCCTCTCGTGTGATTTGAAGCATTGCCGTGGTTACCACGGCAACGCACCAAATCTCGCGAGAGTGAACTCTAGCCCGGGAGCGCGGGCTAGAGTTCACTCTCCCCACTGGGACCACCAATGAATCCCCCACCGGACCACCAGGGATCGAAATATGTCCCCCCTCCTCCCCAGTACAGGTAAGAAGGGAGGGGGGACATAGGATATTTATTTATTTTAATTAAATAAAAAAAAATATATAATAAAAAAAAAGCCACACACACATACATTGCCCCCAATACTGCCCCCCCCAATACACACAAACTGCCCCCCATTCACACAAACTGCCCCCTATACACACACAAACTGCCCCTCCATTCACACACAAACTGCCCCCATACACACACACAAACTGCCCCCAATACACACAAATCGCCCCCCTTTCACACAAACTGCCCCCTATACACACAAACTGCCCCCATACACAACCGGTTCCAATAGACACAAACTGCCCCCCAATACACACAACCCCCCATTCTCACAAACTGCCCCTATACACACACACACAAACTGCCCCCACACACACATACATTGCCCCCAATACTGCCCCCCCATTCACACAAACTGCCCCCCTATACACACAAACTGCCCTCCATTCACACAAACTGCCCCCCATTACACACAAACTGCCCCTATACACACAAACTGCCCCCCTATACACACAAACTGCCCCAATACACACAAACTGCCCCCATTCACACAAACTGCCCCTTCCCATTCACACAAACTGCCCCACACCATACACACAAACTGCCCCCCCATTCACAAACTGCCCCCTATATACACAAACTGCCCCCCATTCACACAAACTGCCCCCCCATTCACACAAATCCGCTCCCCATTCACACACACTGCCCCCATACACACACACTGCCCCCATACACACACACACTGCCCCCATTCACACACACTGCCCCCCCATACACACACACACACTACCCCCTACATACACACACACTGCTGCCCCCACATACACACAAACTGCCCCCATACACACAAACTGCCCCCTCATACACACACACTGCCCTCATACACACACACTGCCCCATATACACACACACTGCCCCCATACACACATACTGCCCCACATACACACATACTGCCCCACATACACACACACACTGCCCCATACACACACAAACTGCCCACCATACACACAAACTGCCCCCATACACACAAACTGCCCCTCATACACACGCACTGCCCCCACATACACACACTGCTCCCACATACACACATACTGCCCCACACACACACAAACTGCCCGCCATACACACAAACTGCCCCTCATACACACGCACTGCCCCCACATACACACACTGCTCCCATACACACATACTGCCCCCCATACACACACACTGCCCCCCATACACACACACTGCAACTGTTACACACACATACTGTCCCACACATACACTGCATCCCTGACATACACTGCCGCCCTCACTCACACACTACAACCTTCACACACACACTGCACCCCTTACACATTGCACCACTCACACACACACCACTGCTCCTATGCCCTACTACAGCCCCATTTCCCAGCAGATCTCAGGTAAGTTGTCAAACTGTTCTTAAACAGTTTGACTACTTACTGTGGGAGGGGGTCCTGGCACTATTGACACCATAACCACTACACTGAGCTGTAGTGGTTATTGTGTCTGGATTATTTCTTTAAATAATCTACAAGTGCCCCTCCCGAGATCAGGCTCTGGATCCGCCACTGCCTCCTGGGGGCTTAAGCTGTTATGGCGTTCTATGCCGCCGCAACGGCTTAAAAGCCCATTTTAATGGGGATGGCATAGAATGCCGTAACGGCGTTAAGGGGTTAATATAACTCGTTTGAGCATGTTTATTTTATAACAAAACGGTACTGATAGCTGAACGTCATAACACTATCTATAATAACTTGTTTTCTGAAGCCTGAACATGTTGTTGTGCAAATTTGGTCAGAATGACCAAAACTGGATTTTTCTTTAGTAAAAATGAGAATTGTCCATCCAGTTAGAATTTGATTATTTTCACCAAATTTTGTCTTCCTTGAGCAATAACCTGTACAAGTTACGAGCAATTATTTTTGTGCATGGAGTGTCATCTGAATATTTCGTAATGCAAACTTGCAAAATTGCAATAGAACATTAAAGTGTAATTTAAAAATACAAAAAATTTTAATATGTAATAATATTGGTGTTTTACCTGCATAATTAAGCTGATGTACACTATATTAGCTTTATTAGAATAATGTGTATATACAGAAACATTTAAATATACAGTGAATTATGGAATAATTTTATCACCCCATATTTAAAGGAGAAAATATCTCTAGGTAAAACAATATATATCTTAGCTTGGAGTCCTATAATAATAGGATTTTTTTTTATGTGTTTGTTTGTTATTTTCCTTTACCTAAGAGACACATTAAGAGCTGGGTATACTAGACTGATGTCACACTGTAACTAAAAAGAGTTACACTGAGATGTCTAATTTGCAGCCTGCCTACTCAATGTAACTCAGCTCAGCCACTGTATAAGTAATCATGGCATCATTGTAGCTTTCCATAACACTAGTTAAATAATTGGTATAACCCTGTAAATTTTAGCTGCAAATAATTACAGTTAGTGGCTTTTTAATCATATATATACATAACGCAAAATAAAATTAATAATAATGTTGGGGTCTGTAAGTCTCTGGTATGTAATCACAACTGTGTTGTGATGTTAACTTTTTTTTGGTTGTTTTTTAAAATCAAATTAAAAAATTAAAGGAACACTATAGTGTTAGGAATACAAATCTGTGTTCCTAACACTATAGTGTCCCTCTCCCTACCTATATTCAGGGATCATCCTGCAGTAAAATTTTTAAAAAAGTAAGTTTTACTCACCTTTTTCTAATGCTGAGTCTACCTTGGCATTGCTTAACTGTTTGCCTCCTGCAAGTCATGGCTTCCTCCCCCAATGTCAATTACAATGTCCTCATTAACGAACATTGGAGACCTAATGCGCCATGCATGCATACAAACGTCCCATGTCACGTGACAAACTTCCTATGTCAGTGCTGCAGAAGTGCCTCTAGTGGTTTTCACTTAAGGTGGAATTAGCCCTGTAAACATTGCACGTTCTAAAAAACTACAATGCTTTTACATTGTATATTTGAAAGGACAGGGACAGTACACCCCTATCACTTAATTTAGATGAAGTGGTGTGGATGACTACAGTGCTCGTTTAAGGTCAAAATAGTCAGACTGGAAAAATACTAGTCACCTACTCTTTCTCTTCAGCTTCTCTAGCCTTAATTTTGAAATTCACTTTGAATTCTCACTTTAGGAAATAAACCTGAATATTGTCCCATGAATACAAATCTGGTTGAATATCAATGTAGAAGCATTAAAGCACAAGAACATATTCCAAGCATATGCCTCTGGAAATGCGATTGAGTATTATTAAATATTATTATTATTATTATGTTATTATTTATATAGCGCCAACAAATTCCGCAGCGCTTTACAGTGGGTGGACAAACAAACATGTAGTTGTTACCATACAAGTTGGATACAAAGGGGTTGAGGACCCTGATCAATGAGCTTACATGCTAGAGGGATTGGGCTGAAGTGACACAAAAGGTAAGGATAGTATTAGACTAATGACAGTTGCAAGAGAGGAATCAGTCGGGAGCTATTAACAGTTTAATTGATAAGAAGTGGGTTTTTAATGATTTTTGAGTGGAGACTGGGTGAGCATCTAACGGAGGAGGGAAGTGAGTTCCGCAGGAACAGTGCAGCCATCGAGAAGTCTTGAAGTCAAGCATCAGAGGTGGGAGTACGGACAGAAGATAGACGTGAGTCTTCAGCAGAGCGTACGGGACATACTTGTGTATTAGGCATGATAGATAGGTGGAAGCAGCATTGTGCAGAGATTTGAAAGCAAGAACCAGAATTTTAAAATGAGCCTTACAGGAAGCCAATGTAGGGACTCACAGAAGGGTGAGGCATGAGCGGTGCAGGCGGACAGGAAGATGAGCCTCGTCGTCGCATTCATTATGGACTGTAACGGCACAAGTTTGGAGCACGTAAGACCACTGAGAAGTGGATTACAGTAGTTAAGGCGAGAAAGGACAGTGGAATGGACAAGCACCTTAGTCGCATCTGACGTTAAGTAGGGTCAGTTGCGCGCTCTGTTTTTGAGATGGAAGTGGCAGGATGTGGCGATAGACTGAACATGAGGCGTGAAGGAGAGGTTGGAGTCAAAGAGAACACCTAGGCAGCGAGCCTGCATGGTAGAGCTGATGGTAGCACCGTTGACTTGGAGGGAGACAAACACAGAAGTAGCAACACTTGAGGGAGGAAAGAACAGAATTTCAGTTTTGAGTTTAAGGAAGTGGGCAGCCATCCAGTTTGAAATAGCAGAGAGGCAGTCAGAGACACTAGTCAATAGGGATGGGGAGAGATCAGGAGAGGACAGATAGATTTGAGTGTATTAAACCTCTTTAACCACATTGTATATACCAACTATAAGTATATTTATAGAAAGTGTTTTGGTTCTTAAATTAAATTAAGAGAAAAAATGAGTAGCTGTTTTTCTTCACAAAAATCATGTATTATAAAAAAAAATAAGAAAGGAAAATAAATCACATAGATTTGACTTCATGTGCTGTAAGTTATTTATCTTGGCTGAAAAGTTCCTAGTGTGATATAAATGAACATATTACATAGCCCATATTAAATTTAAGCTACTGTTAAAGCTACCCTTTTGCCTATTATCAGTATTACTCCAAGTTTTACTGCTAGCTAATGCTATAATTTTGATGAAAATCGCATGGATATTGATATACAGATAATTTATCATGTACCTGTTGATGTTATTTTAATAATATGTTATATTGTTTGTGTTGTGAGTTCAAATCTAAGAATAAAAATGAAGCTTAACAGTCACTGTTAGAATAAATCTGTCTGGCAGTTGTCCTGTGTATTTTGGTGTCTTGCTGAGGTAAATCCGAGTAAATTTGTATTTAATCTACTTTTATGTACTTTGCAACAATAACAAATTACATTTAACAAAAAATACATAGTAATCATTATGATATACCATTAACCAGTATCATAAATACTGTTTGTTTGGTTATTTATTTATTTTGTTCTTAAGTGCTATGCCTATTTCTCATGTAAAATTTATTCTTAAATGGTTATGCCATGGGCAATATTCTGCTGGGAAACCTTGGGTTCTGGCATTCATGTGGATGTTACTTTGATATGTACCATCTGCCTAGAGATTGTTGCAGACCACGTACACCCCTTCATGGCAATGGTGTTCCCAGATGGCAGTTGCCTTTTTCAGCAGGATAATGCAACATGCCACACTGCAAAAATTGTTCAGGAATGGTTTAACCCCTTAAGGACACATGACATGTGTGACATGTCATGATTCCCTTTTATTCCAGAAGTTTGGTCCTTAAGGGGTTAAGGAACATGACAAAAAGTTCAAGGTGTTACCTTGGCTTCCAAATTCCTCAGATATCAATCCGATATATCAATGTGATAGAATCTATGGGATGGAACAACAAATCAATGGAGGCCCCACCTCACAACTTCCAGGACTTAAAGGATATGCTGCAAATGTCTTGGTGCCAGATACCACAGGACACGTTCAAAGATGTTGTGGAGTCCATGCCTCAATGCATCAGAAATGTTTTGCAGTATGAGAGGGACAAGGGATCTATATGATATTAAGACCATATGGCTTTAATATTGTGGCTGATCAGTGGATGTGTGTATTTTATATATATATATATATATATATATATATATCACAGGTGCCTCATTCCACGGCCTGGAGGAAGCATTACCCAAATTAGTGGATTAATTTTTGGTGTTGTGACAGATTTATGCCATGTTTGATCCCATTATATTTGCCTAGGTGAAGTGTTTACAAAAAGAACAAAAACAAAACCTGTAACACTTTGTGAGCTTTGAAATTGCTGTTTCATGAATGAGTGAGTATGTTGTATGTTTTATATATAGCTTTAACATTGCTACATTTGTTAGGTATTCAGCTTGTGCAGTGCACTCTATCCAGCCCAGGGTTTGGTTCAGCTCACTCTTTGAGTGTATTGTGAGGCTTAATGAACATGCAATCCAATAATGTCATAACACAATGTGTTGGTAGCAGCTTCACTGTGGCTGCAAACAGCCTATTGATAGTTTAATTTACAATTCTGATGATTGGTGCTATACACTGTGATCATGCAATCTGACAAACGAGCATGCACAAAAAAATGAATATTGAGATTATTTTATTAACATTTAAAAGTGAAGATATCTAAACGGATAATAGTTTTTTAACTAATTATTAAATAAATATGTAAATAAATATGTAAACACAGTTGTGACAAATGCTCTTTTCCCCAGACATTTGCCATGAACTGGAGGAGTGTGGAAGCTGGCCTCCTGTCCACCAACATGGTCCATGTCTGAGATCCCATTCAGAAGTTACCCTGCCCAGCCGTCTGGTTCGGCACTTTCACTTCATTCAAATGGAAACAAACGCTAGCTCCCTGGTGTCCATTCAATTGATCCAAACCCACAAATGGTCCTCAGCAGTACTTAGCTGCGACCGCTATGGAACAAATTTTTCCATTAGGACTTTGTGGGTCCCTTGTCACCTCAGCCTTACCTAGCCTGGAAAACTTGGTTTGGGGTTTTGAACCACTTTGCAACCCACCAGGAGATAGCTTTTTGTAGGGAAGATGCCTGAGACTAATGGGAACAAACGCTACCTGAGAGCCAGATGGAGCACCCCATGTTGCGGCCACAGGAGCCCCCAAAAGTTGACGGGCAAAAGCACCAAATGCTCTGGAACTATCTTGGGCATAGGGCCACATGTGCATCCGGTCAGAACTTTAACACAGTGGCATTTCCCCTACACTGCATGGATCTTAGAGCTTTTTGGAGAACTTGGGTGCTCAGATCAGGACTATTTGGGGAATAGTTGTGGGGTTATAGAATATTTTTATGATCTTTTTGGGTATTTTTACGTTTTGTGTTTTTGTGTTTGCCTCTCTGTTCCTGGGAGATAATTTTCTCACTGTTCTTTATTATTTATTATTTCCCAGGCACAGAGATCTTTGGGAGGGGCTTACATTGTATTGTTTGGAGACCCCTGCTGGGGGCTATGTATATAAGCAGGAATCTTGGCCATAACAAAGTAGTTTTTTTTCACCCTTCACTCAGTATGGGCTAGTGTTTAGGTGTATCAGCTATACTCTCTGCAGGAGATCTTAATCACTTGGAGCTGTTACCAGGACCCTGTTCCATGGTGGGAAGCAATGGAGACCCACCCCCCCCTAGGGTCTTAAGCACTCATGTGTCCCAGTGGAGAGCTAGGAAGCAAGCTTGACAGAGATACCCAGTCTGGGTGTCAGGCGGTACTTTACAACAGTTAAAATAAAATAGTAACATTTTCAGTGCAGCAGCAAAAGACAATGCAATTAACCATTCTTCCCTGTGGCACTTAATATATGCTGGGCTATATGATACCCCTAACATGTAATCAGAGATAGTTCATTGTCTCCCTCACATGGTAATAATTGATTGGCTTTCTTATTAAAATATTTTTTTAAAGTGGGATTGGTTGTAAGCCAGCAACACATGAGTATAACATATAGCTTCCCCTTTTATTTTGCCCAAAGGGCTGTCAGAGAATAATAGATTATTTCTGCCAGGGATACCGAACCTCCTATCCCTTAATGTTTAATAAAGACTACTGAAGCTCTTTGGTCCTGTAGTGGATAAAGGGACATATTTGCTAGCCATGTAATGATTAAAGAGCCACAGTGTGCCCTGCCCTTTGGGATTGTATTGTTTTAAACCTGCTAGAAGAGCATTCTTTTTTTTTTTTAATTGTCTTATTCCAAATCTTTGAACAGCACAATGGAATGGAATGAACAAAGGATCGAATGGCCTACCGAACATTCTTCATTAGGATGACGCGATCAGCGCTTGCATCAAAAAAGGTGATGGAAGGAGATAGTGAGCTGATTTAATTGGGCAAATGGACTGTTCTAAAAGGGGATTGATCATTCCTAGTTCAGAAAAAGAGAAGGAAAGAGAGCAATCAGTATATAGCAGAGTTTTCTCTCCATACTAGCTATTGAGAGAAACGCACTCCTGATTTAAACCCCTCATCTCATTAAAATAGCATACTAGTTCAGTATAATAGTTGTTGTGCATTTGTTTCACACTCCACTATTTGGAGGTTTGGATGTTGTTTAATCTGTAGACAGTACTCTATATTGCAGCAGGAGATTGCATTTTTTAAGTCTGAGATTTGTAAATTATCTGTTAAAGTCAGGCTGGAACTGTTGCAAATCCCCTGCCGCAGAAATGTCCTAGGAATTGCAGATGGATTACTGTAGGATCTGGTAGACTTAGAGATGTGGATAAAAGGCATTTTGCACAGTCTGTGTCTTTATATAATTCATTCTCTGCACTTTCAGATTGTAGTGGTGTTATGGAGACAGGCTCAGGCACCGAGTTTGGGGAACCACCATCCTCTATGCCTAAAGTGTGCAAGAATACAGCCAATCACAAAAAGGACAAGGTGAGGCCTGATAGAAAGCAGTTATTGTTGAAGGAATTTTATCACAAGAGGTGTTGATTTGGACAATATTGGCTTTGTGAGATGTCTTCCTGGATATACTGCTCACAGAGACAGGAGACATATTTGTAATTTGTATTTGTTAAGCAAGCAAAGCAGGAAGGGGAATTGGATGTACTTATCCATCTAGGGACAAATGATTTGGCTTGTAATGAGGTTTTAGGCAGGTTGTGTCCACACTGTCATTCTCTGACATTCTGCCTGTGCATAACATTCAGAATGACAGGCAGATGCGTATTAGGGACTTTAATTTGTGGCTTGGTGAATGGTGTCGGGAGCAAGGATTTGGCTTTGTTTCTTATGGTAGCTCTATTTTCAATAGAAATGGACTGTACAAAAAAGATGGGAAAAGACGGAGAAAGTCTGTCCCTAAGTAATGAATCTAAAAAAATGCTTTATTAATATACATTAAAAAAACATTCCTCGGATAAACTACCGCACAGATATTGGCACAGATATACTGACGACATGCTGCTCCTGTGGACAGGATCTGTCCCCGTCTTTGAAGAATTTGTCCAAATGCTTAATGACAATGACATTAACCTTAAGTTGACACATGTAATCAACAAGCATGAACTTGTATTTTTGGATCTTAAGATCCTGCTGGAAGAGGATGGTACCATCCAAACTGAACTATTTAGGAAAGAGACAGGCACCAACAGTCTATTACATTGGACTAGCCATCACCCTTACCGTTTAAAGGTCTCTATCCCCTATAGTCAATATCTTAGGGCTAGACGTAATTACTCACAGGATCAGACTTTTTACAACGAATACAAGACTCTCAAATCCAGTTTCAAAGAACTGCGATACCCTAATCGCGTGCTCAAACGGGCCTTTCATTGGGTATGTGACATAGATAGACGTACTAGTCTCAACTCTACGAAATTGGCACAACAGCCTCAGACCCCATGTTGTATAGCCACCTTTGATCAGGGTTGGGAAAGTATGTCTAGTATTCTAAAGAAGAATTGGCCAATTCTTTTACATGATCCTATATTAAAAAAGATTCTCCCTAGCCACCCTCCTCTTACAGCACGTAGACCAACCAACCTCTATGACCAATTAGTTCACAGTCATCTTTCATCTCCTGCATCACCTATGAATTGGTTATCTGGTCTCAAGGGAACTTTCAAATGCGGTCATTGCAAGGCATGTCAATACATTTTTCCTTCAAGGTCAACAGTATCCACCCAATCACATATCTGTATTGAAACTAATGCCCTCGTAAATTGCGGTACCACACGACTTATCTATTTGATTACATGTAGTTGTGGAACTCAATACATCGGCAAAACATTTCAACAATTTAGACGTAGGATCCTACAACATGTCAATTCCATCAACAATACGGTCACTCCTACTCCAGTAGCAAGACACCTTCTTATTTTTTATGATGGGAAGCCTGAGAATTTATGATTCCAGGCCATTGAAAAAATGCTGCCCAATCCGAGAAAAGGCAACTTCAATAGAATCTTGTTGCAAAAGGAATCCCAATGGATCTATGCTTTTAAAACTTTGGCTCCTCGAGGTTTAAATGAGGAATTTAATTATACCTCATTTATACATGACTAGTTTGCCAGAATTAATGGGATATTAGTATTAAGCCACATATAATAATATAATAATCAATGATGTAAGTAATATCTATGGCTAACGCAGTGTGGCTTTAAATATCTCACAGTACCATTACTATATATCTGTTTCTAAACTGGTTCTCTCTAGGTATTGATATCCATTTAAACTAGTAATGATATCACAATCAATGATGTCAGTAACATCCATATCTCATGAAATCTGATTTTTACACTTCTCATGGTGTTAACATTATTCACCTATCTTTCTCTCCTAGATAGTGATAAAGACTCATATCATATTAAATTCACTTCCAGATATATTTCAATATAGGCATTGTGCTAATCTGATAATTATATTTAAGCCTATCTGACAACTATTCATGTTTAGGGCCTGTGGATAGACAATCTATCTATATGACTTTAGAACATACTGCAATTTTGCTGCTATTTATTTGTACTTGTATACTTTTTGATCGAAGACATTCTAATCTAATGTATGCCACTTTAACTTTTACTATCGGTTTATTCCGCAGTATAGTATCACATAGTTTGACTATACGGAGCCACCGTACCCACCAACCGATGACGGACCAATCAGGTTGTAGGGCGGGCTATTTAATGCTATCCGTTGCAGGGAGTCATTTCCCCTCATGAGCCTTAGAATTAGGCGAAACGCGCATCAGGCTTTACACTAGATCCACATCTAGATATTAGACCGATATACTTATCTAATGCCATCTGTTTGTATTTTTGGACATATTAGATTTTTTGGTTGTGGTGTGAGGTTGATACATTATACCCCACACGACCTCAAAACAGGTAACGGGTCTGCGGCTTAGACCGCATATCCGAGCTTAATTGCTTAACTCTTCCAGAGTTCATTAGTAATATCGGCATTTTGGCTGTTTTTTAGCCATTTGTATTTAATAACAACATATCGATCAGGGTATCTTGGTAAGCTACATATTGATCAGACCAGGGCTTGTGCTACTCAGCTAACTAATATTTTCTGTTTTCTTGTATTCTTGAACATATTCCTCATATTGTCTTGAGTTATTTTTTTATGTGCTTTCTCTCTTTCCTATAACTGGTACCCATGAAGGCACCATTCCCTTTTTTTATTTTTCTCATTTATTATCATTAATTTTCATTAGACCATTATTATAGGAGGCCCTTTACTGTCCTCCTTTGATGGAATTCAGTCACTCTTATTAAGGAAGGAATCAGCTAGTGGCTACATTTGTGCAGACGCTTTGTGCAGACGCTAACATTGTATCAATCACATCTCGGGCGTCTGCTTATAATTGATGTGATCACTGACACCAGAATTAGTATGATTTGTTACATTCTCCCTTTTGTATCAACCAATCTATTAGTTATTTAGATCTGTAGCCAATTCAAGTGGCCCCTATTTTAGACACTTATTTTGACTCTATTAAGTGCTACTATCGCAGAACATTTTCTGTGTAGATTATATCTCATACCATAGATTTTTATTATTTCAGAATTGATGTACACACCAAGATTGTACTCTGTTTTTCTTTTTTCTTACTCTTTAAACACCTCTATACCAGCTGTGTTGCACATTTAGACTCTGGTGAATGCTACCAAATATTTTAATATTAATTTCTATTATTGTTCATTAGTTTATTACATTGTTCTCCCCACTCCCTTTATCCCTCCCTCATATACACACCAATAGCATTGGTGAGTTGGTTATTCTCTGTCCTTTCGGAGCAGCCAGTTAATACTATACCACATCATTGAGCTATGGGTAGTTTATCTGAGGAATGTCTTTTTAATGTATATTAATAAAGTATTTTTCTAGATTCATTACTTAGGGACAGACTTTCTCCATCTTTTTCTATTCTACAATTTAAGGGTTATCCCCTCTCTGTCCTTTCTACGTATGAAAATCTCATGGGCCATATCTTTTCGTTGTGTACAAAAAAGATGCTTTGCATCTTTCTCAAAAGGAAACAAATGTTCTCAGCGAGCAGTTCCGAGGTTTTGCTAGGAAGTATTTAAACTAGGAGGTGGAAAAAAAAGGTGATAAAAAATTGCCCCCCAAAACAAGGACAGAAATTAACTGTAGGAAGTGTGTTAAAAAATTGTAAGCGTAGAGTAATTTCTACATGTCTACATGCTCGCAGTTTAGGGAATAAGATCCATGAACTTGTGGCAATAATGGCAACTGAGAATGTAGATTTAGTGACTGTTACTGAGACATGGTATAATGAGAAAAATGATTGGGATATAGCAATACCAGGGTATTCTTTATATAGAAAAGACAGGGAAGGCAAGAAAGGGCCCTGTATGTGAAGAATAGCATAAAATCAAACCTAATAAAAGTTAGTGAGGTGAACATAGTCTATTTGGGTTTCGTTAGAATTTGGTAAGCACACAGTGACTCATGTAGGTGTGATATACAGGCCCCCTGGACAAATAGAAGAGTTAGATAATCTACTAGTTGAGAAAATAGCTAAGATGACAATGAAGGGGGCAAAGTTATTCTCATGGGTGACTCTAATCTTCCTGATGTGAACTGGAAAACCAAAACAAATGCTTGTGCCAGGAGCACACATATTCTAAACTCCCTACTGGGATTATCTCTAAAACAAGTCATTGAGGAGCCAACTCATAAGAATTAATGTTAACAAATGGAGATGTAGTAACAGATATTACTGTGAAAGTTTAGGTGAAAGTTTAGGATCTAGTGATCAGTCAGTCAATCGGTTTTAGGATACTGACCGGTCAGTGTGGTTTAATATGAGAAAAGGGACTGGGTCACACTGTAATAGAGCATCAGGAAATACTAGCAGAATGCTTGGTTGTATAGGGATAAGTATTAGCAGTAGAAAAAAAGAAGTGCTCATGCTATTGTACAGAACACTGGTGAGACCTCACTTGGAGTATAGAGTTCAGAGAAGGGCTACCAAACTGGTTCATGGTTTGCAGGATAAAACTTACCAGGAAGGGTTAAAGGATCTTAACATGTGTTGCTTGGAGGAAAGACGAGGCAGGGAGGATATGATAGAAATATTTAAATACATAAAGGGAATCAACACAGTAAAGGAGGAGACTATATTGAAAAGAAGAAAGACTACCACAAAAAAAGGAGACACGGGGGCAGGGCCGGACCACCATGCCAATAAGTCGCATGTCAGAGTAGCTCCTGAGGGCTTTGGCTTGCTGAGCTGAATATCAGCGGAGTCGGTACCCATCTGAAGCCAGAAAGTAGGGATCTGCTACCCAACAGACAGCTGGTGCTGGCACCGGGCCCGGACTTGGGAATTTTAATGACTGGTTTATTATTTCGAGACCCTGGAGTTTGTGGCCAAGTGAGTGAGGGACGAGATGGACGGCCGCTGCCTGGCTTCCTTGCTCACTGCCCCACACCGGCTCTTCAAAGGCACAACTGACTGGTCCCGTTCCCCCCCCCCCCTGGACCGGTGGGGGTTATCCCGGTCCCCACCAGCACATTTTTGTGTGTGTGTAAGCAATCAGAGCCAAATAGCTAAGTACTGTGACACCTAAGATGGCAACCGCAGCAGAGACATATCTAAGGAGGGAAGTGAATTTATGCATACATCTCTGGAGGAGGCTGGAGGAGAGAGCCATGCAGCTCAACTTATCAACCATCCTTGCTCCTTGGTCAGACATCACCCTCCTGGACAGCAGTCCCCAGAAGGCGGCTCACAACCTAGAGGGGCTCTGAACAGGGGACTATCTACGGTTTCCGCCTTACACCAACGGCATGGAAGGGCTGCAAGACATGGAGTGCAGCTTCCAGATCACTCATGATCTCAGATCTCCACTGACTGAGAGAGCGAGACCAGACGATGCCAATGTACCACCCTGATCAGTTTCTCTTACGTGTATATGGCCCTCTCCTGCTGCCCACCCAGCATACCCTGTCTAGGCATAGGCTGATATCATAAAACCTCATGTTTGTCAGCACACATTGATCTACATGGCTCCTATTGACTGCTGCCATACTGTTTATTGTCAGTTAATGCTCCTTAAGTTCATGATATGATTGCCTCAATGCACGTCCATTATTATTTGTCTGATATGCAGGCCTAGCATAAGTATGAGAATATGTCACTACACAGACATGCTGGTGGTAGTACCAGCCGTTGTTCATCTTGCAGCATTTCTTAGATTACCTTGTATTTTTTCTTGCAATGGCCTTAGTCTAAGCAACATCTTAGCTTTGTTCAGCACACTATCAAAAAGTACACTCACCTCGATACGTGCTGTAGTTTCTGCTCAGAATCTCTTTGCTTTTAATTAACTTTAAAAATAAGTGCAAGTCTCTTACCATGACCTATGATGTACCTGCAATTTATTTTGTTGCACTTCCTATAACTGTCATGTCTTTATCTGCTTACTTACCTATCTATGCACTACAAAAATAAAGAATTATGAAAAAAGAGGACACAGTTTTAAATTAGATATTTGTTTTTTGTTGGTTTTATTATGTATTTCTCATTAGTTCTGTTTAATTAGAACCTGACAGTTTGACTGGAAGATCTCCAAGGAAGATGCAGAACTGCTTTTGTTTTATAATAGCAGTAGATTAATTTGAAATAGTATTCCTCCAAACAGTTTTTTTAGATCACCTAAGTCTCTGCTTGCATACATTCAGGATGCACACAATCTTCTGCCTTCGTCTCTTTCTTTTTTGTGGAAAAAAAAGTTTTTGTTTTATTAGCTGTGTTTTAAAGATTTATTCTAGCAAACAAATTGTTCTATAGTACAACTTTCAAGCAATACAGTTAAACTCAATTCACCAAACCACAAACACCACATTTAAAGGGGCACTATTGTCACCAGAAAAACTCAATCTTATTGCATTTGTTATTGTGAGTATAATCAGTCCCTTTAGGCTTTTTGCAGTAAACACTGTCTTTTCAAAATGCAGTGTTTACATTACAGACAAATACCTCCACTGGCCACTCCTGAGATACTGGAGGTGCTTCATGGGGCAGTGATGCACAGTGTGAAGGACTGACATTCAGTGTCTCCACCCTCTGCATAGAGACACTGAACTTTCCTCATAGACATGCATTGAGTTAATGCATTTCTATGAGGAGATGCTAATTGGCTAGGGCTGTGTTTGGCTTGTGCTGGTTCTGCACCTGATCTGCCTCCTTGGCACTCAGACAATCAAATGCTTTCCAATGGGAAAGTATTGTGATTGGTTCAGATCTCCACTTCTGATTATTTCAGCCAAGGGGCAGAGCCATTACTAGCAGACTGGAATAAAACTTTTCTATATTTTCTATATTTAGGGGGTTATGGCAGGGGTATTTTTTAACACTATAGGGTCTGGAATAAATGGCAGTCAGATTTATCCATGGATCAAGCAGTTATTACCCTACATTGGAAGATTATATCCTTGAATATTCTGTTTTTGCAAGTATGCATCTAGTAGCTGTTTGAACATCTGTATGGACTCTGATAAAACCACTTCTTCAGGCAGAGAATTCCACATCCTGATTGTTCTTACAGTAAAAAAACCTTTCCTTTGCCTTAGACGAAATCTTCTTTCTTCCAGTCTAAACGCATGGCCTCGTGTCCTATGTAAAGTCCGGTTTGTGAATAGATTTCCACACAATGGTTTGTATTGGCCCCGAATATATTTGTATAATGTTATCATATCCCCTCTCAGGCGACGTTTTTCTAAACTAAATAGGTTTAAATTTGTTAACCTTTCTTCATAGCTGATATGTTCCATTCCTTTTATTAATTTTGTAGCCCGCCTCTGCACTTTTTCTAGTGCCATAATATCCTTCTTTAGAACAGGTGCCCAAAATTGCACAGCATATTCAATATGTGGTCTTACCAGTGATTTATAAAGAGGCAAAATGATATTTTCGTCCCGAGAATGAATGCCCTTTTTCATGCATGACAATACCTTACTGGCCTTGGCCACTGCTGAATGACATTGCACATTATTGCATATATTGTTGTCTATAACAATTCCCAAGTCCTTTTCGTGTGTAGTTATCCCTAATTCGCTTCCATTAAGGGTATACGTTGCTTGTGTATTCCTTACGCCGAAGTGCCTAACTTTGCATTTTTCAACATTAAATTTAATCTGCCATTTCAGTGCCCAGTCCCCCGGTCTATCTAAATCCCTCTGCAGCAAAGTGATATCTTGCTTACAAGATTGAATAAAAAAACAAAAACAAAAAAAACAAAGAAAACACATGAAGCTAATTTTGAGAAATATTAGAACATATGCACAGTTCACTTTAAATACAGCAATAATGGTCACGCAGAATGACTCTGACCACATAGAATGGTCTGGTTTCAGTTAATTGTTGACAGCCTCCATTAATGAATTAAATAAGCTGGGAAACACTAGTCAATCGTACAGATAACTTATGGCTGCTACTTCCAAGATTGACAATACACGCTCAGTAATTGTTGAGTACCCTTCCCATAATGCATAACTGGGATATTGCCACAGTATAAATAATTAGAAGGTGTTCGGTCTGAAGAAGGTCAGGTTTGTAAATACCTTCTTTATGGTATTTAAAGAAAATTAGGAAAATCTTCTCTTGGATTTATGGATTTGAGGGACGAAGGATCCAAAGTAAAGGTTTATTTCCCGGGTGGTTTAAAGTTCTTGTTTGGGTTCTTCTGATGGAAAACGGCTAGCCATCTGCATCAATCTTGTGAGATTGCTTTGGTATCCTAAGTGCTTCATTATCCCCAGATATTACTTGATGAATGACTCCTCTGAACTGGTAAAGTATTTTTAGGCTTTTTTTTTCACCAACACAAGGGTCGTAGAAACCATGAAGACCGGCCATGGTGGTTTCTGTAAGGATTAGTTTGGAATCTTTCACTAAACACTGCAGGGGCACAGTCACATCAATTATCTTCACCTTTTCATTTCTCCTGCTGTTATCAGTCACAAATTTGTACTTGTCATATTCAACTCACCACCACCTAGGAGGCCAGTGCTTGATTTTCTGTCTTTTGCTGGCCAACTGGTCAAAGAATAAAGAAAATAATTAGTATAGGCATAAGGCAGTATTAGTAGTGCATCCTCAGCTAGGCCAAGAACCAGCAGCAATTTCTGTGGGTAGCATGCAAGGCCTTCTAAGAGTAGCACCAGAGCCACTATTACAAAGACTAGGCATTTTGAAAAGTACAAACAGTGTGGGAATGAATTAAGCACGGGGAAGGAGTTGAGTCACCTCACCCATTCTGGAATTTACCATAACCCCCACAAACATCACAAGGCAATTTTATTGAGGGAAGAGTCAAAAAGTAGAAGAGGTAGGCAGCAGAGCTACTACAACTATTGCAACTAGTTCAACTGGCTCTGTAGAATCATCACCATTTAGCTCCACCACTTCTATCACTGTCGGGTAGGACAGGGGAGTTGTTGCAGAGTCTAATAAACTGGAAGCCATGGACGCAGACGGTTTGAAGCATTCCAAGTACACGTTGAGCCCATCCCAAAACTGTTTGGTGGATTTCCTCCAAGCCTTGTGTAAACAGACTTTTTGACCAGCTGATTGCTGATGGAGGCAGTGCCTCCACAATATTACCTTTGCTTTCAGTAGGAAGTGTCAATGCATTGCAGTTGTCAGTGCATTTCACTACAGATTTGAGGAGTACACCTTGTGGACATTATGCCTTTTTTTCCAGGTGTAAGGAGTAAGCTGCTAATTAATGTTCAAAAGTAGGAGCAGCGGGGACTTTGGATGCTAGCAGAAAGGTGGAAAGTGTATCTGAAGGGAAGTGGGGCTACCAATCCTTTCTTCTCCATGCTGAAGTGATGGATGAGAAACAATAATGTCATTTTGCTTAGGAGAGCAGTCAGGCACGTTGAAGTGGGGTTTGTGGCATGGGTGGAACGCATCCCCCCCAGCAAATCATGCGGGGGGACAGGTTATGGGGAAATCCCCCCCAGCCCTGCCGGCCCCCCCATGCTGCAGCTTTGCCCGGGCGGTGCGTCCATGAGGGCGGACCGCACCGCCCGGGCGCAGCCTGAGGAGAGGGGCTGACAGGAGGGAAGCGCTCAGTGCTCCCTCCTGTCACTCCCTTTCTGTAGCGTGGCCGAGCCCTGTATGGTCCGCGGGTACAGGGAGCATCTGTCTCCTGTACCCGGCCGGACTAACAGGAAGTGCACACTGTGTGCACTTCCTGTTAGTCCGGAAGGGTACAGGAAACAAAAGCTACCTGGTGGGGGGAGGGGGTGGAAAGAGTGACAAGGGAGGGAAGGAGGGAGGGGGAGAAAGTGGGGAAAGAGTGACAAGGGAGGGAGGTGAGAGGGAGGAGAGTGGACGCAGGGAGGGGAATGGGAGAGGGAGGGAGGGGAAAGTGACGAGGAAGGGGGGTAGTGACGAGGGAGGGAGGAATGGGGAAAAAGAGTGACGAGGGAGGGAGGGAGGGGGAGAAAAAGAGTGACGAGGGAGGGCGGGGGAGAGAGAGTGACGAGGGAGGGAGAGAGATTGACATCCATCACACATACACACACAATCGCACAATAATGCAAACCTTACACACATAGAAACACACAATGCACCCCGTACACACACTCAATGCACCCCTTACAGACGCACACGCTGCATCCCGTACATACACAGAAACACACCTTGCAGCCCTTACACGTACAAACACAGATTCAAACAATGCATTCCTTACACACATATCAGGACATCCCCTACACACTCCACCCCCTGTGAACAAACTCATTGGTGGAACATGAAGGTGGACCCTGGGACCCAGACCTTGAGCTGTGTAAAGGGCCCCCAGAAAATGGAGCTGCTTCCCGTTCTCCCAGAACATTGATTTTTGTGACCAGTTACAAACAGCCTCCAGAGAGCCTGTTCTACACCAGACCAGTGGAGCCAGACTGCAGCTAGAGCCCATCATCATCCTCATCTGGTTGTAAGTAGGCAATCTAGCATATTATTCGTGGCACTAATCTCTAATTTATAAATGGAAGAGGTAGAGACGGGTAGTAAAATGTATGGAATGCATTTCTGAAAGTGTCACTGAATGGCAGTTAGGAAATGTGGTCACCCTAAGTCAGGGGCAGTATTACACAATCTGTATATGTATAAAAATAATATAAAAAGTAATCTGCAAAGTACAAAATGTTTGTGTCATATGTCGTGCTAAAAATTAAGCTAGGAATGTGCATATTTTTTTAAAATAATTTTTAGAATAAAGATACAGACATTTTATTTCTTACATTTGTGATGATTCTTTTTTCCTCTCTATATCCAAGGGACACTATAGTCACCAGAACCACAACAGCTAAACGTAATAGTTCTGGTGTCTATAGCATGTCTTTGCAGGCTTTTTAATATAAGCACAGCCATTTCGTAAAAGGCAGTATTTACATTACTGATGAGGAATACCTCCAGTGGACACTCAGATGGCCACTAGAGGTGCTTCCTAGTCGAGACATGAATGCCGGCCTATGAAGTATCTGTGCATGTGCGGCAAAGCTGCGCATGCGCACCAGAGATCAATGACGCTTCTGAATAGAAGCATTTTATTGCTCCCTGCTCGCACCCTCCTATTTCATTATTTTGACGAAATAGGGGGCGCAGCATCAGGAGGATCCCGGCGCTGTATCCAGGTAAGTAAAATCCCTTCCCTGTAGTGACCCTTTAAAGTTATTATTTAATCATTTATATAGCAACTGCAAATTCCGTAGCGCTGTGCAATGGGATAAACAACTCATAGTTTACGGAATAAGAATATACCCGGCGAGTAAAAATGCTATCCCCCCAGATTCTTTTGGGTTCCTACGCCCATGGTTTGTGGTCATTGACAGAGCTTCAAATATGGTGAAAGCTTGCTTCACTGCGTAGTGTGAAAACCTGTCAATTATTGAGGCAGAACAAGAGAAGTCTGGTCAGCACACTGTCTACAAAATAATGTCAGTGCACAGTGGAAGTTCATTTTGATCATTCTGGAGATGATTTTGGAGCAAAATAATGCAATTCATAGTCTGGCATCGAACCAGTGGTACTGTGTCTTCACTAGAAACAAGTGGACAGTAATAAGGCAGCCAGTGGCAGTCCTTAAACCATTTAGGTATGCCACTAAAAACTTGAGCCACAGCGTTGCCAGTCTGGAACAGACCATCCCTATTTTCACCCACATAGTGAGCAAGATGGATGCATTACATGAGAACCAAGAGTGTGTTCCTGCTAGCCCTCTACATCCTGATGTAACAGTACTGTTAAAGAGACTCATGATCAGCTGAAAGTTTACCTATGGGATCAAGTAGATAATACTCCCAAACTGATGCTTGTTTTCCTGTGTGATCCTAAGATTAAGGTGAAACTAGAACAGCCTGCAAACTTATCAAAAGGGTGTATGACTTGCAGCCGATGAGGGGAATTTTCCCAACAGCATCTCTGGTAGTAGCACCACAGCTATGTTTTGGGGAGAGTGGCACTGGAATCTACTGAAACAGCAAGAACCATAAATGAGAGTGGTGAAATGCTTCATGTTCACTTCCCTGAACCTCATTTGCCCCCTACTTGTGACTCTCTAACTTGAAGAGTGTGTTGCCTGCCCTCTCCCTGGTTGCCAACGAGCTCTTATCCTTAGCGTTCACAAATGTCACCTTATCTGATGGAGCATATTTCCTTCCTGGAAATCAATCGGCTCAAGGTGGAGTATTCTGTTTTACATTTTTACACTAATTGGGGTTAGGGATTGTTATTGGATTCTTTCTCCAAACACTTAACAAAAAACCTTGTCAACTGTAAATTGGATCAGGTTGGTGTTAAGTGGTTAGCAGTAGGACACTGCACTAGCAGTAATGAAAAGTCTCACACTAGGATAAATGAAGCAGGGTACCTGTCACTCAAAGTTTGTGTGAGTGCTGCTATGGCAGTAGCTAGGAAATAGGAAAAAAAATGTCCTTATACCGAACAACACATTCCTCCCCTCCCAAAAAAAGACTTTCTTTCTCCAACCACTTAAGAAAAAAAAATAAAAGCTGTAAAATTCTGAATTAGGGATTTCAAGTTGGTGTTAAGTGGCAGTGGCTAGCAGTAGGAGACTGCACGAATTGTAAACAACAGTTTCACACAAGAATAAATTAAGAAGGCAATCTACCATTCAAAATTTTTGTGAGTGCTTGCGAAGAGGAACACCACACTCACCTCATCAAAAAAAAAATCTTCAGTTTTCTACCATTTTTTCTTTCACTTAACAAAAACTGCAAGTTGGTAATTCCAGGTTGATGTTAAGTGGCAGTGGCTACTTCTTTTGCTTTGTACTAAACACTAACTGTACCAAACAGTTAACAAAAAACATCTAAAAACTGTAAATTGGTAACCTAGCCTCACACTAGGATCAATAACACAATGGCAATCTCCTATCTCCCACTCAAACTCAAGCACAGTACCACTACTGCTCCATTTCCTTTAATTGCAGCAGTCAAAGTATCTAGAAGAATCCTGCTTAAAGGTAAAACTTGTATTACTGCTCCTCCTTTTTTTCCATCTGTTAGTCAGTTGTCACTTGATCTGTGAATAAAATCAGCATTTAATGACTGTCCCCAAAACATTAATCCTCTTATGTTTTGGAGCCTACAGGGTTGGGCAGACCTCTTTTCTTTTACTCCATTCCATCCTCTTCTTTCTTGTGCTTTAAATCTAAACAAGCATGTTCGGTCTAGTGCGAGTTGGTTTACACAAGATCCTGGCATGTGGAAGTTAAGAAAATCAGAAATTCGGCTGATCAACCAGATCGGCCCGAATTTGGCTTAATTGCTGTTTGGCCCAAAATGAATCTCTAATTATCAATTTTTTTTTTAATAAGAGGAACTGAATCTAATAATCTTCTACACATCTTAAGAATTTAGATAGCAGATATATATAATCTAGATATCTATACATTTCTATTCTCTTAGCTATTTCAATCTAAATCTGGCGTTAACTTTGTGCTACAAAAATGTATTTGATTTGATTATTTTTTTCCTGGAATTTTTTGCACTCAGAACCCACTGCAAAGTATGCTAGGTCAAATACATATATACAGAAAGCAGATTGCTTGCACAATTTATGAATGGAATAGAAGATAAAAATATGAAAAAATTAAAATGGGATGCATTCTGTATATTTATTTATGTATATATGCAGGACAATATTCTTTGAAATTACTAGTTGCTTATAGTTAAAAAAAAAAGATCAATCTTAAATAACAAGTAAAATATATAGAATAGCTAAACTTTATAGCTTTTTCTTTGTTTTATTCTGTCAGATGTATTTTAGCAGTTTTAACACTTAACTGTTATTGCTCATTGATATAACACCTTAACAGTTCTTTATGTGTTGTATACACCCATATGCATTAAAACTATCACCATGAAGACTTGAAAATGTGATGATTCAATGGTGTTCGCTATTAATCTGAAAAAAAAAAAAACAGACAAGAGATGTATTTTGTTTCTTTTAGTAGGAACCTGAAAACTTTACATTTCTTTATTTTTTCATTATAAGATTTTTTATTTCTAATTCATACTGCAATAAATCCTGCATATCAACATAAAACATACAATCAGAGTATAAGTATAATAATACTATTAACAATAATGACAACAATAATAATCATACTGTAATGTTTAACGTTTAAAATGCAAATTGTATGTGTTTTTAATGCTTCCATTTTTATGTTTTTAAAGCCAACATTAAATACTTATGACGTGCATTTTTTGAATATCTTTGTTAAGAAAATGCCTTATGAAAAGAGAAGAAATAGGATTTATATGTTTTGTATACTCTAAAGAATATTTCAAAAATGTAAATATATATGTATTTACCAATTGTAAATCTGCACTATCACTAAAAATGTCATAGTGGCTTAAATGAACAATAACTTTAATAAGCTATCCATATTTTGTCTTTATATTTTGTGAAGTAACCAAAACTAGTTAACTGTGTATTTGGAATAACTTCTACTTTTGTCTAATTAATTTTTGACCGTTCCACCCTCTTGTAATATATGGTCAGAATTATAATATGGTAAGTAATGGTAAGTTTATGAAAATCTGTTTTGATGATGTTTTCATATATCATTTAGCTCATCCACTAATTGTGAATGGGGCCAGTCCTTATTTCTTCAGAAAAAGTATTTTGTATGAGAGAAAGCTAAAATATGTTTGAATAATCAATTTTCTCTCTACATAGGGGCTGATGGAGCTGCAGCTCCAGGCCCAGGCCCATGGAATAGGCCCATTGATTTAAAAAAAAAAAAAATGTTTTTTTTTTTTTTTTTTCACACTACTCTTAGGGATTTCATCTGGCTTTTATGTTATTGGCACAGCCAGTATTTGGGGCTGCCTGGCGGGGCCAATATTGCAGTTATACTGTGTTTATCAGTATAGAGAGATTACTCTGCAATACCAGCACTGGCCAGTAGGGGTCACTGTGTGTGGAGACAGGCAGGGATAGGAAGTTTCAGCATATCCCTCCCTGCCTATCTATACTCACTGATCTGCAGGGGTGCAGCTACAGAGAGTCCAGACAGCAACTTCCACCTGCAGAGACAGCCTACAGCTCAGGGAAGTAAGGGATGGGGGGAAAGGCTGCAAGGAGACATACACTGAGACACTAAGGGGCACTGGGAGACATTATGGCAGACATTGAGACACTAAGGGACATTGGGAGACATTATGGCAGACACTGAGACACTAAGGGACATTGGGAGACATTATGACAGACATTGAGACACTAAGGGACACTGGGAGACATTATGGCAGACAATAAGGGACACTGGGAGACATTATGGCAGACACTGAGACACTAAGGGACACTGGGAGACATTATGGCAGACACTAAGGGACACTGGGAGACATTATGGCAGACACTGAGACACTAAGGGACACTGGGAGACATTATGGCAGACACTAAGGGGCACTGGGAGACATGGGTCACTGAGACACTGATACATAGGAACACTGAGACCTGGAGTAATCGACATATGGGGGCACTGAGTCATGAGGGCACTGGGAGACATGGGGGCACTGGGAGGAATCCATCTATACAGCAGAATCAAACTAAGTAGTTTTTTGGTGATTTTACAGCATTTTCTCTTATATCACTCCTTGTGATGTCACCCATACATATTTAATTATGCAAATTAGTAAGGCCGGTATGTTTTTCCAAGAAAGGTGGCAACTCTAACTACTTTTCACAAACTCTTACTTAAGTATGGAAACTTAAGTGGGATGTATGGGAACAAAACGTGTGTGGGCTGGCTGACAATTAATATAGTTAAAGGAACACTATAGTCACCAAAACAACTACAGCTTATTGAATTTGTTCTGGTGAGTACCGTCAAGCTTTTTGCTGTAAACACTGTCTTTTCAGAGAAAATGTAGTCTTTACATTACATCCTAGTGATAACTTCACTGGCCACTCCTTAGATGACTGTTAGAGATCCTTCCTGGGTCATGGCTGCCTAAAATGCATCCAAACATTCAGTGTCTCCTCCCTCTGCATGCAGACACTGAACTTTCCTCATAGAGATTCATTCATGAAATTCATCTATATAAGGAGATGCTGATTGGCCAGGGCTGTGTTTGAATCATACTGGCTCTGACCCTGATCTGCCTCTTTGTCAGTCTCAGCCAATCCTGTGGGGAAGCACTGTGATTGGATCAGGCCACCACTTCTAATGATGTCAGCAGACTGCTTGTTTTTATGAGTCTAACAGCATGCCGAGTTACAGCTTCAGGCTTGAATATAGATTTTGCTATATTTATGGAGGCATGAGGGGTCCAGGGGGGCTAGATGGTGGTGTTAATACTATAGGGTCATGAATTCATGTTTGTGTTCCTGACCCTATAGTGATCCTTTAAGGTAATGCTGACTTTGGTCTCTCTAATACTGTGGCATGTTCCCTTTCTTCTACACTCACTACATATAGCTTTACTCTGTCCCAGACCACATTCCAGGATCTTCTGCCTGCTAGTAAGAAGGTAAGGAGACAAGTGGACCAGCGAGTGCTAGGGGACAGTCCTTAGAAAGCGTTGAGTGAGCGCATCATTAGATGCATTTATGCCAAGCTCAGGGTGTTGTCTGCTTAGTTGGCCAGCTGCATGATTGGCAGGCAGCCTGACATGCATTCATGTCAGGCTGGCCTTCTAATTCTTTGAGCAGAAATGTCCTCTTTTTGGGCATGTTTGCCCGTTTTGGCAGGTTACGTGATTTGTGTCAGTGGCAAACCCTTTTACCGTGCCCATTGACTTCCTGCTTGATTGGACGTTGCTGTTAGGGGTTATGGATTTACTTGAAAGCTGAAAACATAAATTAGAGAGAGATTAGCCTAGGGTATGTGTTTTCTTATAGCTGCTGTTTTCTTTCTCTCCAGCACCATCTCCATCAGATACATGATGCTTATGAGTGTTTTACTATTTTTGGTCGATATGATTCTGTAATTAGGCCCGTCAGAATTGTCAGCACCAGGCCCACTGGGCTCTTAATCTGGCCCTGTCTCTCTAAACACTTATGCACATTTCTTATTTTTGGAAATAGAGAACTATGATTGGAGATTTCATTGCATTTGAATTAAATTGTATATATTAGTTGGCAGAATGTTTTTTTTTGCTGATATTGTACTCTGACAACTATGAATTTGAATTGGCTACAAATACTTGTAAATCGCACCTTGTATTCAGACTTGACAAAGACACCGTTAGGGTCTGTTTACTAAAATGGAAAATGTTGAATTGACAACTGAATTGCAAAGGTATCCAAATTGAAAAAAATCCAGTTTTTTAATTATGCACATTTCCCAGGATTGCTGAAAAAACGGTACTATCGCTTTAAGATGTCAGCGGCATGCCGCGCGTGCATGAGTGCATGCATGGTCGCGTGCGTGCACCCAGGTGCACGCGTGCGCTGTCAGTCGGAAGCCTGCAGAGCCAGGAGGAGCAGAGCGGACGGCGGGACTGGAGCAGCGTGGGCCGCGAGGAGGTATGACAGAGCCCCCCCTTCAGGACAGCCCACTGGAGTAACACCAGAAGAGTGAGAAGGAAACCTGGCATGGAAAGCACGAAGAAGTCGTGGCGCATGGACCTCAGAAGCAGGGACCCATGAGCGTTCTTCAGGACCATAGCCTCTCCAATGGACCAAATACTGAAGTGACCCACGTGAGACACGAGAATCAAGAACGTGTTGAACCTCGTACTCCTCCTGACCATGCACCAAAATGGGAGGAGGACGAGAATGGGATCTGGAGTGCCTATTACAAACCAGAGGCTTCAGGAGGGAGGTGTGGAAGACGATGGGTATGCAAAAGTTTTTTGGCAGTTCCAAAGTATAGGATACCGGATTGATCCTCCGAAGAACCCTGTAGAGACCAATATATTTAAGGGCTAGCTTCATGGAAGGGACACCTAAACAGATATTTCGAGTAGACAACCAGACCCGATCACCCGGAAGATAGGAAGGTGCCGCTCTATGGATGGCTTGAACCTTTATCCAAGTATCACGTATAGAAGATAAGTGTTCATCCAGAATAGGCATTCCCTTGTAAGAGAATGAAGCAGGAAGCAAATTAGGATAACGACCATACGTAACAAAGAAGGGACTGTGGCCAGAGGCAGAATGTTCAGCATTATTTCTAGCAAACTCAGCCCAAGTAAGAAGGTCCGCCCAGTTGTTCTAGAGTTGAGATGTAAAACAACGTAGATATTGCTCAAGACTTTGATGAGTCCGTTCAGCAGCACCATTCATTTGAGGACGGTAGGCAGAGGAAAAGTTGAGTTCAATACCCATATCTTTGCAAAAACCCCTCCAGAATTTTGAGATAAATTGTGAACCCCTGTCTGACACGATGACATCAGGCATACCGTGCAATCTTATTATTTCTTTAATAAATATTTTAGCTAATTCAGCCAAAGACGGTAACTTTTTTAATGGGATGAAATGTGCCATTTTAGAAAAGCAATCTACCACAACCAATATAACTGTAAAACCCTTAGAAGATGGTAACTCGACTATAAAATCCATAGACAGTTGTGACCAAGGAACAGACGGCACTGGAAGAGGATGCAGAAGGCCACCTGGAACTTGATGAGAAGGTTTAGACTGTGAACATATATTGCAAGACATACATAGGCCTTCACATCCTTTCTGAGGGACGGCCACCAGAACTGTCTGGAAATCAGTGCAATAGTTTGGACACTGCCATATGTCCGGCCATCTTACTATCATGATAGTCACAAAATACTTCATCTCTCAGTCTAGGTGGTACGAAATATCTCCCTGCAGGTTTATCACTAGGTGCTCCTTCTTGAGCATTTTGGATTTTGTACAAAAGAGGAGATGAGACTCTTGTTCTAGTCATAGCAATAATTCTCTCAGGAGGTATAACGGGTTCGGTTATGTCTTCCTCCTTATCAAGAATGGCAAATTGTCTGGACAGTGAGTCGGCTTTAGTGTTATGATTTCCCGGCCGATATGAAATCAGATAGTTGAAACGGGAGAGAAAAAGAGCCCAGCGTGCTTGTCTGGAAGAAAGTCTTTTAGCGTCACTTAGATATGATAAGTTCTTATGATCAGTGAGAATCATGAGAGGTACTGAAGACCCTTCCAGTAAGTGACACCATTCTTTAAGTGCAAGAATTATAGCTAATAATTCTCTATTACCTATATCGTAATTCTTTTCTGAAGGTGTCAATTTATGAGAAAAGAACACGCATGGATGTAACAGAGTCATAGGAGAAGCCCTCTGGGAAAGTACAGCCCCTACTCCGGATTCGGAGGCATCTACCTCTAGGATAAAGGGTCTAGAGGGATTAGGATGCATCAAGACTGGAGCTGATACAAAAGCTTCCTTTAAAAGAGCGAAGGAAGTTTTAGCTTCATGAGACCAATTGATATGATTAGCTCCTTTTTTGGTCATAGCGGTAATAGGAGCTATAACCTGAGAAAAATTTTAATGAACCGTCTATAGTAATTTGCGAATCCAATAAATCTTTGTATAGATTTTAATCCGAGGGGTAAAGGCCATGCAATAATCGAGGAGAGTTTTTTAGGATCCATTTGAAAACCCTTAGCAGAGATCACTTAACCTAAGAAATGTATGGAGGTTTGATCGAATAAACATTTTTCGAGTTTACAAAATAGACCGTTGGCAAGAAGTGTCTGTAGTGTTTTCCTGACTTGTCTGTGATGGGTTTGAATATCAGGGGAGTGGATGAGTATATCATCAAGATATACCATGGCACATGTATGTAAAAAGTCTCTAAGGACATCATTAATGAGATCCTGGAAGACGGCAGGAGCGTTACACAAACCGAAGGGCATTACAGTATATTCATAATGACCACTTCGTGTGGTGAATGCCGTCTTCCATTCATCTCCCTCTTTAATGCGAACAAGATTATATGTACCTCTTAGATCCAACTTAGTAAAAATCTGAGACCCACGAAGACGGTCAAAAAGCTCTGTTATTAATGGTATGGGATAAGCATTCTTAATAGTAATTCTGTTTAGTCCCCTATAATCTATGCAGGGGCCAAGATCCTCTTTTTTTGAAACAAAAAAGAAACCGTCCCCTGCAGGGGAGGAAGAACGTCTAATAAATCCTTTTCTTAAGGATTCTTGTACATATTCTTCCATTACTTTATTCTAAATTTGAGATAGAGGGTAAACTCTTCCCTTAGGTGGCATAGTACCTGGAAGGAGTTTGATGGCACAATCGTAAGGCCTATGAGGGGGTAGACGATCGGCCTCCACCTTTTCAAATACTTTCTTGAGATCGATATATTTAGGAGGTATAACCGTGGAGAGTGGAGGAGAGGTAGGAATATTGAGAGAACAGAACGTTTTAACGTGGTTAACGCAGGTATGCATACAAGAAGGACTCCAGGATAATACCTGTCTTTCTCTCCAGTCTATAACAGGATTGTGTTTCTGTAACCAGGTTAGATCAATAACTAGAGAGCAAGAAGGAGAAGAAATTACTTGGAATATTATGTTTTCTCTATGCATAGCCCCTACTAACAAGATAACAGTCTTACTTTGGTGTGTCACATACAGGACTGTTAAAGGTCTACCATCTATGGCCTCAACAGCCAAGGGTTTTTTTCTCCTCTCAAAAGCAAGAGAAATAGATGACAAGTACGTCTGGTCAATGAAGATGTCAGCAGAACCAGAATCAATGAGGGCCATAGCTTGATGACACACCTTTCCCCAAGAAAGGGTTACAGGCATACGACACCTGTATGTAGGAGGTTTAGGGGACAAAGGCATTACACCCAAGGCTGGTCCCCTAAACGATCTTAGGCGGTGGAGTTTTCCGGACGGGATGGGCAATTATTACATAGATGCCCCTTCTTGCCTCAGTATAGGCACAACCCCTCTCTCCTTCTGTAAGTTTTCTTAGCCTCTGAAAGTCGGGTTGTACCCAACTGCATAGGTTCAGGATCAGAATCAGGTGCTGGTAAGGCAGGGAGTTCAGGTAGCCTAGGATGGGGCGTGATTCTTCCTAGAACCCTTCTTTGCCTCTCTAAATGGAGAAGTTTCTGTCTGACTCTTATGTCAATATCTGACATGTATTGAATTAACTCTTCAAGGTCTTATGGTAGATTCCTGGCTGCCACCTCATCTTGTAATGATTCTGTAAGTCCCTCAAAGAAGACAACTGTCAGGGCACTGTTGTTCCAGGCAAGTTCAGAAGCTAATGTACGAAATTCAATGGTGTAGTCAGCCACTGATCTGAAACCCTGTTTTAATTTCAATAAGGCCTTTGCGGCTAATCTTTTCCTACCCGGAGGGTTGAATACGTTTTTAAAAGTTCTTAGGAATAGATCAAGATCATATACAATGGCATCATCCATCTCCCATAGAGGATTTATCCAGGCTAAGGCTTTACCATCTAACAGATTCATAGTAAAAGCTTTTTTGGATCTATCGGTGGGAAAAGAATGAGGAGCCATTTCAAAATGTACTCCCACTTGGTTCAGAAAACCTCTGCATAAAGACGGATCCCCAGAGTAACGGGGAGACGGGGTTAAGTGAATGGAAGAATTAGAATGAGGCGTGGATGGTAAAAATACAGTGCTTTGAGTGGCAGCCCCCTCTCCTTCTTGCTGGAGATGTGCTGTCCTAGTAAGGATAGTTTGCAGTGCTTGAGCAAACTGATCCATTCTATGATCCAAACCCTCCATTCTGGATTCACAGGCTGCCATTTGTTGTCCCACGTTTGCAGAGTCCATGGCCCTGTCGTAATGTCAAGGTTAGGTTCCCCAACACGCTAACTATAGGACTAACAGACAACCCAAGCTAGACGTATTACCGGTCCTTAAAGTGGCCGGACTTAACGTGAAGAAAAGTAAGGAGAGTAACAGAATAATCAGACGAGCCGAGGTCAGGGCAGGAGAAGGAAGAATAAACAAGAAACAAAGCCAAGGGTCAAGGAAGCCAGAAATTATGGATAACCAGAGACAAGCCGAAGTCAGATACCAGGAAACACACAGAACACACTCTCGGGCTACAATAGACCACGACAGGGCAAGGAAGTGATGTAGGAAGGAGGTATAAATAGGGCTAAGAGAGATCTGATAGGCTAGGGAAGAGAATAGGAGAGATTATAAAAGGGTTACCAGGATTGCTGCAAAAATGGTACTATCGCTTTAAGATGTTCGCAGCATGCCGCGCGTGCATGCGCACGTCCATGGCGCCGTCAGTCGGAAGCCAGCAGAGCCAGGAGGAGCAGAGCAGACAGCGGGACCGGAGCAGCGTGGGCCGCATGGAGGTATGACAGTTGGCTTGGAATCAACCAATCAGAGTGTTCTAATTCAAATTGGAAGGCATGGAAAGGCCTTTCACTGCCCTGCGAAGCTCAGTCTTTGCGGTGCCCTCGCTGGGTGAAGATGGCTTTTTGGGGGGCATCTGTTTTATTTATTTTTTTGTCAGGTTTTTGGTTTTTTTTGCTCTCAGGTTTTTGTTTTTATTTTAACAGTTGAGATGGGTATTATGGATTTTTATTTGCCCTTTTTTGGGGCTGAAAAAAAAAGAAGATTTTAGAAAAAAGAAGACATTAAATGGTGTTATTCTTTTATTTACGGGTATTTAGTTTTCTTGTTCTCCTCTCACAATTTTTAGGGTGTGGGGGGGTAGGTACATTGTCACCTGTGGGGGGGCTAACATTTAGCCCCCACCTGTCGCCCATGGGTGGGGGCCGGGGGCAAGGACAATAGGTCCCCCCATAATCATTTAGAATCATGGGTGGGTGCTGTTGGGGAGGACAATAGGTCCCCCCCCATTTTCATTTAGGGCCCCCACCCGCTGCTCATTGATGGGGACTGGCTGCTCACTGTTTAGTAGACATGCCCCTACTCACAACATAGCAAGTAGGGGCATTTGGGAGATTTTAATCTCCCTTATGCTATTATGGGAGTCAAATTGACCCCCATAGAGTGAGGGAGGACATGGGGTGCTTAGGAAGTGGTGGGGAGCTGCGAGCCGTTAGCTCCCTCCTTGTAATAAACCAAACAAATGAACGAAGAGGTCTTCATTCATTCGTTTTAAATTTCTATTCATTTATTCGTCTTTCTGATGAATTAATAGATTAAATTCCTGTTTGCATGCCCAAGTGTTTAAGGGGCATACGCAGGAACTTCACAGCGCTATCTAGTGTTTGCGGATGATGTGTCCCACAGGGACTTCATCTATCCACACGAAGATGGTGGCGCCCAGGACCTAAGTCTGGACACGAAATAAAGATGTAAAAATAGGTAAGATGGGGGTCTTAGGGACATTTGGGGGTGACTAAGGGATAATTAGATGTAGTAGAGTCGGGAGGGGGGTTAAAAAAAAATGAGATTCAGCCATGACAGTGTCGCTTTAAGTGGTGCCTTGTCCATAGTATTTTTCAACTTGTACTTGTGTATTCTCCTTTCCAACGATTAGCACATTGTAACCTTGACTGTCAATTTTGGCTCATGTTTAAATATGTTGTGAAACAGTTGATGTCAATTCTCTTATGTATTATTCTAACCTTGAAAAATGAATAAAAACATAATAAACAACAAACAAAAAGGCATTTCCCTTTGTCTGACCCTTTTTACCTCTGCAAACTTTAGATTTTTTTTTATTAGATAAGGCAAGATGATTCATTAAACTATTTCCTTTTTTTTAAACTTTTTATTTCCTTTTATACATTTTCACTTGTGCATAGAAAATCTAATTGCTAATACATTTTTATTTAGCACATAATTTAGATGATTATTATTTAACTCTTTTATTTGTATTGATATGATCATAATACAACATAGTACAGTAATAAAGTGTATTTAGGAATAAAGGACATGCAAAAAATGTCAGCTGAGATAAGTCTTACTAGGCTGATACAGTTGAATCACATACATGAAGTGCTCAGAATGTCAGGTGGATCCATATTTTCTTATGTCAAATATGGCTATTCATGGCATTTTCTCTCACCTCTCTTCCTTGTGTGAAATGCCAATTCTATGTGTTTTACTTAACAAGTAACATCTTCAGGTTCAAGATGTACACTTCACTGTTACCTTCAGTGGTGCAAAAATACTTGTTGAATCTTCAGCGTTGCCAGAAGTGTCAAATATTTTACGTATAGACTGTTATCAAACTTTTGTCTATGTCCAAATGATTGATAAAGATAACCTCATTAACTTTTTAAAGAACAATTACTTACAGCACTAATACAGAGAAATGTTCCTTGAGCGACCAATAATAGTGCTGGAACATTGCAACACTGTTAATCCAAGTCAATGGCAATGTGCCAACTGTTGCTTTTATCCTTCTTGATTGTAAAGCAAATAGAGACAAAGATGTGTTATAGATAAAACTCAAGTCTCTTCTTGCAATAAAACACATGATAACATGTACTATCAGTGCATTTAGAACAATTGGTTTCTAAGAACAAACTGTCCCGTATACATCCTCACCATATGCTATGCACAACATAAATCACTTTTCCAGGGGTAAGAGAAGTTCAACTCGGCGGTCCTATGCCATAAGACTGTACTTTTGTAACATGTCGGGGGCACCGGCCGCAGCAGATCCAAACTGTTGTGTAGACCCACGTCTGCCCATGGTGGTAGCAATGTTGATGTGCGGGACATGCGCGCACATTTTGGGGTCAAAGGCCAGGTAAGCCCAATCAGATTCACAAGAGGTATATTTAAACTCACTCATTTCTACTCATGCCCTGTCATTGTTTCCCTTTGCTGGTTATCCGAGAGTGTGTTCCAGGTCATGTTTCTTTGGTTATTGACTTTGGCTTTGTTCTGAATTCCCTGAATTCTGGAATCCCTGACTATTGGCTATTCCTTGCAACTGTGTTTTGTTCTGTGTTCTTGACCTCGGCTAGTATTTTGACTATTCTCTGGTATGTTAAGTCCGGCCAATCTAATGTCCGGTTAGACGTTATCCTTATTCCTAAGTGTGATACTAATACTGCGTGTTGAATCAGTTGTATTCCTGACAGAAACAACATTGTGCAGAAAAGTCAAATTTAGTTGGCGAAAAAACACAAAGGTCATTACTCCAGAAAAACCTGTGAAAAGATTATTTCCCTTCCCCTCTCCCAGAAAAACTGGTGGGGAAAAAAACACAGATTTCCATTCCATTCTCATTATAAATGCATGTGTTTGTGACAATATGTTTATTGAATTTAAGAGCATCAATGAGATAGAGTTAGAAGATATTTCACTCTGTCAGATAAGGCCAGTGGGCACCACAACCTGATAGTCCATATTTGTTTAAAAAAAAACTTAATGATTTATGTTAAAAAATACTAAATATATATGATAAATTTGGCTTGTGTACTAGGTGAAGGGTCATGTTTGTTTTTATGCGTCAAGTCTGCAAGCTCATTTATCGTGTCTGTGTACCGTTTAGTCCTTTGTTTTTTTTGCGAAGCTAGCTGCTTTTATAAAGCTCCCTCTGATTACGGCCTTGTGGGCTTGCCAAACTGTTTCTACACTAGTATCTTGAGCAGGGTTGAGTTATCTGCTCCACAATGGAGTCGTCATGTAAGAGGATGTCATTAAGTCTCCATGTGCTTGTGCCTTGTGAGGGCAATTGATCCTTTAGGAAGAGGACAATTGGAGCATGGTATGACCATGCTATCAAGCCTACGGTGGCACTAAAAACCTTGACCATTAGTGGGAGAGGGAGTAGGAACCTATCTATCCTGGTGTAGGAGTTGTGAGCCAAAGAGTGGAAAGAGAAATCCTTTTCGGTCGATGTAACACTCTCCACGCATCTAAATAATTGGGTTGTAGGAGTTTGTGTCTCAGTTTGTAAGATGAAGTGTCTTGATTTTTACTAGTGGACCGTGCGCCCCTATCTGCTGTCGAAGTGTCGAAGGGTGTGGTCTAAAATGAAATTTTGTCTATAGTCACCTCTCCAAATTTATGAAGGTTTGCTAGGGCAAAGATTTTGTCCAGGAATGTTTGTTGGTTGTCTTGAGGGCCATATATATTAATAAAAGTGTAGAGTTCATTATTCACATAACATTGTAACAAGATGTATCTACCCTCTCTATCCCCAAAATTCTTGACTGGTGAGAAAGGGATGGCTACACTTAGGACTGAGACACCCCTTTTCTTCATTTTAAAGCAGGAATGGAAATAATGGGAGTACTGTTTAGAATAAAATGTAATCGGTTCCCCCATTTAAAGTGTGTTTTTTGAGAGAAAAGCACATGGACTTTGTGTTTCTTTGCTTCAGCCAGGGTCAATCTCCATTTGTTTGGGGAGTTTAACCCTTTAGCTTTGATCGAGACTATAGTGATTACCATTGGCATGAGAGGGTTAGGTGCTGCATGTGCCCCTTGTTGGACCTGTACCCTACTCGTTTAATAACTCATCCCCAACAGGGGGAAATCGTTTTTTGTATTTTTCTTTTCATTTTTCACGTGTCTCTCAAACTCCTACAGTGTCACTCTTCCAAAGGTGGAGTGGGTCTCCCCCATATACAATTGTACCACAAGGCCTACTTACTGGAATCAGCAATTAGGATGCATGCCCCAAAGCGGGATCTACAATGGGTTGATATAAAAAGCTCACGGGTCCCGGGGAACTCCTTAATAGATGTCCTATGGACTCCTAAGCATCTTAGGCACAAAAATCTGCCACTACTTCGAACCACACTCCTCTCTGTCCAACACTGGGATCACTTTAGAGCATGGAGGGAGTGAAACTAAAAGTTCCTTTTGACTGCCCCAATCTCTGCTCTATCAGTAATATCACTGACAAAGGCCCATCCACCCAGATATTGGAGAACTCCTGTGGAGATCGCAAACAGCCACGAGACAAAATGGTGATCGGGACAAGGGCTCTTCCTATTGCTCAGATGATGTCCCTTTTGACCCGGGCGCTGGAGCTTTTTATAACCTGCTGACAGGTCCCAAACCTAAGCAGCTCACTGCTGATGAGCTGGTGACTGCAGTCCAGATCAAGAGCATGTTCACTGAACTAAGGGCCAACATTGCGGCCAACATGGATGTGGCAAAACCAACCTCGCCATTGGGCATTGGAGAAGACTGATTGCCAGCCTCCTGCCATGTGACTATGGCCCCTGGGATGTATTGCCCTTTAAAAACATTATTTGGGCATATTGTATTTTATTATGCTGCTGCTGGCCCTTTAAGAACCATCTGGGGACATACTGTGGAGTTACTGGGTGGCCACCATTTCATGTATCAGAGGCACATGGTGAAAACAATGGATGAAGCACATGGTGAGAACAATGGATGGCGGCCATTTTAACTCACAGACGCTGTTTGGACTTTTCTACACGGTGCCATCTCACTGGTATTTGGTGCACAAAGACATCGTGCAGTAGTTTTAAACTATACAACAGGGGACACATTATACAGTAATTATTTTTCATATAGCCTGTATATGTTCTGCGGAATCTGCTTTAAACTGTATTTTCCAAACTACTGAACGAATCTGGGTGAATTTTGGAAATGTGGTTCACCCAGATCCCTCGGTTCCGAGGATATACTTATATATACTTTATGGGGTTATTGCATGTTTTGGGCTCCCTGTGATATGTTTTATAATACTGCATTTCTCTGCCTGTGATAATTATATTAACCATTGTGTTCCGTAATCATATCACAAGCAGAGGGGAGGATTTTGTGTGGGAGTGTCTGTGTGTATTGTACAGATTGATTGGTTGTATTTTAAAACTCTGTGGGCAGTACTATGTGGATTGTGAATAAAAGAGGCGGTATGTGCCAGTACAGTCAGTTCTGCTTGACCTCAAAACAAAGTGTCGTCTCGTTATTGGGGGAATTGGATTGTATGCTGATTGCCAGGAGTGTAAGCTGATTGTATTCTTTTCCTGTTCAGCTGCTTACAGCATTCGTATGCTTCTCCGGTTCGGTGGTTGTGGTGTCTGCTGCAGTGCTTGGAGTCCTCAGGAAGCGCTAGGAGCATCCTTCAATGGAGGTACCCAGTCGGGGTGCCAGGTGATCCGTTACAATGGACTTCTTCAAAAATGCCATATCGAGTACCCATGACTCCATGTTAGCCTCAGTGAAGCACAAAATCAAGGAACTTGAAAAGCAACAAATGGCAACCACCAAAAGGGTAGATGCTCTATAGTAGGCATAGGCAACCATCAGCACTCAAGATGTTTTGGACTACACCTCCCATGATGCTTTTCCAGCATTATGTGTGTAAGAGCATTATGGGGGATGTAGTCTACAACATCTGGAGTGCCAAAGGTTGCCTATCCCTACTCTAGAGGATCAACAGAGGTGTTACAATTTAAAGATTCGGGGCATTCCAGATTCTGTAAGCCTCCCTGACTTATCTAATTTCTACTAACGACTGCTCAACATCCTGTTGCTGCCTAAACATGCCAAGACATGACTCGCTTACTGAAACCAGCAAAGGCACCATAGGCCACACATGGTGACCTTATCGTCCACTTCCAATGCCTACAAGATAAGGCCCTCCTCATGGTCGCTGCCTGTGAGAAGACCCCCTTACTATTTGAGTGCTCCACGCTCACCCTGTTTCTGGACCTCACTAGAAGCACCGTTGGGTGGCACAGAACCTTACAACCACACCTACAGCTACTCCATTCCAGGAACATCCAATATAAGTGTATAGCTGTATACTGCCTAAACTGCTCTTGTTTACACATATAGGCAACTCCTATAGAGTGAGGAGCTTCTCTGAACTGAAGACCCATCTACGCAAATTTGGCCTTGCAGAGCCCCCGAGGATGGAGGAATCGGGCCTGTCATGCTTAGACACTTCTGTTGTAATGGAGTTGATCCCCCGAGCGGCTCAGCAGCCAACGCCTCCACATGCTATGACCTGAACGGTTGCAACCTAAAGAGATATCTCTCCTATCCCATAGAGGACTGCCTAACTTCCACAACCAAAGTTGCAGATACCTCAAGGCTGATGTTTTTATGTTCCTTTTAGTTAATTTTTTCTTTGCCTATACAGTTAGGAAATGGCACTGGTTTTCAAAATTTTATGTAATATGTATATGGCTGTCACTCTACAGTATTATCATATGCTTACCTCTAATCTTCCCCACCACCTTCCTGGTTATCTAATATAGTATACTTTGCTCACTAGAAGAATTATTGGGCAACAACTTACACCCTCATGTTACCACCTCATACCCATGAGGGAACTAGTCGTTATCCATTACATGTCTTTCATTCATGTTCCACTTCTAACTCATAAAAAAACATTCTACATGCTTCTTTCTGATGACAAAATATCGTTATTCCAATTTTTGTGCATTGAATGCCATCCTAATTATTGCATATATATTTACACATGGAATTACTTTTAAAAAAATCATAAAAAATAAATAAATACATTTAAAAAAATCTGATTTTAATATATTTAATATTTGATATAGTTCTTGTATTGCATTTAACTAAGATGTGTTATTATAATATATATAGTAAACTATTATATGCCTATTTTCTCTGTACAAATTCATTATTTACATTTATTATTTGTGTGCTGTTCGTCATTACCCTGAATTAAGATTTAAGTTAACATAATTTTCTGGATGCTTCTAGGAGGTTTTATTTTAGTGTGGTTTGTATAATTTTAGGAGTGCAGCAATGTTATGGATATACATAAACATATCATGGAATTGTTGGAACGATACATTTTGCTGACATTATTTAAATCTGCATCACTCATCGCTCCTTGCTCTATAGTGGTTTTTGTAGCACTTAAATTATAATTTTGGGTTGTTTGTTTCATTTTGATCCAGATGACTACTCTGCTCCCTTGATACCTAGATAAGTTCTACAATTGAAGAAATTTGAAGGGTTCCAACTCCAGCCTGAAATTAAACATCAATACACAGTTCTCAGGCAACCGGGTGTTTGGCAGAGTATCACACAAGGCTGTGGATGTTGTTGCTAAACAAGAGCAGGCACTAATGTATTGGCTTATTATGACCTCAATTTAATATTATTGGATAAGATTTCAAAATGATTTAATATTTTTGCAAAAACATTTAAATGATTGTTTAACCCCTTATGGAAATAAAAGGGAATCATGATGGAATGTTACTGTCATGTACCTTAAGGGGTTAAAAAATATATCAATGAAGCAAAAAACATCAAAATATTAAAAATGTTTAATTTTTTTTAGGAGTTATTTATAAGTTGTTTACAAGTCATCATAAATCAAGCAGTATGTGTCATAACAGCATACAAAAAATAATAATTACAATGCATCATAGGTACATATTTAAACATAATAAGCATTATAACATATAAATATACATATTATTTTATGCTCCTTTAATTTGAGCATAATTGTTTTACTCCAATGGATTGGGCATAAAATCCACCAACATCCAAGGGATTTGACATAAAATGATAGATAAGACATAAGTGAGAAATAAAAAAGATTTGCCAGCGGGGAGAGGGTCTAATGGACTATCACTAGTTCATTTCAGTAGCAGATTGCCCAATATTAATAAACCACAGTCACACCACCATCTGTAAAAAATATTGGCTCTGCTGGAAACTAGTACAGAAGTTTGCATTATTCAAAACTAGTGACATTAGAGAATTTCAAGTGAACATGTCATGGTTTTTGTAACTTTAACTTATATTGGTAACTGTTTCTTTAAGACGACGCTGACGTACGTAAAGCTAGGTAATTTATGTGTATTCTGCCAGATTTACGTGTTGCCGATCAAGGATTGGATACTCACCCTGCCTTTGGATTATGCTTGTTTGATTCTGCCAAATTTACTTGTGGCTGACCTTGGACTGAAACTCACCTTGCTTTCGGATTACCCTTGTCTGATTCTGCCTGATACTTCTGTTGCCAAACTTGGACTGAAAATGACGTTGCTTTTGGATTATAAAAATGATTTCCCTTCTTCTAGAGAGCTGTAGAAATCTTCATGAAAGGGTAAGTGGTTTTCATGTTTCTATTGTTTGGCATTTGCAATTAAATTCATTACAGGACAATCTATCCAAGTGTAATTTTTTTTTTCCCCCAGAGGTTATATGTGAAAACAGTATATGGCAAAAAGGTACCTAAGATAATTTTTCAAACAGAGAACTGCAGAAAACATGACAGCAATGTAAGCTTGACAATTAACCTGTCAATATCTACACAGTAACAAGAACCCCTTTGGGGAGTACCATAATAACATCTGAGATAGCTGTGAGGCTAAAAGAGCATGGTGTCATGAACTCTCAGACTTCCTTTCAGTCTCAGAGCAAAGAGTTAATTGTGGAGACACTTTCTGTCTTTCCAGAGCACAAAAGAAAGTTAGCATTTATCCAGAAAAATTCTCAACGTTATGATGGCAATGTGCTAAAAAATAAAGAATTTTGTAAAGGACCATAATTTCTACAGCATGAATATGACCTAGGAGCACAGAGTGTATGGGGTCCACCTCGTTTACAATACATCTGAGTAACTTTTATAAAAGAGTATATTTTACCTTCAAAAGCTCCACCCCAAGATATGACTGTGGCTGTTTGCCAGCTTCCTACCCTGTGACTATGGCCCCTGTAATAAACTGTTTGTGAAGCAACACTTCGAACTCCCGAAGCGGTTCGAAGAGGCATTCAAACACATGGTGGTGGCCATCTTAAGCTGCGAGCACCATGAGCGGTGTTTGGTCCTCGAGTGTATGGAACTCACATCGGACACTCAACAGCACGAACACCGCTAAAAACATACTTTCCACTTATGTTCGGCTTTTCGAATGGGAGTTGAATGGCGTTCGGTGGGAATAAACTCCTGAACGAGAGACATAAGCTGACTTTACCCACGAACAGCACGTTCAGTATTTTTGACTTTATTTTGAATTCCAGAAATAGACCGGCCACACAGGCTGATTCTCTGGAGCTGTTTTGGGCATGGGACCATGCGTGTGGTTGGTCAAAATGTGACTTCCATAGAATTCCTGAACCCTTGAACTGATCTGGGTGATTTTTGGATAAATTGATCACCCAGATCAGGGCTATCAGGGGACGTAACATTTGTGGAGATTTTATGTGTTTTGGGGTACTTTTGGGGTTTTATAGAAATATATGTGGTTTTTTTTCTGCCTGGAGATAATTGAGTTAATACAGTATCTGACTCATTTATCTCCCAGGCAGAGGGGAGTGATTGTATGTTTGTTATGGGAGTGTCATGCATTTAAACACTATTGTTATTAGTCTGTGACTTTGTAAACCAGTCTACCATCAGATCCATGTGGGCGTACCCCTTGCATGGGGATTGTGATATAAGGCCAAGTGTGGTCCCATTGAAATGAGTTCCTTCTTACCCTCAACCTAGAGCTTTGTCTCATGTGTGGGTGAAACAACTGTATTTACCCTGTGGATTGCTATATTACTATACTCCCCTGGGATTATAATCACTAGCTCTTATAAGAGCTGTTCCTGCTATAGTCTCTGGAGTAGGAGAGGTTCACCCACTGGAAGTTGGATCCTGGTCTTGGGTCCAGGGTGGGTGGAGGACGGCGAGTTCCTAGCCAAGCTGTAACGCTGGATGTGGGAACTACGGTGCTGATGGTTTCTGGTGGCATGCTTGGAGTCCTTGGTGAGCACTAGGAGCATCAATTGGCGGAGGCACCCGGTCGGGTGCCAGGTGGTCTGCCACATTGATATTTCCTCAAACTTTCTTCAGAATCCAAAGAAATATGGCTCAGGAAAAAAATGTTTCCTTCACATTGAGAATTAATTAGTTTGTATCCAGATATTAAAGTCTAGAAAGAGTCTATAATGCAAATCAAGCAAGGGAAATAAGTCACTGGATTCAAAAGAGAGAATAAAAAGTCATCCACAAATAATTCTATTTTATAATCAACATATTCAAATTGCATATCAAACACATCCCGACTTTCATAAATATGTTGAGCTAGAAGCTCAATATAGAGAACAAATATCAAATGCCTTTTTGGTGTCAAGGTTCAGAAGCATCATTCGTGAAGCTTAGTATATTAGAGGCATCAATTAGGTTGATTAGGGGCCTCTCTTCCTTGAATAAGGGGGGGATAATCTTTGGAAGTAGGGGGCTCAATCTATCTGCCAAAACCCTTGAGTAAATTTTCAGATCTATATTAATCAAAGACCTTGAGTGATAAAGCACATAGAATGTTCCTTGCCCTCTTTAGGGATAACTGAAATAGGAGCCTCTTGAGATTTCCTAGGAATTTCTTCATTACGAAAAAAAAAGCATTGAATAACCTACAAACGTAGGAGTGAGAACTGCAGAAATTCTTATGACAAACATTTAAGAAACCATGTGGACCATGAACTTCCCCATTCTTAAGTTTGTATTTATTTAAAATCTTTTATTTTTTATTTTTGTTGTACAAAAGTTGACAAGCTTGCAATACCACAATTGCAAAAGCAAGCACTTTAAAATAAACAATAACATGGCATAGTGTAAACTGCACTGTTTTACATTTAATGAAAAACGAGCTCTGTCAATATATGTAAAGAATGGCAAAGCTTCCAGGCATAAACTTCCACATGTGCAGCATAGAGCATGTTAAAAGAAAACCAGCAGGCACTGCGGAGACAATGAATAGGGCTATATGAATTATAGATAACAACCTCAAAAAGTATCACCTGTCAATTGCACATATGCATACAGGATAAATGCCAGAACCATTAGCTATGGAATAATCACCCTGGAGGGTGCCACAGCCAGGTTGCCTCTCTGGAGCAGACATGGATCACCCCTGGGTAGGGTAGGAGGCATGGCACTTAGATCACAGCATCTCGATAAAGTGGTCTCAGTATCTATACAGTTCTTTTAAGGAGGTGCTTAAAACAGTTTAAGTGCTAGGAAAACAACAATTGGTCATAGTTCCCAATATCATTCTAATTGTTTGCATTGTTTGAAAATAGAGAACATTAAAATGAAATACACATAAGTATACGCATACAAGATTCAGAAACTTGGTTATATTCAATGTTTAATAGTCAATATTCAATGAAGCTATATTCAATGTTACGGAGACAAGTGAAATGTAGACACAATTCCTGAAGCCAGTGTGCTCATATTATAAGTGTGTGTATATATACAAATATTGCCCCCCCATTACTTATTTTAAAGACCTTCACCTGATGGCCCAATGTCCAGAAACATGGTTTAGACACTAAATAGAAATGCCTCTACCTACCACAGGTGGGTGCATAAGGAGGTGTTAAACCTCCATTATTGTAATATGGGCTTCTTATTTATTTATGTTTTAACTATTTAATGTGCTGGCACATGCTTGCTAGCTGTCACATAATACACCTTTGCATTGCCATGGTTTATTCAACTATTGTATTATTGTGCTGCCTTTGAATAAATAGCACTTAAATCATTATTGACTTCCATGAAAGCAAGTGAACAATAATATTCAAATGTGCATCTTGCTGGAACCATTCAGTCCTTTTTCCGTTTAAAATCAGTGCTTTGTGAATCCTCCAAATCCTATACTATGTATAGAATTTGGATGCAAAAGCAGTGATTTTAATCCAGACACAAATACATCCAGGCGATTGCTGCAGATCAGTGGGGTTGATGACATTATGACCACATTTGACTTTAATAAATATGGCTTTAGTAAATATTATAGCCAATGCAGTAGGATTTGCAGTCATTTTCATCAGCCATTCAAACAAAATCTGGGGTTTAGTTAACAAACCTTCATGTTTACTTGCCTGCTATATTTAGTAAAATAAAATGTAGAATCTTTTTCCTGCAACTTGGCGCCCCTTTCGATCCAAGTCAATATCTGTCAGTCAATGTTCTAAGCTCTGTACTTGGCATCTGGCAGTCAGTATAGAGAAAGAATAACAAGAGAAAAGGAGAAATTGAACAATGTTTCATTTTCTCATTTTCATTTGCAATGTTTGCCTTGGCTTTGTCTTCCCTGAGGTAAGTTATTTTGTAATTTGTAAAAAATATGGTTTTGAAAGGTGTGAAAATAAAAATAAACCTACAAATCCCCCCTTTTATCCAGCAACTGTGCATCTCCATCTTTGCTCCTTTGTTAATCACGGTCGTAAATGTTGCCCTTTTATGTAATTGAACAAGCCAAATGGAAGATAAGAAACCAAAATAAATTTCTCATTTGCATGGAACTACCCCGGCTGCACCTAGGCTAAACTAATGTTAATATCAAATGCTGAATCATAAAAATACGTGTCAACAGAAAAGGATAGATCACATGAAAAAGGGTAACACAATGTATTTCCAATGTTTTTTCTTTTTTTAACATTTTGAAAAGAATAGACTTTATTCAAAAGAGTTTACAAAACAAAGTTACTGACAGATACAAAGTATTGTTCTTTAACACACATAAGCTAAAGTTCACTATGAAGATTGATATATTTTTTGTTCGACAATTGTGATATATTGTCACCAAGGTACAATTAAACTGCTTAGCTGAACGATAGCATTATCCACAGTCTGTTTTCTGCAAGAAACAATGAAGTCTGTGGCTAAAGGATAAAGCAATATTTGAACAGTGTTTTCGTTGTCACATTAAAAGATATATATTTTGGAGAGATGAAAGCCTCTTCTTTACTGCAGAATAAAAGTGAGGAGTAAAGAGATGATTTAGACCTTGAATTGGATTTATAATTAGTTCTAAATAGAAACCAACTTCCAATTTCAAATATAACACCCCCATATTAGAACGGCAAAGTTAATATTATGAAGTCACAACTACAGTGGTCATTTTTCATTTTTTAAAATTCTTTAATTTTATTAAACATAAAGATGACATCAGCTCCAATGTTTTTTCTTTTTTTTCAATGGTATAAAGTGATGGGTCCTTTTTAACCATGATTATAATCACATTTCAAATGTAATGATAACGGCCTTTCTGTGATTATTGGAAATATTTCTTTCTTTTTCAATAAAGCTTCATGTGCTTCAAAACAGCTATATTCTTGTTACAAACTGCCGTTTGTAACTGGGATTTAATGTGACAAATTGCCATGTGTCCTTGGCTTATGGAGAAGCCTAATTGCCAGCCTCCTTCCTCATGATTATGGCCTTGCTGAGTATGGCCCTTTCAGAACAGCATTGGGGCTTATGGATTTTTATTGGACCGTGCTGGCCCTTTAAGAACCGTCTGGGAACATATTGTGACTTTTGGGAACAATTCCCCTTTAAGACCTTTAAAATACTTTTCTCATGGCTTTCTCCCACTTGGTTCCGTAAATGGGCTCACTGAACCAAGTACCACACAGGCGGACCACCCAGAAGTGGAAGCGTGCAGGCAATATACCTCCCATGTTGGGAGCCTGCTGTAGGTAAATTGCTGACCGCTGGGTGGCCGCAGTTTGTGCAAATGAACACGTGGCGGCGGCCATCTTTGTTCATTTGAACGAGGTCAGCGGTATATGTAGCCAAATTCATGGAACTGAAATCGGCTACACAGTTCCACGAACACTGCTGACCCTTACCTTCTCCTCCATTCAGTTTTCAGCTACAGAGACTAAGTTCCGTTCGGCAGTTTGAACTCACTGTTATACTGAGCCAAATGCACGAACGGCCCCGTTCGTGCATTCGAATGGGACTTAGTCATTTTTCTGTGTAAAATAGACTGACCGCACAGCCCAAATCTATAGAACTGTTTTGGGCAGCAAAATGTGTTTGCGGTCGGTCATAAAGGACTTCCAGCTAACTTTTTAACCCCTGGATGGAATTGGCTGAATTTTGGATATGTTTGTAATTAAAGTGTGCCGAGTTCGAATAAGTTTTAAATTTTTATGAACAATGAATGCATATTTTTAAAGTTACAGTATATGTGTAAAAACTGTATTTCTCTGCCTGTGCTAATTACATTAACCCATTGTGTAAGGTAATTGTATCACAGGCAGAGGGGAGGATTTTGTGTGGGAGTGTCTGTGGGTATTGTACGTATTGATTGGTTGTTCTGCAAAACCCTGTGGGCAGTACTATGCGTGTAAAATGTGCATAAAAGCAGAGTGTTTGATTAAAAGCTTCAGTTCTTCTTCACCCTCAGTCTAGAGTCCTGTGTCTTATTGGGGGAATTACTATATCACTACAAGGGATTGCTATGCTCTGCATGCTCTCTTGGATAATCACTTCTAAGATCTTTTAAGAGCTTGTTCCTGTCTTGCTCTCGGAAGGAGTCTACGGTGGTTATGGTGTTGGCTGGAGTGCTTGGAGCCCTCAGGAAGCGCTAGGAGCATCCTTCAACGGAGGTACCCAGTCAGGGTGCCAGGTGGTCCGTTACAATTCTGAATGCCTACTTTTCAACATTACTGATCCTGTCATGGTCAAATTGTAATATTTTAGATGATACTAACCAAAGTAATGCATAAATGCACAAATGCATACATTAAAACATTTCTTATTACCTCCATTACAAACATATCAAATTCAAAAACTAAGCACTCAATATTTTATAATTTTCATAATATGATTGTATGTATTCTAAAACATACCCCTGAAGATTTGTAGATTTACATAAACATCCAGTTCTAGCTTAACAATGTCCAACAGCTTTCCTATGTCCAGATATTTTAGCTAAACTTGGTAGGGGATGTAGGAGACTAGATGTTGCAAGATATTTGGGAGGCAGCATAAGGGCTTACTATTTGTGTGGAGCTGCAGGAGCAAATGGTAAAGAGTATGATGAGGTTGTACATTACTCTAGTCAAGTTGTGGCACTGTGGCATTAAAGGAACATACATATATGTGGTGGGATTGCCCTGAAGTGGTCCCTTTCTAGGAGATTATGAGAACATTATTATCTCTGGTCTTTCGATGGTCATTTGATTTGTACTCTTAGGTTTTCTTCTATTTAAATCCATTGATGGCTTTCCCATGCTTTTCCAGAAGCTGTTTAATAAACTTACTGTGGCCACGTACAGGGCCCTGGTGAAAGGTTGGTTAAGAGCAACAGTTCCCCTATGACAGAGGTCAGATCCTACATCAAGGATAATTACCTTATGGGTAAACTCACTTTACCCATGATTTATAACACCATGCAGTCTTTTACCAAAGTCTGGTCACCATGGGAGCATCTGGGTGATAGATAGGGTGTGATATATTTCTATTAATAACTGCCCTTGGCCTCATAGTGGGTCTTTTATTTCTGCATTTATTTTTACTGTACTCCTACCTTTTCCAATATTTTTAATACCTTCATATTTTTTTGTTTTTAGTCTAGTTTATCCAATTGGTTTTGTGGTTTATTTGTTCATCACTCACATTTCTATGTCCTGTACTTGGATACCCCAAGTAATGCTGAATGTCCTTTATGACACAACTATTTAAAGTTGTGTTTGACTTTCGTATACAGGGATGCTTTCTGCTTTGGAAACTTAAATGTTAATGTTTGATGCCCATACTTTGTAAAACCAGGTATACTCTGTGCTGACTATCTGCTTATAAATGTGCTCTTATGTGTACCTGTCTTTAACCCCTTAAGGACCAAACTTCTGGAATATAAGGGAATCATGACAGGTCACACATGTCATGTGTCCTTAAGGGGTTAAATAAAAATGTAAAACAAAAACTACATACACATCCAATTAAAATGTTCAATTATTCAGCTTAATTAGCCTTTTAGAAAGAGAGCTTATTATGTTAAAGAATCATAAAGGTTGAAATAAATATTTGAAAAGTCCATAATTATCAATTAATTTAACTTTTTTCCTCCCCTGTGCATTTTTAATAAAATAATGTACAATGCTCCTCTACATGAAAATAACTACACTGCGAATAACTGCACTCAAGGTACTTTTCTTTTAAATAGACTTGACATTTCTTACTCTGAATTGACAATTATATTTGCTGTTGTAAATATGTGCAACATTAATGCAATCAGAACTGAATTGATATTGTAGCAAGCAAATAACTGTTGAAAGTGACAACAAAATACACATATTATAATTACCAATATACCTACAAGTATGCCTTAACTTTACCAGTTGCTCTAATCTATATGAAGTATGTAATCATTGCAATTCTCATCTTCACAAACTGCAATAAATGGAACTATAGCTAATTAAATGTGTGTTTTAAAATCCATGAGCTGAAATTACGCACGTTGTCATTTTAAGCACAATCCACATGACAAGATTACTGTGAAAGCTGTGAGGTTTTTAAACCATAGCTGTCAAGATGACATTTCTAATAATGGCAGGAGACAGCACTTCACACACTTTCTAACATACTCAAAATCACTTGGACTTTTAAAAGGAAAGTTCAGTTTGGAAATTAGTCAATTTTTCTCATTCACTATTAGAAAGTGTCTACATATTGCATATTCTTCATTCTAAAGTTGTCAAGAGAGAAACATCTAGATAAAGTGAACTGATTTGTTTAAGAATGAATTAAATAAGTGATTTATTTAGTACTGATTGTGGGGTTAACTGATAGACCCAAAGCAAATAGGAAAAACAAATTATTACATGGTAAAATAAAACATACACATATTTTTTTTTTATAAAAATGAATACTGTTAATAAAATAAGCACTGTTACATAAAGATAGAAACAAAAATTAATGTCAAGTGCAGATTTATAATATTAAAACTTTAATTATAATACATATTAAAAATTTATGTGAAAGACCATAAGTTTTGTAGTCTGCAACGTAAAACCCCAAAAGGCATTTGGATTATTCATTTGTCTCTCGACAACAGTGCACAATGATCAAAGACAAAGCCTCCAGTAAAAAAATAAAATAAAAAAAATCACTATTGTTCTTCTCATGAATTTTTTTTTTTTTTTTTTATATATAATAAGTAGGGAGTTAGAACCTCAATATCATTAACTTGATCAGAAAATCTGCTTACCCCCAGTGTACTTCATACTTCAGTAATAAATCATTAGGTTTTATTTTTTTTATTTTTTTACTCAATAAATGGCATAATAGCCAATTTAGCTGACTAGTAGCTTGTTGATAAATAGACATGGAGAGTCTTTACTACGAACTGCAATTCATCCAAATTTGGGCCAGGTGCATGTTCATACAAATTTCAGATTTCTGTACCACCATGTAGACTTATCACAAAATGAATGACTTGCATAATGGAAGAGCATGTTTGTTTTGATTTGCAATTCAAAATTCTACCCATGGTGCCACAAAAGAGATGAGTGGAGGGATAAAAGTTGGTTGATGGCAAGGGTACAGTCAATAAAAGTGACAAGTGAGCAATAGAGAGAAAAAAGGAGCAGTAAAAAATATACATTAATATATATGATATATTTCAGAAATATATAATAAATCCATGTGTAAATATATACTATTTTACTGCTCCTTCTCTTTTTACATATATTGGTTGCTTCTTCTTAATTGATCTGTGAACCAAATTGTGGGAAAATTGAAAATATGCATATCAATATACTTGAGAATATATTTAACATATATAATATTCTATATATATATATATATATACAGTATCTAATAAAAGTGAGTGTATATATACAGTATCTCACATTTTTGTAAATATTTTATTATATCATTTCATGTAACAAAAGACTGGAGAAATGACACTCTGCTACAATGTAAAGTAGTAGGTGTACAGCCTGTATAACAGTGTAAATTTGCTGTCCCCTCAAAATAACTCAACACACAGCCATTAATGTCTAAACCGTTGGCAACAAAAGTGAGTACACCCCTAAGTGGACATGTCCAAATTGGGCCCAATAAGACATTTTCCCTCCCATGTCTAATGTGACTCGTTAGTGTTACAAGGTCTCAGGTGCGAATGGGTGTTATCACTCTGACACTCTCTCATACTGGTCTCTGGAAGTTCAACATTGCACCTCATGGAAAAGAACTCTCTGAGGATCTGAAAAAAAGAATTGTTGCTCTACATAAAGATGGCCTAGGCTATAAGAAGATTGCCAAGACCCTGAAACTGAGCTGTGGCATGGTGGGCAAGACCATACAGCAGTTTCACAGGACAGGTCCCACTCAGAACAGGACTCGCCATGGTCGACCAAAAAAGTTGAGTGCATGTGCTCAGCGTCATATCCAGAGCTTGTCTTTGGCAAATAGACTTATGAGTGCTGCCAGCATTGCTGCAGAGGTTGAAGGGGTGGGGTGTCAGCCTGTCATTGCTCAGACCATATGATGTACACTGCATCAAATTGGTCTGCATGGCTGTCATCCCAGAAGGAAGCCTCTTCTAAAGATGATGCATTAGAAAGCTTGCAAACAGTTTGATGAAGACAAGCAGGCTAAGGACATGGATTACTGGAACCATGTCCTGTGGTCCAATGAGACCAAGATAAAAGTATTTGGTTCAGATGGTGTCAAGTGTGTGTGGCGACAACCAGGTGAGGAGTACAAAGATAAGTGTGTCTTGCCTACAGTCAAGCATGGTGGTGGGAGTGTCATTATCTGGGCTTGCAAGAGCGCTGCCGGCAATGGGGAGCTACAGTTCATTGAGGGAATGCCAACATGTACTGTGCCATACTGAAGCAGAGCATGATCCCCTCCCTTCGGAGACTGGGCCACAGGGCAGTATTCCAATATGATAACGACCCCAAACATACCTCCAAGACGACTACTGCCTTGCTACAGAAGCTGAATGTAAGGGTGATGGACTGGCCAAGCATGTCTCCAGACCTAAACCCTATTGAGCATCTGTGGGGCATCATAAAATGGAAGGTGGGGGACCACAAGATCTCTAACATCCATAAGCTTTGTGATGTCGTCATGGAGGAGTGGAAGAGGACTCCAGTGGCAACCTGTGAAGCTCTGGTGAACTCCATGCGCATGAGGGTTAAGGCAGTGCTGGAAAATAATGGTGGCCACACAAAATATTGACACTTTGGGCCCAATTTGGACATTTCCACTTAGGGGTGTACTCACTTTTGTTGCCAATGGTTTAGACATTAATGAATGTGTGTTGAGTTATTTTGAGGGGACAGCAAATTTACACTGTTACACAGGCTGTACACTTACTACTTTACATTGTAGCAGAGTGTATTTTCTTCAGTGTTGCCACATGAAAATATATAATAAAATATTTACAAAAATGTTAGAGGTGTACTCACTTGTCAGGATTACAAGTTGATCCAGCATGTAGAACTGTATCACACCTAGCACCAACAGGTAACATCTTACCAGGCCTTAGAATGGCCGGACTTAACGTACCAGAGAATAGTCAGAATACTTGCCGAGGTCGGGGACACAGAATGAGCCACAACGATGAGGGAAAGCCAAAAGTTAAGGATACCAGAATACAGGGAAGTCAATAACCAAAAATAAACACTCAGAAATACACTCTCGGACAACCACTAAAGAATCCATGACAGGGCAATGAGGGAAAGTAAAAATGCGTTTTGATTGTCCAAAATCGGCCTTTGACCCCAGAATGTGCGTGTGCTTCTCCCGCTCGCCGACGTCATCATTACCGTGGCCGGACGTGGGGCTATAAACAAAAAAAATTCCTTGCTCGTACTAGACAGAAATCGCTATCTGTAATTGGGTGGCTTTCCCACTTACCAATTTTCCAAAAAAACAAACGAAAATAGCTTTGCAATAAACACAAGTGTTGTTCTCTCTCCTAACTGGCTTTTTCTCGCTCACTCTGCAGCAGGCTGATCTCTTCTTTTAAAGGCCTGTCTGCTAATTGACTAGTTACAGGTGAGTGCCAATTAGCAAACTCTTAAGTCAGATCCAAATTCTGGTCTGTTACACAGCAACTAGTGCTGTTGGGGCATTGGCCCACCCTGCTCTCCAAATACTCCGCCCCAGGGACCCATACCATGTTTTGCAGAGCATCAGCAATGTATATTGCAAAATTTAACATCTCTCCCTGGGGCATTTAACTGAAAATTCTCTGGTTGCTGTTTAGCAAATCAGGCCTGATGTATCTTCCATCAACCACTATTCCACTTTTACGCTCACATATCCTCCCCCCCAGCTCATACCCATGGGTTTGAGCGACCATGGAAATCAGAGAGTGTACCCTGGAAAGCCCATCAGAATTACCTTGTTTCAGACCAGCCCTGTGTTCCACAGTGAAATTAAAAGATTGTAAACTCAAAAACCATGTGGAGTTATTTTCCTTGTTCTGATACATCCATGTCAGAGGTGCATGGTCTGTTATCAATCGGAACTTTTTGCCTAGCAGGTAGTATTTAAGAGAGTCTGATGCCCACTTAATAGCAAGACACTCTTTTTCAACAATAGAGTAGTTCTTCTCATGTGGGTTTAACTTCCTGCTCAAAAAGAAAACAGGGTGTTCTTCACCCTGGTATTCCTGTGAAAGAACAGCCCCCAGGGCACCATTTAACTATAACTGGGGATTTTGCTTTAATAAGGTCTGTTAGAGGTGCAGCAATGGTAGTGTTGTGCTATTTGGTGCCCCATAATTTTTAATATTAAAAGAAAACAATATGGATGCTGGTGGACTGACCTGGACATTACGTAATGCTGTTTCAACACAGGTCAATGGAACTTTGTATTTTGTAACCTTAATAAGTAAACAGGAGGAATACTTATCTACAGTTTAATTTGTGAGCTGTGTACAAGGGTAACCAGAACAATGGTTTATTACTCAATGGGACTTTATAATCCAAGATACTTAAACTCACAGAGCTTCAAAGGGGTATACAAACTATGCAATTGTTTGTGTATAAACATCACAGGCAATCCAGAGTGTTTGTCAGCCATACGAACCCAAAGTCTGAGGTCGCTTCCATATTTTCAGAATATTAGAACTTAAATGAATCTATTGGAATCATGCATGATATACAAATGTAAACTAAATGTGTGATTGCTACAGTAATGTCTATAACTGCATCCTTGACTGATTTAGGGGTAAAAGGTAATATAGATATACTAATATAATTAGATTCTATTTTTCTTTGTAAAGATGAATGTATCAATCAGTTAATCATACAGGTTAGATTGATACAGGATATAGACCTATTGCATGATGATTAATATAACCAACCCTGTTTCAATTAAAGAATATACATAACCAAAGACAGATATTTAACGTAATTTGAAATATCCCCAGTATAGGTGAATTAAAGGTCAATTCATTTATTTAACCAGGTCATCAATGATCTAGTTCAGGTCTTCATACCTAGGGAAATAGTGCCATCTATTGATGAAAGTCCTTAAGGGCCACATTAATAATTAAATATTAAGATACGCCCATAACCAATCAAAAGCCAGATTTAAGTCCCAGGTACCGCCCATTTACAAACAAGGGGCAGGAACTGATTAGGGGGAAATAATGGTTAAATAGTGAGAAAAATAAGAGAGAGGGGCAATATCTTCAGATCATCTTAAAAAAGATCAAAGGAGAAAACAGAGGGCTAAGAAAGGAGGAGATTGACTGACTAAAGGCAATAAACTGAATTACAGACCAGAGCACGCAGAGAGAAGAATCCCAAATTGAATTAATTCATCCTAGGCTCTTGGTAATATATAAAGGTTTCTCTTTACTTTATATTAAATAAACTGGACTATTGAATGCCCTATGTGTCTATGTTGTGAACTGATCCCTATTGATAGAACAGTTATACAGCCTGAGCCAGATATAACTTATTAAGTCGGAACATTCTTGATTCCTTCTTTAGACGTAGATCAGTTCAATATATATATATACACTAAGGCTATCAGAATCCTTATATAAACGTACTGTAGTTAAACTGATGGAATATACTTGGCAGGGTTGGTTGATATTTAACTAATTAATAAAATGACAATTGTATCATTAATGCAAGGGCTGTCATATGATTAATTCTGTATACTGGTTCTGCATTGAAGTTTGTAATAGCTTTTATTGTCCTTTGTTAAGATTATAGATGAGACAAAGTATAATGTTGACTCTTAGGCTTGTCAAGTAAACTAATTGACTTGTTGACATAAACTCATATATAATATAGCAAATTGATTATAATTGTATTGTTTTGTTGTTTTGCATTTTATAGTGTGTATTATTAAATTTAAATATATTTTAAGCAAAGTCTGTTTATTGGCCATCTGCCGTTCATAAGTGTTTATATCACCGCTTAAAAAAAAAAAAAAGAACTACAGGGTCCCTGAAGGCTATATGTGTGTGTGAATATCATCAGATATTATTCAATCTATATTCCATACATATAAAACCTTAGATTACCCAACAGTAGCAAAATCTGGGATGAATCGCCTATAGTATCCAATTAAACCCAAAAATGCCTTTACTTGTTTTTTTGTAAGGGGCTGTGGCCATTTTTGTATGGCTTCCACTTTGGCTTTCCTGAGGTTTAACCAAACCCCTCCCAATAGAATAACCTAAGTGCTTTGCTTCCTCTAAACCAATCGTACACTTGGAAGGATTGACAGTTAAGCCCGCTGAGCGGATAGCATCAAGCACCACTTGAACTTTGGGGAGGTGGGATTCCCAGTCTGCACTGTGGATGACAACATCATCCAAGTATGCTGCAGCATAATGAAAATGAGGTTTAAGAATTCTGTCCATCATTCGTTGGAATGTGGCAGGTGCCCCATGTAACCCAAATGGCAATACAGTGTACTGAAACAGGCCACTGGGTGTTGAAAAGGCTGTCTTTTCTATGGCTCTTTCAGTGAGAGGGACCTGCCAGTAACGCTTTGTTAAATCCAAGGTTGTTAGATAACGAGCTTTGCCCAGTCTTTCTATTAACTCATTGTAGCGGATGGCCATGAGCTGCCCTGGGACTTACATTATGTTTAAACAGTATTCGTCTATTTGCTAAATGTCTATGCAGTAAGAGAATGTATTCGTGTAAAATAGCTAAGTTCTATGTGTAAAATGTATTGGATTCGTCTGAATGTAAGGTAGTTTCATTCCCTTAGTTTGTTCGAATGAAACTACCGAACAGTCAGACCTCCCCTGTGTGAAGTGTGTCCTCAATTACCCGTTGCAACATTGTTGCGAACGGGTAATTGCCAAGTGAAGTAGCCGTCCTTTGTTCTCGGGGGTGGCCGCCATTCGACAAACGAACACGTGGCGGTGGCCATTTTAAAACTCCCGAACAGCGGTGTTTTGCCGTCGAGTGTCTGGAACTCAAATCGGACACTCGACTAGGCGAACACCGCTGAAACCTCCACAAGCCAGGTCCGTTCGGTTCCTAACTACCGAACGGCCCCTCGTTCGGTAGATAGAAAGAACCGAACGAGGGGATTCAGGCGAACCCTCCCTAGCCTCTATAGCTAGAGGTTTTCGTGCAGTTTGTTCCCTTACTCCAGGACTGACCGCAGGGCCCATTCACATGGAACCGCATTCGGCTGTTTCACTCAGTGCGGTCGGTCATTTTATTCCCTCCATAAATTTCCCGAACCCATGGTCTGATCTGGGTGATTTTTGGATATGTTGTTCACCCAGATCAGGGCTACCCGGGGATGTATGATTTAAAGGGGTACCCCTACGTTTAGGGGTACATCCAGAAATGGGGGGGGGAATTACTGTACTGGATAAGGGGATTATGATGCCGGCTGAGGGGAGGAGATGTGTGGGAGGTTACCAGGACAGGATTGGCTACTGTATTAATGAATGTAATCCCTCCCTTGCATGGGAGCATGCTTTAAAAGGCCAGTGTGGATTAAAGATTTCAGTTCTGCTCCTGAAACTGTCTGTTGTCCAGTTATTGGAATTGCTGTTGGGATATTGCTGTGTTATTTTGCCTGCTGGAGACCTTGCCTGTGGATTTACAATTTACTTGTTCCTGAGCCTCACTTGGATTATAGGGGAATATTGCATCTCCGCTACATTGGTTGGCAACGCTGGGATCCAGACTCACAAGGGAACAAGGACTAATGGAATACGGATGGAGAGTGATTATGCCAAGCTAAAAATAGCCATGCTAAAAGATCTCCTGGAAGCGAAAGGTATTGCAGCAAGCAACAAAAGGAAAGCAACCCTCGTAGCAGTTCTCCTGCAGCCACATATCTTTCCACCAAGGCAATCAGTTGGTCAGCTGTATGGGGGTCACTTTGGCTGACCCAGCGACGCAGGGCAGCTGGTAAACCATGCAAAAAATGGTCCATTACTAAGGTTTCCACAATGTGGCTAGCTGAATGGATTTCAGGTTGTAACCATTTCCGTGCAAGGTGTATGAGGTCAAACATTTGGGAACGCGTGGCTTTGTATGAAGAATATGACCATGAGTGGAACCTTTGGGCACGTACTGCAGAGGTTACACCCAGTCTTGCCAAGATTTCAGCTTTCAATTTGCTGTAGTTACATCGGCTGGTTCAAGGTCATAATATGCCTTCTGCGGCTCTTCACTTAGGAACGGTGCCAGTATGCTTGCCCACTCACCAGCCGCCATCCCTCCCTCTCAGCAGTGCGTTCAAATGCCAGAAGGTACGCCTCAACATCATCTGATGCAATCACCTTTGGCCCCTGGAATCTTCCATCATGGTCTCCATTCAGTTTTTCAGAGATAGCTTGGATTTCCTGTTGTAGTCCCTGGGTGACTTTTTGCTGCTCCTCACAGGCTACTTTAAACATCTCCACTTGTGTCACAGCAATCTGTTTCACCAAGGACTCAGTGCACTCCATATGTGTTTTGGCCAGGACATTAGCACACTCTGCCTGGGCCAGCACCAGTTGCTGCAGGGCTGCACTGTTTTCTGCAGCTCTCCTGTTGCACAGAGGTGGATTGGATCAGAGCCTTGATAACATCCTGCATGTTGAGCTTTAAATTACTTCTACCCTCAGGCTTACGTGGCCGCCCGCATTCTCCACCATATGTAACAAACCACCTCTTTTACAGGTAGGATTGTCACAGATCTTGCAGTAACCACAGCCTTCTAGGTTATACAAAGTCCAGGACACATTCAGCTCTGTTTTCCTTTTATTTGATAAGAAAAGCAGGTGCTTTAAATAATAATAAACAAAATTCCTTGCTCTTACTTGAGCTCTTACTAGACAGAAATCGCTATCTGTAATTGGGTGGCTTTCCCACTTACCAATTTTCCAAAAAAACAAACGAAAATAGCTTTGCAATAAAGACAAGTGTTGTTCTCTCTCTCCTAGCTGACTTTTTCTCGCTCACTCTGCAGTAGGCTGATCTCTTCTTTTAAAGGCCTGTCTGCTAATTGACTAGTTACAGGTGAGTGCCAATTAGTAAACTCTTCAGTCAGATCCAAATTCTGGTCTGTTACACAGTAACTAGTGCTGTTGGGGCATTGGCCCACCCTGCTCTCCAAATACTCCGCCCCAGGGACCCATACCATGTTTTGCAGAGCATCAGCAATGTATATTGCAAAATTTAACATCTCTCCCTGGGGCATTTAACTGAAAATTCTCTGATTGCTGTTTAGCAAATCAGGCCTGATGTATCTTCCATCAACCACTATTCCACTTTTACGCTCACTATATATATACATATGAAACAAGGGGGGTTGGCTGCACTCACCTGAACATGCATAAATGGGGGTGCTGCTGGGGGCCAAATAATACAAAACACAAGATCCAGCGCACTCACCTATCCACTAAACAGCAACTTCAAAGTTGAAAGATTTTATTAGTTTTTTTTTAAAACACCTAATCTAGGCAAAAATAATGGGGGTTTAGTTACATTATATGATCATACATTGCATAAGCCTGCCACAACGTCAATGTACCCCATCTTTGGCAGGTCCTACACTAACAGCCTAATGTCTGCTCTTATGAGATTAACCACTTACTTGAGGAAAAAAATTCCATCTGGGGCTCTCTGCAGTACAAGGCTAAATAGGGCCCTGGGATGAGGCACCTGTGACAGGGAGGGGTGCAAAACCAAGGAGTTGGCTAGACTCCCAAATATATACATATGAAACAAGGGGGGGTTGGCTGCACTCACCTGAACATGCATAAATGGGGGTGCTGCTGGGGGCCAAATAATACAAAACACAAGATCCAGCGCACTCACCTATCCACTAAACAGCAACTTCAATGTTGAAAGATTTTATTAGTTTTTTTAAAAACACCTAATCTAGGCAAAAATAATGGGGGTTTAGTTACATTATATGATCATACATTGCATAAGCCTGCCACAACGTCAATGTACCCCATCTTTGGCAGGTCCTACACTAACAGCCTAATGTCTGCTCTTATGAGATTAACCACTTACTTGAGGAAAAAAATTCCATCTGGGGCTCTCTGCAGTACAAGGCTAAATAGGGCCCTGGGATGAGGCACCTGTGACAGGGAGGGGTGCAAAACCAAGGAGTTGGCTAGACTCCCAAATATATACATATGAAACAAGGGGGGGTTGGCTGCACTCACCTGAACATGCATAAATGGGGGTGCTGCTGGGGGCCAAATAATACAAACACAAGATCCAGCGCACTCACCTATCCACTAAACAGCAACTTCAATGTTGAAAGATTTTATTTGTTTTTTTTTAAAAAACACCTAATCTAGGCAAAAATAATGGGGGTTTAGTTACATTATATGATCATACATTGCATAAGCCTGCCACAACGTCAATGTACCCCATCTTTGGCAGGTCCTACACTAACAGCCTAATGTCTGCTCTTATGAGATTAACCTACTTGGGGAAAAAAATTCATCTGGAGTTCTCTGCAGTACAAGGCTAAATAGGGCCCTGGGATGAGGCACCTGTGACAGGGAGGGGTGCAAAACCAAAGAGTTGGCTAGACTCTTTAAGGTGAGTGCAGCCAACCCTCCCTTGTTTTATATATATATATATATATATATATATATATATATATATATATACACACACATACATATATATGTCACATATGTCACTTTAATATTTTGCGTACAGCACTTTGCACTTTAACAGTAAGCACCATATTTTATCATGGCACTTTAAGAAACAATGTGGTGTATAATCTTACCATATAGTATATATGTAAGATGGACACATTCTATTTAGTAATATATTAAGCATTTTTGTGAACAGTGACACTATATTGGGAATATATTCTATAGTATATGTTCTTTACTCCTTTTCTTCTCACACTATTTCGCTAAGTGCATCATTTGATCACAGGTAGTGGGGACGGCATTAGCTACCAGCTGCCATGGAGATCGTGTTTGTTGTTTAGCGTCACCATGGCAGCAATGGTAGCGTCATGTGGTGACGTCACGTAATAGGACGGGGCTTACCCGCGCATGCGCACTTTAGCGGCAAGAACGCCGGTTTCAGCATGAACTGCACCTGGGGTGAGTTGTTACTAATTTTACCATTATTGCATCCTCTATATAAGATAAGTTATTGTCAATGTATTGGTAATCCTGATGAAAGTCCACAGGCTGGACTGAAACGTCGATCTATTTTATGGGAATTTGAATAAAAGTTAATTTTTATTGGAAAATCCGTGAGTGTAGCCATTCTACCTGATTATATGGATGTCTAAGCCCTGGTTATGCACCCGGTTTGGAAAAACTAGGAGCCTGTGTGCAAGGTACAGTTTGATTTTTTTGTATTTAGGAGTATGGGCTTTTTTCACTCCAACCTATGCACCGGCCACTTTAAATAGTAAAATAAGCATTACTATTTATTTAGCAATTTGCTGCCAATGCCATAGTAGCATATCTGAGCAATTTTTGTAACATTATTTTCATTATGGAGGAATTTTTAATGCAAGCAGGGGCATATTATGTGGAAGCAGAGACTTTATATTTTTCTCAGGAAGAAGCTGAAGCTATCTTATGGCAACAGTCAGGCACTGATTTTCCACAGTCTCTATCAGTGAAAGATGTATATTTTAAACTATTACGTCTCTATAGAAAACAAGTTGATTTGGACCTGCATGGCATCTTTTTATCTGACTATTATAAAGCGAAGAGAATCCCTAGGGGGGTTCAGAATTCATAATATTCCAACAATTGGACGGGCCAAAGCAGCGGTCTGCAGAGATTGGACACATGTCCTTAATAAGGCATCATTGGATTTGATGCTTATTATTATAAAGGATGTCAAAGCAGATTTAATTGATACTAATCAGAAAATTATACAATTGAAAATGGAACATGCGATACTGTTGACTTCTCCAGAGGGTGTGAAGATGATACAGAAACTTAAAGAGGAGACTTTGAAGTATAAGACTGAATTAATACATTTTAAGAAGCAGAAATTTGAGAAGGTGACTCAAGACTATTTGGACCATAGAGTGTATGGGTGGTTGACAGGTAGAACCAACACCCAGAGACCAAGGAAACAACGAAGGAGGATTCAACAACCAAAAATCCACACAGTTGATATAACCTCAGGTGAATCAACTTCTGATACAGATACCAATAATCCTACCCATTATGACAATATGCATATTGGAGAGAAGTATCAAAGTATCTATGCATCCTACATTTATGTAAGTATTGAGTTTCATTATGCAGTTTGTTTACAGCATTATATCCTGCAGAGGCTAAACACGCAGAAAAGAAACAATCAATTATGTGTACAGAAATTAAGAGGCTTAACCTCATCCTTTCCATAACGGTTGTCACTGGCTCGGCGGCCCTGGGGGCCCGGTCGCCCGGGCCCCACGTGTAGCGGCTTAGGGCCAACCGATGGGCCCTATATCTTCAGGGGCCCAGTCAGCGCTGTGGCCGTGGTATAGCACGACCGGACCCCTTTTAAAAAAAAAAGCAGCCGCAGCAAGTGCTGCTGGATTGGTCACTTCCTCCCATCTCACTCTGCGTGGGAGGAGAGCGCTCCCGACAGTGAGGGAGAGCCATGCCAACTACTCCCATCAGCTCCAGCCACCCTCCTGCAAAGAAAAGGTAAGAGACAGGAGGACAGGAGGGTGGCTGGAAAATTAGCTGTGTGTGTGTATGTCTGTATGCATGTCTTTATATCTATGTCTGTCTGTATGTATGTCTGTCTGTATGTCTTTGTCTGTATGCATGTCTGTCTGTATGTATGTGTGCATGTATGTCTGTATGTCTATGTCTGTCTGTATGCATATCTGTATGTCTATGTCTGTCTGTATGCATATCTGTATGTCTATGTCTGTCTCTATGCATGTCTGTATGTCTATGTCTGTCTGTCTGTATGCATGTATGTCTGTATGTATCTATGTCTGTCTGTATGTCTGTATGTATGTATGCAAGTATCAATGTATGTCTGTATGTTTGTCAGTATGTATGTATATATGTATGCATGTATGTCTGTATGTATGTATATATGAATGTCTGTATGTATGTATGTATACCAGTATCATTGTATGTCTGTATTTCATTATGTATGTATGTATGTATGTCAGTATGAATGTATGTCTGCATATCATTATGAACGTATGTCTGTGTGTATGTTTGTATGGATGTCTGTATGCATGTATGTCAGTATGTATGTATGTCTGTCAGTATGTCTGTATATATGCATGTATGTCAGTCTGAATGTATGTATGTCTGTATGCCATTATGAATGTATGTGTGTATGGATGTCAGTGTCTGTATGTCTGTCAGTATGTGTGTATGTATGTTGGTGTCTGGATGTATGTCAGTGTGTATGTATGTGTCTTTATGTCCTCATGCATGTGTGTCTGTATGTATGTTAGTATGTGTCTGTCTGTCACTATGTATGCCTGTGTGTCTGTACATGCGTGTATGTCTGTTTCAGTATGTGTGTCTGTTAGTATGTATCTGTGTCCTTTTGTAATAGTGTGTGTGTTTGTGTCTATGTGTGTATTCCTGTGGGCAGTATTTGGAGGCGGACCTTGTGGGCTGTATTTGGAGGCAGTCCCCAGGGGGCCCAGACCCTGAGCTGAGTTAGGGGCCCCAAAATTCTGGTGGGGGCCCTGGCCAACAGTATTCCATCTTAGATATTCTGTTTCCTCCTATTTTTATAGAGATTTCCCTCATTTGTTGATTGTGTTGATGAATACTATTCTGTTCACAAACAGCGTTATGTACTAGTTGAGAATTGATGACAACTTAAAGTGAATTCAAATTTAAGACTCAAATAGCCAAATGAAGTTCAGGTGTTTCTGCCTTAGCTTTGATATACAGTTTGATTTAAATTAGAGGGGCAAGGGTGTAAAAATAATATCAGAAAGTATTACTTTACTGAGAGGGTAGTGGGTGCATGGAATAGTCTTCCAGCTGATGTGGTAGAGGATATAAAGGGACACTATAGTCACTATAAACTCCACAGTGAGGGAGTTTAACCCCTTAAGGACACATGACATGTGTGACATGTCATGATTCCCTTTTATTCCAGAAGTTTGGTCCTTAAGGGGTTAAAGGGACACTATAGTCACCAGAAAAACTTCAGCTTAATGTAGTTGTTCTAGTTCAGAGAAAATGCAGTGTTTACATTGTCCCCTAGGGACACCTCCTGTGGCCACTTCTCAGATGGCCACTGGAGGTGCTTCCTGGGGCTGTGCTGCACACTCTTCTGATCTGCCGTCACATTATAATTTATATGTTTCTAAAGTAAAACCTAAATATGTAGGGAGGGCGTTTCTCTTTTCATCATATTACTCTACAAATAAAATATCCAGTCATTCAGCTGACCTGTTTACTTGTAAATATTTGCAAATACTCCATATTTTTCAATTATAATTTTCATAGATCCCTGGAACAATCACATTGCTTCATAGTTTTTTCAGGACACTAGTTCAATACCTATAATTGCAGAAACCTATTGAGCTGAGCTCGTATATTCCCCACAGCTATGCAATGCGACATTTACTCTCCTACAGTAACTGAGCCGGGCATATACAGAGCTACAGGATTCAGAACTTGCATGTGAGCAAATTATGTCTAAGAATGAATTTGCACAAATTGATAAATTATATGAGGAAACATGAATCTACAAACGCAGCAGTGAATACCTAGTACATACTGATGGATTGATTCGCAATGCCTGAAGGCAGTTACCAACAGTAAATAAAATTAAACATTTAAAAAGGTCACAATGACAAAGGAAGTACGCAAATTTGCATTGTAGAACATTATATTCATATGGTTACTTTGCATATTTATGTATAATAAGAACTTACCTTTCTTTAATCGATTCCTCTTCTCTCACTCTGTCAGGATCTGTTCTTCATTTCTTCCTGTCTGCTCTAGTTTTCCTTAAAACATAAGACAAAGTATGGACTACTTTGTCGTTTTTGAGGTTTCCTATGCTTGGCCAGCTTGATCAGCTTTGACCAGCGGAGGAGCAAAGTGTGCTTACTCTACTGTGGTCAGAGCAATTTTTCCACAATTCTCACCTTTGATCCGTGATCTCGCGATGCTTCCTGTCAGTATTCTCAAACGTCCTGTCACTTAGAATGACGGTGAAATTACCGAATTTCGTCCTGACAGAATGAGAATAGTTTCTCCATTCATGTTAGGATGCAATTCAGGACTTTATTTGGATAGGAATTTCATTCGAATGAATGAAACTCTGATTCTATTCGTCCCACGGCTGCATCTTGCAGCCAGTTAGTAGATAACTCCCTAATTCCCACCTAAATTGGTCTTTCAGCCAAATTTATTAATACTAAGTAAAGATTACTTAGTATTAGTAAATTCTGCCCCTACTCGCCAGCAGGCCCCTCCAAGAACACGTCACAAAATTATTTGGGAGTCCAGGCCAACTCCTTGGTTTTGCACCCCTCCCTGTCACAGGTGCCTCATTCCAGGGAGTCACAGTAAGGAAGTATTTTCCAAGTAAGTGGATTAATCGCAGTAGAGCAAGCATTAGGCTGCTAGAGTAGGATCTGCCAAGAATGGGGTATATTGACGTTGTGGCAGGCTTATGCAATATATGATCTCTAAGATTTGAAATCATTGTTTAGTGAATAAGCGAGTGCGCTGGATTCTGTATTTTGTATATTTTGGCCCCAGCAGCACCCTATAATATATGCACGTTCAGGTGAGTGCAGCCCTCTTGGTTTTAGATATATATATATATATATATACACGGGTACACATACAGATTGACACACAAGTACACATACACAGGTATACATTCACACAGATGTACAGACACACAGATAGACACATATAGCCAGATACACACCACAGCCAGATATGCACCACAGTCAGGTACACACATCCAAGTACACACACACAGACATGTACACACACACACAAACACAACCACATACACACACACAGAGCCAGATAAACACACACGCATAGCCATATGCATTGATTTAGACCCAGGTACACATATATACATTAATTTACATCATATTTTAGCCATCCTTCTGTCTCCTTACCTCAGTGGGAGCTGGATGGCCAAGGCTAATGGGAGTCTGACTTCCTCAATCCCTTTCCTCTTTCTGTGAATGCCTCCTCCACCTCCCCAGCGGCATTCTGTTACTTGGGAGGAAGTGATCTCACCTCACTTCCTCCCAGCAGGCAACATGAAAGTGGCTCAGTCCGGATCACTCTTAAAGGCCCGAGGGCCCCTCATTACATCAGGTGCTGCAGCCCACAGGGTTTGGATGCCTGCAGGGGGCCCAAGGGGCAGCTACTTTGGGCCCCCTAGGAGTAACTGGGCCCAGGGCAGCTGCCTTGTTTGCCCCCCTTTAAAGCCGGCCCTGAATAGACGCATGGAGTGAGAGCTCCACAGCCACCAAGCCGAAAAGAACACTCAGCGGCCGAACGTCCCAAAAAAATGCATCAAAACTTAGATTTGAATATTCATATACAAATGGCACCATCTAAATAACTTAAAATTATGGATCCTATGCAGGGCCAGATTAAGAGCCCATTTGACCTGGTGCTGAAAATTATGATTGACCTAATTACAGAATCTTATCGTAAGTAAACACTAAAACAATTATACTCCCAAGCGTCATGTATCTGGTGGAGGTGGTGCTGGAGGGAAACTCACAGGATACAGCTATCAGAAAATACATGCCCTATGATAATCTCTCGCATTCATCTTTCACATAAATCCATACCCCTTACAGCAGTGTCTGGTGAAGCAGGATTTCGGTGGGTGGAGTAAAATGGCGGGCCACTGATGTGAATCACGTAACCAGAGCCGCACAAAGGGACAAACATGCCCAAAAAGAGGGCGTGTCTACACAAAGAATTAGATGGTTAGTCTGGCTTGAAGGCACATTAGGCTGCCTTCCAATCATGCAGAATGTACAACCAAGGGCATACTGTGCAGACAGCACCCTAAGCTTGCCATAAATGTGTCTAATGATGCACTATCTCTATGCTTTTTTATGGATTGTCCCCTAGCACTCGCTGGTCCACTCCTCTCCTAACCTTCTTACTACTAGGCAGAAGCTCCTGTAGTGAGTGTAGAAGAAAGATAATATGCCACAGTGGTAGAGAGACTGAAGCAGCAAGATAATTTGCATATTGTGCAAAGTCAGCTTTACCTTTAAATTATTTCTAAACAGGAATGTTGGGGTACCCCTCAGGTACTCCACCATCTAGCTCAGAGTGTTCTAAGTTTATATTTTTCAAGCATGTGCTGTGTCAATAGTCACAAGGTTTTCAAAAGTTTTCAGCCTTATTATGTGGTTATGTACGTTAATGGGCACTTAACATTGGTGGTTGTTTCCCATGATCCTCCTGACCGACCCCAGAGGCAGGAGAATTCTCTCTCCCCATCTTGGTCACCTTCTTTGCTTTAATGGCAAAGAGTCTGTAAATAGGTTTTATTTTCTTTGTTTTCTCTATTTTTGTATCTTACCTTTCAATTTCACACCCCCTTCCTTCTTCAAGGTGTCCACACTGCTATATCACAATGTTATATGACTATAACCATACTACAACCACATGTCAGGTATTCGTTTGTTACATTGCCATACAATGGCTATCACAAGACCAATAATAGCCATTATATAGGTATATAATTGCACATTCTCATTCACTTAATAAATACTTGAGAGTCAGGTCCATACATTGTCTTCTATTTGTAGACAGATTAATCATCACTCTCCCTAATGACAGTCAATTCATTTAAATGCCTATCTCTCAATGTGAAGGATCTCAACAGCCCTCACAAATGTTGACTTGCAATTCAGGAAATGAATAAATCCAAAGCAGCGCTAATCTGCTTTCAAGAAACACACTTTTGTGTGCGCAAACCTAGCCATTTCCAATCTAAATGACATCCTCAGGCTTTTCACGCTCTTTCTCCACACAAATCAAAAGGAGTTTCAATATTTTTTCACACATTTTGGGTATTCCAGTTGCACGACTTCTGATTCTGGTAGGTGCCTTGAATGGGTACAAAGTCATGATTGCCTGGCTATATGCTTCAAATAATGCACAGGTGTCCTTCCTACACAATACTTTAAAAAACATTACTGTAATGAAGTATGGCCATACCATAATCTTTGGGGAATTCAATTGTACACTAGATCCTACATTAGACTTAAAATGAGAAAAGTATAAACGCCCAACCAAGGTATCCCTATCACATAGGCAGACCCTGGCTAACCTACCTCATGTCTATGATCTGTACAATTCATGACACAGTCTAAATCCAGTTGACAAAGACTAAACGTATTACTCCCTGGTACACTTGACATATTCATGTATAGTCATGTGCATTGTGGACAATGCAGCCATATATAGCTGAGGTTGCAATAGACATAAGATTCTGGTCTGACCACGCCCTATACAACTAGGTTCAAGAGCAAAAAAAGGTAGGACAGGATACCAAAAAGGACAATTACTTAAGGAGCTAAAAGCCATAGAAACACAAAATAAGAACAAGCAATAAGGGATCTGCATGGGCAAAAATTTTGGTCCGGTTCAGCACTTCCAAAAATTTGGAACTTCGGCAACTCTGGACTTCAGCAATTCCCTAACCCATAACTCTACCCCTACCCCTCACCCTACCTTTAACCCTACCTCTCACCGAATACAAAACATACAAACCAGTAAAAACAGAGGTTTAAATTCAGACACTCCCATACAGTGTACACAATCCCCCCCCCCCTGCCTGTGATATAATTAACAAAGACAATAGGCTAACTCAATTAACTCTAAGCAGAAAAACATACACTTTTACAAAGTCTGGAAAACACCCCAAAACATACCATCCCCTGATAGCCCTGATCTGGGTGAACAACATATTAAAAAATCACCCAAATCAAAGCAGGGGTTCAGAAATTCCATGGTAGTCTATTTTTGACCCACCGTGCACATGTTCCTATGCCCAAAACAGTTCCAGAGAATTAGGGTTAACGGTCGGTCTCTCTGTCTGGAGTACAAAGTACATACTTCACATGAGAACAGAGCCAAGTGCATTGGGCAAAGTATTTTGCATGGCCCATAGTCCTTAGGCAAGAGGCTGGCCAGCAGGCCCCTCCAAGAACCAGTGGCGAAGTTGCTCTCATCACAGTAGGGTTATGGGGTAGGGTTAGGGGTTAGGGTTAGGTTCCTGTCATCATTTATGTAATTTCCCTCTGTGGCAAATTAAACTTCGCCACTGGCTTCTGGAGGGACCTGATTGTCAGCCTCTTTCCCCAGGACTATGGCCCAGGTCTAAAACCTTGTCCCCAGGCTGTAAAAAGGCTTGTAAACAGGCTTGTTCGTGCCTTTTCCCTATGTGGTTCGGTAAATGGGGTTTACCGAACAAACTGTCAAACAGCCGGACCACCTGCAAGTGGAGTGTATCCCTCATTTACCTCCCAGGAGCTGTGGTTAACCATAGCTAATTGACGAACGGCTGGGTGGTCGCCATTCATATAGTCGAACACGTGGGGGTGGCCATTTTGTTTATTCGAACGCGTTCAGCAGTGTTTTGTCGTCGAGTTCATGGAACTCGAATCGGACATGCGACAGCACGAACACCAGTGAACTTTACCTTCTCTGGAACTTTGACACTTTGACAGCAGTTGAACGGCGTTCAACAATTCAAACGCCCCTTTAACATTGGTTAAATGCACGAATAGCCCATGTTCATGCGTTTGAACGGAACTTAGCCTTGGACATAGACCGGCTTCCCAGCCTAAATCTGTGGAACTGTTTTGGGCATGAAAGCCATGCTTGCAGTCGGTCAAAAGAGACTTCCATGGAACTTTTGAACCCCTCCTCTGATCTGGGTGATTTTTGGATATGTTGTTCACCCAGATGAGGGCTATCCAGGGATGTATAATTTATGGGGATATGTTTGTGTTTTGGGGTGTTTATGGACTTTGGGTAAAAATTGATATTTTCTGCCTGTGGATAATTAAGTTATTCCATTAGCTATCTTAATGATATCACAGGCAGAGGGGAGGGCTTGCTGACTGGATGTGGGAGTGTTACAGTTATAATTATTTTTCCTATTGGTTTATGTTCCTTGTGTCCCTGTGTTCCATCAGGTCCAGGGAGTGTGATTCTGGACTGAAAATGTGTTTAAAAGAAATGCCTTTGTGCTCAATAAACCAGACCTTCTTACCCTCAACTCGCAGCCTCGTCTCGTGTTTGTCAGGATTACAGAATGATCCAGCACGTAGAATTGTATAACACAGAGGACTGATATGTAACGTATACCGGACCTTAGAATGGCCGGACTAACGTACCAAAGAATAGTCAGGAATAGCCGAAGTCAAGGGATACAGAAAGAGACACAATGATAAGGAAAAGCCAGGAGTCAGGGATGCCAGAAAACAGGGAAGTCAAAAACAATGCCAAAGTCAAATAACCAGAATAACCAGAATCAATAACGCGCTCTCTGACAACCACAAGGGAAACCACGACGGGGCACTGAGCAGGATGAGAACTGGGCCTAAATACCCCTCCTCTAGATCTGATAGGCTTTTCCTTATCATTGACCCCAAAGGCAGTTACCAGGTTCCCATTTGCATAATTGCTGCTCAGCATTATCCCTTCTGTGGATTTGGTTGCTGCTCGGCACAACTTTTCCTGTGTGGACAGTGTAGCGGAGCTGCAATATTAAATTCCACGATCTCCACTGGTATAGAAGGTAATCCACAGTCAAGCGCTGAAAAGTAAGGCAATATCCCAAATCCCCCAGTAACCGGACGAAACACAGTTCTGGCAGTCAACTGAGGTTTTTATTCACAGCTCCAGTATTTATGCAAGTCCCCATGCAAGGGGATTCCCTACTGACATAGCAGGGGTAATACAGTAGGGGACTACATAGGGGACTTAACATTCAGAGCATTTCTCCCATCAGGCACTGCTGGACGAGAGGGATACTCCCACTGGAATATACCGTTAAGTGGATTATCCCTCCGTGCAGCAGAACCGGCATTTTACATTTAAATCCATAACTTTAACAATATTCAGTTTATTTAAACGAACGGACATTCGGTAGATAGCTGGGATCTGAGTGCACATTTCGTGGGAATACCACTCAGATCCCAGTTAAAACAACCAAATGCCGCCCGAAATACACTTGCTATTGAGTTCGCCTAAAAGTACCGAACACCGATGGGGAACAATAATAACGAAAGACCGGAGCTCCCGAACGGCCTCGAAGTCCAGCGGTGTTCGCACCATAGAGTAGCCGTTTTCAGTTCCACGCGCTCGACGACCAAACACCGCTGGTGAGACAAAGGATCCAAGATGGCCGAGAGACCCCGTGGTCGGAAGCCGGATGATGGCCACCTAGGAAAGTCTCTAATTACCGATTGCAACAATGTTGCAATCGGTTAATGAGCGCCACACATCCCTCTATGTGTGGGCTATTAGGGGGTAGCTCATTCGGTTCACGAACAGCCAGTAAAGTCGCTGTTCGTGAAACGAAATACATGAATGTTAGCGGCTTTCAGCTGCTAGCATACGAATTCTATGCACATAACAGTACAGCTCAATATTACACATACAATACAGCGGTTATTACAGACAACTTTTTTATACAGATAGTCCAGCATCCTACAAGTGGCTAGGTTTGCCACAAACAGTAAATGCCATTAACCACATTTTTATAAGCGGATGAATACGTGACAGTGTAGTAGGGAACAGCTATAACTGCTATATCACTGCTAGCTCTTATAAGAGCTCTCTTCAGCTATACAGCTATACTCCCCTGGAGGAGAGGTCCTTCCCACACGCTTCTGGATCCAGAGGTTGGACCAGGGTGGGAAGGAGATGGCGAGACCCCAACCAACCTCCAGTGGTTCGTTGAGTCTGCGGTGGCTATGGTATCCGGTGAGGTGCTGATGGTCCTTGAGAAGCACTAGGAGCATCCGTCGGCAGAGGTACCCAGCCAGGGTACAGGGAGCTCCGACACACCCTCCCTCCCTTGTTTTGCCACTTTTTACAAAATCCGAAGCACTTCGGCACTTCAGAAATTCGGATTGGAACTTCCAAAATGTGGCACGTTGGCAATTTGCCAATTTGGTTTGGTTCGGGACTTCGGAAATTTGGCAATTTGGACATTCAACATTCGGAAGCATCCGAATGTCCGATGTGCTGAAATTCGTCCGAATTTACATTCGGAATGAAACAAATTGCACGTGTCAAAGCAGATTAGCCATATACAAAACAAACTTTATGTCATTTCTTTGCAGGACATGGAGAGGCACTTGAGAGCCCTCAAACTGCGCTATTGCACACAAGGTAAAAAAGCAGGAAAATTGCTAGTGAATAAACTCAAAACTAGATATATTCAAGCCAAGATACCCTTCATAAACTCTAGCCAAAACATTAAACTTTTCAATCCAACTAACATTGTGGACAAATTAGATCTTTACTATACTAAACTCTATAACTTACAGGGCGATTCCACGTTACACCAACCTACCTCAGATAACATTCATAATTTCCTTAGTGATATAAAGCTGCCATGCCTAAACCACCAACAGTGTATCATGTTGGATAGCACATTTACTGAAGAGGAAGTACGAAAGGCCATTTTATCCTTACCAAAACACAAGGCACCAGGCCCTGACAGGTTTTCCAATAACTATTATATAGGCTTAGAGTCTGTACTTACCCCCTTTATTACCAAACTATTCAATGCTGTCAAACAATTGGGTTCAGATTGTATTTTTGAAGTCTGAGATTTGTAAATAATCTAGTAAACAAACTCAGGCTGGAACTGCTGCAAAGCCACTGCCGCAGAGACATACTAGGAATGGCAGAAAGATTACTGTAGAATCTGGTAGACTTAGAGTTGTGGATAAAAGGCATATTGCAAAGTCTGTTGTTCTACATAATTCATTTTCAGCAACTTGGGACAACTTGGCTTGCAATGAGGTTTCAGAGGTAAAGGAAGTTTTTTTTATTTTTTATTTATTCTTTATTTTGGTAGTGCATTGTTCAGTACATAAGTTGACATAAACATATTATTGGATTGCAGTACAAGGTGTCATACGTAATAATGTTATACATGTTAAGATTGCTGCACATTTTTTTGTATAAGACAAGAAATATTAACGAGATAGTATTCAAGGTGAAGTCGCTCACTAACGAAGCATAGACTAGCAGCTAGGGAAGCGCTTTATTAATCTAGTGGTATAACATGCTGTAGCAAGTATTAGTAATTGAAACCACCGTTGATAGACCTGTCCCTATGCACAGAGTGCTGCAGGTTCCATCGATTTTATGGTGCTCCAGAGATGGGCACGTCGTACTCGGTGCGTCTGAGGCTGGGATCAGCCATCCTTAATGGGTGGTGAGGCATGGAGGACTGTTTATAAGAGTCTCGTGATGTAGGCAAGCCGCACCTCGGTTAGCGGTGCCCAGTTGTGTGTGAGTGGTGAGGGTAGTCGATGGGCATTGTTGCTTTGGTATCGGCTTAGGTCAGTAGTTTGGCAGGGTTTTCCGCTAGTGCCGCTTGTGGTCCACTTTAGTCAGTCTTTTTCCATACCTGACCTCAGGGATACAGAGTGAATGGTACTTCCGTGGGCTCCGTACGCTGACGCTGGCCTCCATACCCGGCCCCAGCCCGCTCTCCATGTAGCCTGAAGGCAGGATCTTGTGCGGACTTGTTTGGTAGGAGTGATGCTCAGCAGGTTGTTTCCGTCTGCAAGCAGGCGAGGTTGTGTTGTCCAGTACAGATCGTAATGCTGCCATTTTAGTGACCTGGCTCGTGGTGCACAACTCCAGGTAGGCTTGATGATGGGCCTTTGTAGGGCGGCGAATCCCTCCGGTGGGGACAGGGATAACCCTCCTGGTCCATGGGGGAGAGTGAGGCCTACGAGGCGCATCACAAGGCTGTTGCGTGGTGGCCAGGTTCACAAACAGGAAGGAGGCCGTCCATCCCTCTCTCCACCCTCATAGGCTGCAGACCCCAAAGTCCGATATCGCCCGCTGGGGGCTCTGGGACTCCCGATCTCAATGCCCGTGGTTGTTCCTGCTTCTGCCCGGATGCTTGGGATGACTTCTGGTCACTCAGATTGCTTTAATGCTTGAGTTTTGTGCAACAGGGGACCAAATTTGTCAGGAGCCTCTCCGGCCTGCGACCGGTTAGCATGGCGGTCAGCCCCCGTCCTCTAAAGGAAGTTTTTTTTTGTGTTTTTGCCAATGATATACGGCAGGTTGCTTCCACACTGTCATTCTCTGAAGTTCTGCCTGTGCATAACACTCAGAATGACAGGTGGATGCGTATCAGGGACCTTAACTTTTGGCTTGGTGAATGGTGTTGGGAATAAGGATTTGGCTTCATTTCTCATGGTAGCTCTGTTTGGAATGGAAATAACCTGTACAAAAAAGATGGTTTGCATCTTTCTCAAAAGGGAACAAATGTTCTCAGTGAGCAGTTCAGAGGTTTTGCTAGGATGTATTTAAACTAGGAGGGGGGCAAAAGGGTGATAAAACATCAATCCAATTGTCCCCCAAAACAAGGACAGAAGGTGCCTGTAGCAAGTGTGTTAAAAAATTATAAGCTTAGAGTCATGTCTACAAATGCTCGCAGTTTAGGGAATAAGATCCATGAACTTGTGGCAATAATGGCAACTGATAATGTAGATTTAGTCACTGTTACTGAGACATGGTATAATGAGAAAAATGACTGGGACATAGCAACACCAGGGTACTCTTTATATAGAAAAGATAGGGAAGGCAAGAAAGGGGGAGGTGTGGCCCTGTATGTGAAGGATAGCATAAAATCTAGCCTAATAAAAGTTAGTGAGGCAAACATAGAGTCCGTTTGGGTTACGTTAGAATTTGGTACTCACACAGTAACTCATGTAGGTGTGGTTTATATAGGCCCCCAGCACAAATAGAAGAGTTAGATAATCTACTAGTTGAGGAAATAGCTAAAATGACAATGAAGGGGGAAGTTATCATCATGGGTGACTTTAATCCTCCTGATGTGAACTGGAAAACAAAAACAGCTGCTTGTGCCAGGAGCACACATATTCTAAACTCCCTACTTGGATTTTCTCTAAAATAAGTCATTGAGGAGCCAACTCGTAAAGAGGCCATACTAGATTTAGTTTTAACAAATGGAGATTTGGTATCAGATATAACTGTAGGTGAAAGTTTAGGATCCACTGATCATCAGTCAGTGTGGTTTAATACAAGAACAGTGACTAAGTCACCACACAAAAACAAAAAAGTTTTAGACTTTAGAAAAACAGACTTTTCTAAAATTAGAATATGTGTAAAGGAGTCATTATCAGACTTAAACAATTTAAATGGAGTCCAAGAGAAATGGGATTATTTAAAAATTTCACTGCTGGAGGCAACAGAAAATTGCATTAGGCTTGTCAGTAAAAGCAAAAAAATCAAGAAACCACTGTGGTACTCCTCAGATGTGGCCAAAATAGTAAAACACAAAAAGTTAGCATTTAGTAATTATAAAAAAAACAGAGTGAGGAAGATAGACAGATCTATAAGATTAGGCAGAAAGAGGCTAAGTAAGTTATAAGAGCTTCCAAATCACACACAGAAGAGAAAATAGCACAGTCGGTAAAAAAAAGGGGACAAAACATTTTTTAGATACATAAGTGAGAAAAGGAAAGTAAAACAAGGATTAGTTAGATTAAAAATAAAAGAAGGAAGGTATGTAGAAGAGAATAAAGGTCTAGCTGACTGCCTCAATGGATATTTTTGTTCAGCATTTATGGATGAAAATGAAGGAAAGGGGCCTCAGTTAAGAAAAGGGGCAAATGAGGCATTTGTTACATGTGAGTTTACAGAGAAAGAGGTTCTATTTCAACTGTCAAAAGTAAAGACAAATAAGTTAATAGGACCTGATGCAATACACCCAAAGTTATTCAAAGAGCTTAGTTGTGTACTAGCAACACCATTAACAGATTTATTTAACCAATCACTGTTAACAGGAGTAGTCCCACAAGATTGGAAGTTATCAAATGTTGTGCCCATTCACAAGAAAGGTAGTAGGGAGGAGTCTGGCAACTATAGGCCAGTAAGCCTTACTTCAGTAGTGGGGAAAATAATGGAAACCATGTTAAAGGATAGGGTTGTCGAACAATCACAACAAGAGGACATAGTCTTAAATTAGAGGGGCAAAGGTTTAAAAATAATATCAGAAAGTATTACTTTACTGAGAGGGTAGTGGATGCATGGAATAGCCTTCTAGCTTAAGTAGTAGAGTTTAACACATTAAAGAAGTTTAAGCATGCATGGGATAGGCATAAGGACTATAAAATAAGGCCAGGGACTAATAAAAGTACTTAGAAAATTGGGCATACTAGATGGGCAGAATGGTTCTTATCTGCCGTTACATTCTATGTTTCTATGTTTCTATGTAATAACACTGCCCAAACCTGACAAGACACCTACTGAATATGCAAATCTGAGATCAATTTATTTATTAAATGCAGATATCAAACTCTATGCCAAGCTTTTGGCAACAAGAATAAAACAGTTCTTGCCTCAGTTGGTATCTGCTGAACAGGCGGGATTTGTCCCGGGTAAACAAGTGGGCTATAACACCAGACATTTCTTAAATTTAATCAACTGGGCTCATACTAGTAAACAAAATAGAGTGGTTTTGGCATTAGACGCCAAAAAAGCATTTCACAATTTAAATTGGAAATACATGTAAGCCACTTTATTAAAAATGGGTTTCTCTTACACCTTCTTTAAGGTATCTTGGCATTATAACGCCACCCAACAGCCAAGGTTTTTAACTCCGGGTTCTTATTAAACCCGTTCTCAATTACCAATGGCACACGGCAAGGCTGCTCTTTATCACCGCTGATTTTTATCTTGTGCCTGGAGCCTCTAAGCCAGCACATTAAATCCTAAGTTGCAATAACAGGTCTTGCCACACCAATGGGAGAACAAAAGATTGTGTTATTTGATGACAACATTATTTTGTTCTTAACCCACCCTGAAAAGTCAATATCACCACTCCTAACACTATTAGAACACTATGGCCTTGTCTCATTTTATAAAAACAATGCAAAAAAGGCTTAAGCATTACCTATAGGTATTCCTAAGAACAAAACTACATACCTTAAAAAAAAACACCTATCCATTTTATTGGAGGAAATGTTTAAAATACTTGGGAATAAATTTCACAAAATCCCACCATCAATTAATACAAGAAAACCACATACCCCTTATATACAAACTAAAAACACAGTTGGAATGATAAGGAAATTTTGTGGCTATAACGCATCCACACCATAAAAATTATGTCTTTACCCCACATTCTATACCTTTTTCGAACTATCTTGTCAAATATTAGTTATTAAAAAGGTTTTCATTTTTAACAGTAATAATCATTGAAAAACACTGAGATATATGGAATAAAGAATAAGAATACATATAAATCAAACAAACAAAAAAATATATAAAATTGATAGCATGTGCTTTATAAAAAATACTACATAGTGTCAAATAAAGTGTAAAAGCACTTCACATGTACCGGTGATAAATAGTGTACAAACAGTTGCGTATACAAACAGAACAAGAGTAAAAGGAGAGGTACATAATTTACAGTCCAGCAAAAATATCATCATAAAGAATATTTTCGTTTGACATTATACTCCCATATGTTCCAGTGGTAAGTTAATGATTCTGTTGTGTTTGATGGCAATCTGAGGTGCAACTTATAGCACTTATTCTCTAAAGCCAATGTTAATACTTCTTTAATAGCAGGATCTACATCAGTCCTCCAATAATATGGTATTACCATAGTGGTTGCTATCAAGATATGGCCTACCATTATCTAATCCTCTTTGGTAAAGTTTTCAGGAATTGACTTGAATAAAAATAGTTCTGGGGCCAAAGTCACAACAGAAGGAGTAATATCCCTGATTATTGTATGTACCTTCTTCCAAAATAATTGTAAACGTGGACATTTCTCTCTGGAGATCCCTTCCCATGCGACCATGTAATCCAATTTGGTTTGGGGCCTAGTATTAATATAGGAATAACATAATTATATAGCATGTTTCCTTCCCAGGTTATCAATATAAATTTTAACTCTCTAAAGGAGTATACTTTTGGTCTAGTATTAAGACTTCTAATATCTTGCTTAATCTGGTAACAACAATCTCATATTTAGTGGCATCTGAATCTTCTAAATCATTTTTAATTTAAATTTGTCAAATGGTAACAATGAATTATTTTAGTAAAAAACATCCAGAGTATGTAGAGAGAGGGACCCCAAAAATCTACATCAACCCCAGCATTATACAGTCTCAGTCCTATCGCATGGTATAACTGTTTTAACACAATCCCATACACCTGTTTGGCTTCCTCTAGAGGATGTGTGTATCTACCCAAATAAACCACAACATCTACTATGGACAGCCTCCATGCCCCATTGTTCCATCCTGTCAATACTACCAAGCTCTAAATTTCAATAGTTAAAGACAATGGACCCAGGGCTTGCTAGGCCCTATTAGCTTGGCAAAAAGATAAGTCCTGCACTCACTTCCATCACTCCTGGGCGGCAGCAACAACCACAGTACACATCAGACCCAATATATAGTAAAAACCAAAGAAAAAAAGTTACCTGCACTCTCTCCTTAATCCCTATGTATAGTTAGACAAGTGGAGGTCATTTTGTTATGCCAACGGCCATTGGATGGAATACCCGCCTGCCAATGTCAAGTAACTAAATGACCTCCATTTGTCTAAATATACATAGGTATTAAGGAGAGAGCGCAGGCAACTTTTTTTTTCCTATTAGCTTGGCGTCTAGGGCTTACACACAATCCCTTATGCCACTCCCCCAAGACATCTCACTTAGCAATTGGATTAAAGGAGGAATTAAAGGAGGAGCTACTATCCTAGGGTCACTTCATGACGAGAAGGGCATACAAATTCTCCCGGTGTTGCAAGCAGAGTTCTCCCTTCCACCAAGGTAAGTATTTATTTATCTAAGGATGAAACACATCCTATCAAAGTTACAGATAACAACAGGCGATGACTCTCAACTGACTTATGTTGGACAATGTTGCATAGAAAAGAGACCACCCAATAAACTGATATCCCTTTGCTACAATGCCTTAATTAACATAGATGCTATGGTTAAATTTCCCTATATGAGCCAATGGGAGACAGATCTAGAAACCTAATTTCCCATCCTAATGTGGTTACAGGTTATCCAGACCACCAAGGCCTCCTCTAGCAACTTATCTCAATGGGATCGTACTGTAAGATTATGATGTGATGGTACTGGGTCCCCTCCAGATTAGCCAAGGTCTATGGAGGGGTACCCCCCTTATGTTGGAGATGCAACCAATCAATGGGCACACTAAAACACATTTTATGGAAATGCACCAAATTGACGGATTTCTGACTCCAGATGTCAGCAGCTATACATACAATAACACAAGTCCAACTTAAACCATAAAGTTTTCTACTGCATATTGCAATGGAAATATTAACATCACCAAATAAAGTTGTCACGATTCACCTACTCCAAGTCGCAAAAAATAGTATAGCCTAACACTGGAGAGGGGAAGCTTCCCATTCACTGCAGGGGGTATGGAACTGGGTGAGGTCGATCTACCAATATGAAAAATGACCTACAGGTTGAGAGGCAGAGGGAGAGATCACACTAAAACATGGAAATGTTGGATGGGATGTACTACCCTCCAACCACCTAGACCTACACCCAATCTCTCAAAACACTAATTTCTAATCCAATTCCTCAACTGATACCAGGTGACATTTGGACAATGTATGTTATACACAAACTGATGTAATAGGGGTAATGACACTGTGCAAAACTATTTGTCATACTATTTCTCTCATAAAGGACATGTGCCCCCTCCTTTTCCCCATTCCCCTCCTGCCCTTCTCTGTCTACTTCCCCCTTAATTTCCTTTTAAATCCCCCATTACACACCTATTCCCTGCAGTACATGTGGTTGTACTTACCCGTTCACATAACAGGACTGTGTAGTTTGTGTTAACATTACATGGCATACTGTATTCTAATGATTCGCATGTATGTTCTTCAATGTTGTTTATACTGTGAAGGCTTTGTATTGCAGTGTCAATATACTTGAACTGTCCAACTCCCTATTTACAGTTATTGTATAAAACATATTGCATTATGTATCCTTTATGTTGAAAATTCCTAATAAAAAGAGACATATGAAAAAAAAAAAATTAGAATAGGGGTTGTCCTATCAGGGAAAAAACAGCACAACGTAGTGCAAAACTGTACAACAAAGTAGTAGTCTATTATTTAAGCCAATGGGCCACTCATAATTTTAAACTTGACAAAGAGCCTTCAGATTGTAATTGATGAGAATCTCCTCCAGATCTTGAGCTTTATTTATTTCAGTAAATTATAAGAAAGACAAAGTGCAATCCAATAAGGTGGCAATTAAGTAAAGTTCAAAATGCAAATTTATTACCTGACATGAAAGTTAGTATTGGTGAGTGTAGCAAATCATAGATTCAGTCCTACACATTTCATCCTTGGAAGAATCACCCTCCATGCATTCAGTACTTTCCCTCCCTGCTACTTTGTTCATTGGATTTATTACCTTTATCACTAGTTCATTCGTTACTCTCTATTCGTCAAAATCCCTTGTTCAGTAAAATAGCTATTTTACCGAACGAGGAACACCCTGGGTAGCAATTAGAACATAGAATCCTGTGTTATTGCACAAAACCACAAGCTAATTGAGTGCTCCTGGGTGGCCGCTATTTCAGGCACTCTCATGTAACCAGCTATCTTATATCTCTGGGGGGTTTCATGCAATTTTCATCCGAACGGAGACCGTCTCGCACCACTGATTTCATGGAACTCTGAGTCGGCTACAACCTCGTGGCGAGCCGGTCAAATGTCCATTCTCACGAAATTTGGATATGTTGCTCACATCACCCTCTTGATTTTTATGTTGATATGTTATGTATAAAGTATGTTTCTAATAATTGTGAAAAATGTTAACTTTTCTGGCCACTAGATAATTGAGTTTGATAAGTGCTCAAACCCAATTATCTAGCCTGGCCCAGAGGAGGAGTTATGTACTGTATAAATTGTGTGCCCTGTTTCTCAGTAAATCAGACTTGTTCCAGCATTAAGCCTTGGCTCATGTGTGGATTATTCGGCGATACCAGCGATGTCTTACTCTGTGGATTACTTGCCGATTTTATTTTATGGGAAGAAGGAATGCTTGACGGTGTAAAGGATTGTACCGTCACACATCCCACTTAGGGACTTCCTCAGGGACAATTCTGTACTTTCTAACAAATTCCAAAGTGCATACATTTTTTAATATGTTCTCATATTGTCCTTATATTGTCCCTTTATATATATATTGTTGTACCTTCACTTTACAGTTCAATAAGCAGAGCTGATGGTATGGTGACCATCTGCTTCCCAGCTAACCGGTACTGGCATGACAGCTGCTACAATGCCCACCCTCTTCTCTTTTCACTTTTTGGCTTCTCCTCTACTTTTAAAGAGTGGAAAATAAGAGAAGGGGTCATACAAGAGGAATTGTCACACATTGACTTGCCAAAGTGTGGGTGGCAAACATCCATTAGCGCCATTCATGTAACATAAAACACTATAGTAAGTGGTGGGCTTTAGATTTCTGTGTAAAGCTCTGCTCATCTCTGTATTCAGCATTCAGAGACTTGCAGCACAGTGGCCCCTTGTACTGCTGTAAGGTCTTTGACTGTTATTATGGTGTAATTCGCAAAGGAAAAAAAATAATTTGCAATAAACAAATTTAATTTGCAATTATGCAAATCATGTATACACGATTGCATGGTATAGCTGCATACCCTGGTAATAATGTATATGTGGTAGGCAAATGCTAATTTCAGGCAAAAAGCTTTTGCCTAGGCAAATAGTTATTTGACTGGAAAGCACCATTTGTTTAGGCAAATGCCTTTTGCCTAACTAGTATTCAGGCAAAACCATTTGAAGATCAGGGACCACTTTACCAGGGGCTGCATGGAAGTCTATTGACAAGCAGGGGCCACTTTCCAGGGACGCCTTTCCAGGGTAGCCATATTACTAAGCAAGGGTCATTTTCCATGAAGGGTCTTAAGAGGCTCTTGGCACCAAGAACCCTTTATCTGGGGTGCCTAAGCACAAATTGGCAAACAGTGGCCACTCTACTGGGGTACCTGGGTGTATATTGTTGAACAGGGGAAATTTTTCTGAAAAATGATGGCATCTGGTGGCATCAGGGTCTACTTCCCCCACATATTGGTGAGCAGGAACCACTTTTCTGGTTCCACTGGGGCATTTATTGGCAGGCAAGGGACATCTTTACAGGGTTCCTAGTCACTTATTTATGAGCAGGGGCAGGTTCTGACTGGGCATAAAAAGCAACCCTGGTTAAAAAAAATTGTAGACCAACCCTACATAGCATGGAGTGCACATAACAAAGGATAATAGTGGTTATATTTGAAAGAACAACTTTCCTGCTCATATATTTTATTACAACTTGCACAGCCTATTTCAATTCTACATATTTCCTGTTATAGTAAATAACATCAATAAGGTTTGAAACAATACAAACACCTAAATGTACAGTAAACCATTAACAGTGCAATGTATTGGTAAGGTAGAAAGGTTATTGGAAAGCTGCCACTATTGCAATGCACAAACATATTGTTAATTTTAAGCAATCAACAACCCTTGTAGCTCGTTGCTTTTGTAAGCCAAAAGATCAATTATTGTGTCATTGCTCAGTCCCATCAGGATCTCTCTCTCTACTGACATGAGCATAAAGGCCTCCATGTGTGGTTGGGAATAAGAATTCCGAAGTCTATTTAAGATGTACTTGAATTTTTAAAGGGCCTTTCACTTGCCACTGAGAAGAGGACAGAGTCAACATTAATTTGTACGCATGGAAAACTGTGCTGGTTGTAGTGCAAGGATTGTATAGCATATTTCTAAAATATATTGCAATATACATGTATATAATGTATTATATTTATAATATAAATGGCAGAACCTGGCTCATTATATGTGCCAAATACTTTGGAATGTGCTGCAACAATGGACCACCATCTTGTTTCCCCAAATTACAGAGATAGCTTGAAATCTGCCTTTATGACATTTGTCACACGTTCATGCAAAGATATGATCAATGAACAAACACAGCATGTGTATTTACCAATCCAAACAATAAAATTTCTTCTATGGTTGATTTAATAACATCATTCATAACTTTATTCAGTGCATTTACATAAAGGACTTAATCAGGTGCTTTACTACTCAGCCATGTGGTAATTCCATTATACTGTCCTTGCATTAAGGGGGCCCCATCTGTAGACTAACCAACACATTTTGAAACATCAATGTGCATGGCTTCGGAAACTTCAAAAAAGTTTTCCATTGGTTGTTAAACAATTCACAACAGAAGCAAGTCATTCATGTACCACCACGTGACACACCAAATGATAATTTAACATTGATCAGACACATTGATATCCTGTGTAGTGTTTAATTGTATGGAGAACATACCAGCTTCCATGTTTTATTGCGCAATGCTTTTCTTCAGCTGTGAGGAAATCACATCAATTATAGCATTTACTGTTGTTTTTGAAAGCAGTGTAACCAAGTTGCCACATCCTTTAGTGCTCTTTAGACCTTTATGTTGTTCTTTACTCTTCTGTATAATTTGGTGAAGATTACTTTTTGGCAAATGATAATATAAATTTACTAAGAAGAAACAACATTTCAATCAAATTGTCATGGTCCAACTTTTCATAATCGAAAGTATAAGCTGCTTCTGCTGAAGCTCTATAACTCAGTCCCCTTGTGTCTAGTTTAATAGTTTCAACAACACGCTCTAGGATGGCACACTTTCTCTTAACCTTCTTTTTCTTTAAAGAACACAAAGATTATGAACACAAACTTGACATCATCAGAATTGATGATCTCAGTCACAATGCTTTCCATTGGATTGGCTGAGAATGACAATTCTGATGATCTAGACCAAAAGAGGCAGGGTGGAGGTGGAGCCAAATGCAATCCTAGCAATCAACATCTCATCATAGAGATGCATTGAATCAATGCATCTCTATGTGAAAAGTTCAGTGTCTCCATGCAGAGCGTGGTGACGCTGAATGTCAGTGCAGCACTGCCCTGGAATCACCTCTACTGGCTGTCTGAGGAGTGGGCACTTGAGGTGTTCCTAAGCTGTAATGTAAATACTTCCAAAAAAACCAAAAAAACATTTAAGGTGGTAGTGAAACTGTACTCTAAAGAATTATATGATGATTGTTCCAAAATAGCTGTAGATTATGGTCCACAGAGCCTTTGTTCACAAAACCCTCACAGAAATATTGACCTATGTAAGAATCATTGCAAATTGCAAGTAAATTTTAGATTTAAGGCCAAAATAGCAGAATTGATAAACTATGCTTCCAGTTTGGCCTTAAATTTGAGATTACAGGGAATTTCAGTGAACACTGTCAGGAGTTTAAATTTTGTAATCACATGGCATGGCTATCTGTGCATACATACAACCCCTTACATTAACCCCTGCAGAGCCATGTCCACAAATGCTCCTAAAATTTAGCATGCTGGGATTCAAACTTTAATAGTAGTCACAGAATCTAAATTGCTACACAAAAGTATATTTTTGTAGAAATTATATTCTTCATATAATTATTATATAATTATTTTTAAAAATATATATTTAGAGTGGTAGTGAAACACTAAAGAATTATATAATGACACTTTGTGACACTTCTCATTTAACCATTTTATCACAAACCTAGGTCAAATTATAATATATATATATATATATATATATATATATGTATTAAGGCCATTTGGCCTGTATTTGTGGGAGGGGCTTAAATTAATTCACTCCCCTATATAAAGTACAACCCTTACCTGACTCCACACAAGGTCAGCGTCTGAATGTACTTCTGGTTCATCCAGTCGCCATTTTGGAGTACTTCTGTTTCCCACAAGGTTTTCCATCGCTGAGCTGTGTCCAGGAATCCTACTGCAGATTTCTTTTAGATCAGCTTCTTGCCTTACTATCGCCGCGGATCGCGTCCTAGTGACTGTCAAACAGTAAGTAGACCTAACCGTTACGCCACGCAACAAGGCCCACGGCATCAATTACGGTTTAGGTCCTCACTTTACTGTCCGCGTTCGGCTAATTCTGCTCTTAAAATCCGTTTACTGTATCTGTCCGGTTTTCAGCTGTTCGCTTACACGACATTTTCGTGCATATGAATTAGGCGTTCTGTACTTAATATGATGTGCTGCATATTTCTCCCTTTCATTTTCTCGCATAAGCATTTTCGCATAAATGTCTATGTTCGTGCGGTCAAACGCACGAACACGCTATTCACTTAAGGCTACTGATTTTCCCTGTCACTTCCTGTTAGTGCGGTTTACATTGCACGAACATATTCACAAATATTACTATCACTACCAACCGGGCAGCAGTTCGGCCATAGCATGACAAACCATGCTATACATATGTCGTCCAATTCGTGCTGTTAAATGCACGAATGGACAGGTTTGGGCATAAAGATTTCATGTATATGTATAAATACTTGCAGGGCTAAAAGGGGGGTTATCCCATATTGTTACATTTTGGGAACTCCACACATGAATGGGTTAAAAAATAGGTTCCATTTACACATTCCTCTTTTCTCTGCATATATGCATAGGATTAGTGGTCCCGCGAGGCCAACACCCCGCTCGAAAACACGGAAGCAAACACCCCTCGGGCCACACATGAGCTAGCCACCACGCACGTATCATAGAGAGGGCCTCACCTGTCACTCCCTTTCCTATTTTCTTGTTACAGTCACCGAGAGGCCGACATCCTGCCACAACATTCGGTGGCCACAAAAATCCCCTCGCACCAACCATAGATAGAGCCTCTCAAGCCGCTTGGCAACTAGCACTTAGAACATACTTAGAGGTATTCAGAAATCCGGTCCTCCACGTCCTCCACAGAGATTACCTATAGATAACACACTTTTCCAGTCATTATCCGACCTATTAGACTCTAAACCTTTTCACTCTACTAACAACACAGTCATTAAAGCTGCCATGTACATAGAATTCTACGGGTTCCTCAGGCCAAGGGAATTCACTACTTTCACCACCACTCAGAAAGACAGATGTCTTCTATGCACATACCTACGCAAACACATGAATCACTACATACTGTCCCTACCTCAGTCAAAAACAAGCCAACACGCACCTCCAGCGGAGATCACTTATTTCCCTACACACAACAAATGGTGTCCAGTAACAGCTCTGGATTCCTACCTTTCACTTACCCCATCAACGCCATTGCTACACCTATTTTCACTAAAAGGCTCTGTACTCACTACTACGACTTTCATGCGATACATCAGATCTCTGTTAACCATGCTAGGTCTTAACCCTTGACTCTACTCAGGTCACTCCTTCCGCATAGGGGCGGCCTCCACGGCCTCCAGCGCAAACATACCGGTACATATCATTAAGTCATTAGGGCGGTGGAAGTCATCCGCCTACACAACCTACATACCAAAACCTACACAAGAATTAAGAGATGCTTTTAAAGAAATGTCTGGATAATTGTATATAATTGTTGACTGTATTAAATCTTTGGTTATTCAATTTTTGCCCTCTTTATTTACAGGCCTACCGTATCGTCGGTATCAGCACACCACAACCGACTTTACTCTTTTATTCTATCCTACGTTCTCACTTGAACCTTACTCCATATACGGCTAATTGCCCCTTACACAAGTATTAAGGCTGTTTGGCCTGTATTTGTGGGAGGGGCTTAAATTAATTCACTCCCCTATATAAAGTACAACCCTTACCTGACTCCACACCATTCAAGGTCAGCGTCTGAATGACCCTCCCACCCACTCCTCTTTTACAACACATTCTTTTCAATTCTATCTTACTTTTATTTCTTCTTGGTGGGCCCTCTTTATTTACAGGCCTACCGTATCGTCGGTATCGGCACACCACAACCGACTTTGCTCTTTTATTCTATCCTACGTTCTCACTTGAACCTTACTCCATATACGGCTAATTGTCCCTTACACAAAAATATATATATATATATATATATTTTTTTTTTTTTACACACATGTTTTATTTTGAGAAAATTCACAGATCATGTGTGTCCTACTATTTGTATTCTACTACTGTTCTCAATTATACCCCAAAATATATACCTTTTCCCTTATCTTGCTTCTAAGCCAATCATTAGCAATCCTTAGTCCGACCCCTACTCCTATCTATAATCCAACCCTTAATCATTCTCATAATCCTACTCCTAATCCTGCCCCTACAACATCCATTAATCCCACCTCAGATTTCCCAGTTCACACAGTACAGAGAGCTCAGTAAGCACTCTGTACAGTGTGATTGCAGCATGCTGCTGCTCCTTTACACAGAGACCAGTGATAGGCAGATGGCAAAGTACAGCACTATCTAGGAGCGAGGGAAAATCAGGAGATGTCACCAGAGTTTTGTGATACTGGGGGTCTTCCTGACACTGGGAGGGAATATTGACTTGTTTAAAATTATTGTGGCTGAGCGTGATCGACCTGCCATAATTTTTAAATCAGTTTAAAGGAATATGGGCAGCACTCACTTTGGGCATTGCACTAAGCTCTTCTGTCAGTCTGTGGTTAATAATGTGGCTCCAAGTGACAGAGGAGACTCCCAGATATTGAACGATTCCTGGGGGTTTCCTTTTTTAAATTCTGCAACTCCAAAATGATATATAGATAATACATGAAACAAATTAAATGGGCAATGAACAAGCTGTTTCAATTGTTATTTTGATTCAGAGATTTGTCCGTGACACCTAAAAAATAGATGATTGCTGTAAAACATATTGCTGATTAGGGGTCACTAACAATTTTATTCACAGGTCAAGAGATTTTATTCACAGATCAAGAGATCAATTTATCTGAAATGTAAAACAAAAAGTAAATATCATAGGGTTAATACCTGTTTTTTTTCTCTATTGGTTACTTTTTCTCACTTGAACTATAAATCAAATTGCATGAAAATGATCCTGCTGGTGTACCGCAGCAATTATACATAATATTCTATTATGTGCATATTTTGTAGCAAACTGATTTGCTTATTTTTGCACATTTTTTTTGTTCTTCAGATTTGGTTTCCAAATCAGAATCTTGCTTCCAAAATTCTGCCAATCTGAGCTGACATTTGGCCGAAATTTGGGAGTGCTAAAAAAATATTCCACTTCTGATCCACTATAAGCTCAGCCAGTGATTTCTTTAGTGCTGATTACATGATGTCTATTGTTATTCAAAAACTGTTTGTGCCTGTTAACGCTTTTACCTCGTATCTCTGCTAAATATATCTTCATAAACAGATGTTACACAAAAAATACAATATGCTTTCCTTGTGAATTATTCTAACCTATATATATGTTTCAGTATTTTACTACTTTGATTATTCATGTGATCAAGTGATTATCTTAATAATCACTGCATTGTAATTCAAATATGTAAAACTCTGATTGTTTCATCCTGCATCCAGCTAAATTTAAGGTTTAATTAAACCGATGGATTTTACGAAGAAATTGTGAAGGTCAGAGTTTTCAATGATTACAGTATACATTTTAGGACATCCTTCCTCTCTTTTCCAAAACATCACCCATCCTCTTCCTCCCTTTTAACTCATCTAGTCATCCACTGTAAATCCACATTCCCTCATCACAAACTTCATCCTACCTCAAGAATCAGACACCAGGAATCAGGTGTCATTAGATTGATTTCCATAGTCAGGCACCGGGAATTAGGTGTCGTTAGCTTGACTTCCAGAGTCAGGCACAAGGAGTCAGAGTTCACGTGTCAGGAGTCAGAAATCGTATATATGAAATCAGGAGTCGAATATCAAGAATCAGACTTCAGACATCAGGTCTTAGGTAAACACATCAGCTTGTACTATATACACTTCTGAACTGAGATACAGTAAATATTTGATGGATTGTGTTGTATTTCTATATTGATGTATGAGGCAAAATGATGTTTTGGAGGAGGGAGTGTGGAGTTGAGGAGGATGGAGCATATAGATAAGTAGGATACATTATTATTAGTGATGTCCCGAACGATTCGCCGAACGGTTCGCGAACGGTTCACCACGAATGGTTCGCCACGGACTCATCATTGAGTAAACTTTGACCCTGTACCTCACAGTCAGCAGACACATTCCAGCCAATTAGTAGCAGACCCTCCCTCCCAGACCCTCCTACCTCCTGGACAGCATCCATTTTACATTCATTGTGAAGCTGCATTCTTAGTGAGCTGTCCAGGAGGTGGGAGGGTCTGGGAGAGAGGGTCTGCTGCTGATTGGCTGGAATGTGTCTGCTGACTGTGAGGTACAGGGTCAAAGTTTACTCAATGATGAGTCTGTGGCGAACCGTTCGTGGCGAACCGTTCGTGGCGAACCGTTCGCGAACCGTTCGGCGAACCGTTCGGGACATCACTAATTATTATATTTTAGAGCAGGAAGCATGATGTTTAGGATGGGGTAGGGAATATGGAGGAGGTAGGAGCGAGTGTGGAGGAGGAGGTTGGAGGGAGCTTTGCAGGAGGTAACAAGGAATTTCATTGCATGACTGATGTTGAAGAGTATAGGAGGAAAAAAAAGGGAGGAGGCTTAGTGGACAGTGAGTGCATGGAATAGCCTTCCAGCTGAAGTGGTAACACAGTGAAGGAGTTTAAGCATGAATGGAATAGGCATAAAGCTATCCTAGCTATAAGATAAAGCAAGGACTAGTGAAAGTATTTAAATTGGGCAGACTAGATGGGCCGAATTGTTGTAATCTGCGGTCACATTCTATGTTTCTATGTTTATAACTGGAAATATCCGTAATATCAGGCAAATATAAGAATCTAGTGATGTACCGAACGGTTCGCCGGCGAACGGTTCCTGGCGAACATAGCATGTTCGCGTTCGCCACGGCGGGCGAACATATGCGCGGTTCGACCCGCCCCCTATTCGTCATCATTGAGTAAACTTTGACCCTGTACCTCACGGTCAGCAGACACATTCCAGCCAATTAGCAGCACACCCTCCCTAGCAGACCTCCTACTGGACAGCATCCATTTAGATTCATTCTCAAGCTGCATGCTTATTAGAGGAGGAAAGTGGCTACTGTTCATAGATGGAAAAAGCATATAGGTTAGGGATAAAGGTATGCTTTTGGATTTTTTTTCTATGTAATGTAAATACTTTGCATAGTTGTGTCTGCCACTGCTGCCAGCTTCTGTGTCGAATCACGAGTGCCCATTCCCCGATCAGTGCCTACATCCTGTGGTGTCACAGCGCTTGGTTAAAAGTAAAAACTTTTTCACTGTTATAGATTGAATAGCAGTCGGTTATTCTGCCACTGCTGCCAGCTTCTGTGTCAGGCTCACAGTGCATACTGTGCCCATTTCCCCAGTCAGTGCCACCAATTGCATCTGGTGTCACAATAGCTTGGATTTAAAAACAAAAAACTTTTTTTACTGTTATAGATTGAATAGCAGTCAGTTGTCTGCCACTGCTGCCAGCTGCTGCCAGCTTCTGTGTCAGGCTCACAGTGCATACTGTGCCCATTTCCCCAGTCAGTGCCACCAATTACATCTGGTGTCACAATAGCATGGATTTAAAAACAAAAAACTTTTTTTACTGTTATAGATTGAATAGCAGTCAGTGTCCTTAAAGCGGGTGTGTT
>OW240913.1:296517154-296589812 GCA_933207985.1 Pelobates cultripes | reverse complement strand
AAAAAACAACTAAGTCCCATCGCGAATGGGACTTAGTCTCTGCAGCTGAAATAAGGCTGAAAAAAACGGCTGAAAAAAAGACTAAGTCCCATCGCTGAATGGGACTTAGTCTCTGCAACTGAAATAATTTTCCATTTACTGAACCAAGTGGGAAATAGCCAGGCAGGCACAAAGGGTTTGCACCAGGTCTGGGGACACAGGGGACACCATCTTAAAGGGGCCGTGTCCCCAACAAGTCTGGGGACACGGCCTTAAAGGTGTGTCCCAATCTTCCCATGTCCAAAAAAGGTGTTTAAAGGCTGCAAGCAACTAGCCTGGCCATGCAAAGAGAGTCCATAAGCCCCAATATGCCCACCGACAGTCTTAAAGGGCCATACACACCAAATAAAAGTGCATACATTTTCACAATCTCCCAGGGGCCATAGTCATGCGGGAGGAGGCTGGCAAAGAGGCTTCTCCACAACCCAGGGAAACAGGGCAATTTGCCATTTAAAGGGCCCGTTACAAATAGCAGTTTGTAACAAGGTGTCAATCCATATCTGCCAAGTGACCCGATGTAGGGGGAACAGTCCCTATTCTGCTCTGTGTCAGTGTGTATCAGGGATCCTTAGGACAGGTGTCAATCCATATCTGCCAAGTGACCCTATGTAGGGGGACCAGTCTCTATTCTGCTCTGTGTCCGTGTGCATCAGGGGCTCTGAGGACAGGTGTCAATCCATATGTCAAGGTGTCAATATGTCATATGTCAGGTGTCAATCCATATTGATTGTGATTTAGGAATGTTAGGTGATTTCTGCCCTTTATGGATTAAAACCAGACTCTGTATCAACTGTGTAATTTTCCATGGGAGTTTTGCCATGGATCCCCCTCCGGCATGCCACAGTCCAGGTGTTAGTCCCCTTGAAACAACTTTTCCATCCCTATTGTGGCCAGAAAGAGTCCCTGTGTGTTTTAAAATTCGCCTCCCCATTGAAGTCAATGGCGTTTCGGGCGGTTCGCCGGTTCGCGAACATTTGCGGAAGTTCGCGTTCGCCGTTCGCGAACCGAAAATTTCGGGTTCGCGACATCACTATAAGAATCTATGTGTTTTTATTTTTGTGTGACAAAGATTACGCAATTTGAAATTGTAAAAGCTATTTGTGGGTTGTATTTTTATTCATTTGTTTGTATTAAAAGCTATAGAATATGTATTGTTCTAAGTTATAAATAAGGGTTGATTTTACCAGCTAAGAACATTTTGAACCCTAAAATGAAACATTATTATATACACACAGCATTAATAAACACATGTTTCTAATGGACATGTTATATTCAATTATAATATGTATTGCAAATATAGATGATTGTGATATTAAAGGCATTGTTACAGTAAACATCAGTATTTTTTGTTAAATGTGTTTAACAAAATGTCTATGTAATTTTTGTATTCTTTGCTGGATAATATATATATATATATATATATATATATATATACATATTTTAAATTTCACAATTTAGCATTGACTAAGATCAGCATAATAAATTCAGCATAAATGACTTTGAGTGTAATGAATGTTAGTATTTTCTTCATTATTTTTTTTTACTAATGTAATCATCTAACATTATAACTCACTCTAAGAAAAGCACTAATAAATATTCAAGTACTATATGCATTAGGGCTGTGCTTGAAAAACATTAACAAAAGTCTTGCTCTAAGGTTACATTTTACAGACAACTTTACCACAATGTCAAAAATAATAGGTTATGCATGAATGAAATAAAGCCACACTGAGCCTAATTCGATTATATCATCATTTAAAACTGTTGAACTCATAAATGCAGAAAGCTCTTATATTGCCAACAAGAGACACATGTGTTCCAACACACAACACATTGTTTAAAAGTGAATATCTGCTTAAACTCCATTTGCATTAACCAAAAGGAAATACATGTCTACATTTATTTGTTTAATTCACATATATTTAACACATTTTAACGAATATATATATATATATATATATATATATATATATATATATATATATATACACAAAAAACAAGTCCTGCGCTAAAACTCCCATTACTCCTGGGTGGCAGCAACAACCATAGTACACATCAGCCCCAATACATATGGTAAAAACCAAAGAAAAAAAGATACCCGCACTCTCTCCTAAATCCCTATGTATATTTGAACAAATGGAGGTTATTTAGTTACTCCAATGGCCATTGGAGGGAATACCCGCCTGCCATGTCCAGGCAAACCTCTCAGGTGGGTCCTACACTGACCTTTCACCATGCTTCCTTAAGCTTCTGGCAAAGATATCTCTAATGAGACAGAGAGGGGTATTTTTTTTTATAAACACCCCTACATACTTATGAACCCTTAATAGGGAATACATGGGATGGGCGGCAGCATTGTAACATAGCTGCGTGATACAAAAAGTGAATACAAATACAAAAAGATAAGTCATGCGCTCACTCCCATCACTCCTGGGCGGCAGCAATGACCATAGTACACAACAGCCCCAATACATACAGTAAAAACTAAAGAAAAAAGTTACCTGCTCTCCCTCCTAAGTTAATAAGTATGTAGGGGTGTATATAAAAAATACTCCTCTCTGTCCCATTAGAGATATCTTTGCCAGAAGCACAAGGAAGCAAGGTGAAAGGTCAGTGTAGGACCCACCTGAGAGGTTTGCCATGACGTGTCAGGCAGGCATTCCCTCAAAAAAAATTTAAAAAGAGAGAGAAGTAAAAAGCAAAGATCTATATTTACATATATTATAGTTAATAAATATATAATATATAAATATAATGGAAATAAATACATATAGATTTTTTTAATGTTCCTCTTGTTTTTTCCTCTATTTTGCATTTTTTCTCAATTGATCTGTAAATCAAATTGTGGAAAAAATTTACTATTAGTGTACTGCAAAATAACTACATATTACACACGTTTTGAACCACACAGACTGACACTTTTTTATGTCTATTTTTTGTTATTCAGATTCATTTTCCAAATCAGAATCATGGTTCCAAAAATCTTCTCAAGCTGAGCTGACAATTTTGAGACACAATTTTGGTTTCCCAAATATTTTGAGTCAAATTTTTTTGCCATGTAGTCTAGATATTTCCAACAAGCTTTGTTGTTAACCTCACCATCCCAGATAATCAAACATGAAGTTATGTAAATAATGATAATGATTGAAGTTAAGTCTGGTTTTAAGTTGATAAGCATTGTCAGCAGAAAGAGGTTGTGAGATTTTTGGCTTGTGATCACGTATAAAGCACTCACGTAATGCAGGTCGAAATTCAGAAAACATTATTGATTTGATACTGACACTGTGATTAACCATTAGGTTGTTAGACAGGTTTGTAGATTTTTGTGCATACTGCATCCAACAGATCATTACCATCTGTAAAATTAGTGTACTGGTCTGTCCCAGGTTTATCTACATCAAGGTAAATTTGTACATCAAAAAATACAATATATATTATTATTATTATTTTGTTTTTATATGTTGAATAGACTCTATTATCAATGTGTGTTATTTTTCTTTTAAACAATAAAACCATCTATTTTGTGGTCTAGAGCTCCTAACTCACATTTCTATTTTATCTAAAAGATGAGGCAATCCTAAAGGGATTACTGCATCATAAGAATGGCGTGACTCCATAATATATAGGATTAGCCATCTAAGACTCAATAAAAAAAAGGGTATTGCATTGAGGATGGGATGAATTTTGTAAGGGAAGCCTGTAATAAAAATTATTTTTATGACATGACCTGTCCTCATAGAACAAAACATCTGTGTCCCGATCCTTTTACAAATTCTGGAAGAATTAAATTTTTCTCTGATGCTGAGTGACATTTTTTGTTATTTCTGCCTATTTAATGTTTTGGCTTTGATCATACTTCTGATGGATTTCACATTACTTGCATAAATACTACACATGATAAATTATTCTGATTTAGTGCACCATGTTCAGTTGTTTAATACATTTTGTATTATCTTCTTGTTTTTCATTGTTGTTGTTATTATATTATTATAATTGTTATATTAGCATATTACACAGAATATTGCAAGATGTTTTTCAGATGTTCCACAATGGGAAAACACATCATTAAATGCATGCTTGTTTTTCATATGGGTAAATATACCCTTTGATACTGTATCTTTATAATGAAAAAGTCATTAAATTAATACCTCTAATTAACTTTTGCTCTCTGAAAGTATTTAGTGTGAAAATAAAAACCACTTTATTTGGGGGAGTGGCCAAGACCTCGATGTGAGTGGACACACAAGACTGCAGCTCCTGGGTGATATCACTACTAACAGCATTTCCCACGGCACAAAACCTCCACTCATGTTAATCAAACTCAATTTGTGTCTACACTGTTTGCACTCAACAATCAATATAAGTTTGGAAATGTTATAGTAGGGGGAGATAACTTTCTATTGGATCACTCCACCAATGCTTCCTCTGTGAGATGCAAATACCTTATTTAAAAAAATAAATACCATACTTCAATTCCATGACTTCGCAGACGCCTGGAGAATCCTCCATCCAACTGAGGTGGATTATACTTTCCACTTTCATGTATACAATTCATATACTAAAATCCATTGCCTTTTCATACCTATGTATCTCATTCCCAAACTGCAAAAGCAACAATAGGCCTTATCACTTGGTCTGATCATGCCTCTATATCGATTTCACTTTTAGAAACCTACTCTAGCAGGGATCCGGGACGTGGTGGATCAATGAAACCTTGTTGTTGGACGCTGCAATAGTTGCAGCCCTCACAGATCAATTGAACACATATTTCCAATTAAATGCTATTCCTGAAACACCCCATGATGTGACGTTGTTGGCCCATAAGGCCTTTATTAGAGGAATTCTTATCAAATTTGCCAGTCACGTGCAAACAGTGCACAAAAAAATACTTAGACACTATACAAGAAATTGCACACCTTACACACGACAACAAGACTAAAACCTCCCAAGAGTCCTTCTTGTGTCTTCTCCATCTCAAATCCCAGGTTAGGGAATATGAACTTTCTTAAACTGCATTTTTACTCAAAAACCTAAAATACTAATATTTTGCACATGGTAACAGCATCTAAATTAAAGTAAAAACAGCTCAATTCCAAAATAGCGTATCTACATTCCTCATCGTAATCTAAAATAATGGACCCTCAGGGCATAGCTAATGTATTTGCATCCTACTATGAAAAACTATATAACATACAAGATGATCCAGGCACATCACAGCCCACAGCCCAGTGAATAGATGCCTTCTTGGCCTCGGTAGCTCTCCCCAGGCTCGCTCCAAACGAGTTCCAAAAGAGTTCACTACCCCGTTTTCCTAGGATGAGATAAAACAAGGAAACGCACAATTACCAGCCCATAAATCCACAGGCCCTGATGTGCTAACTAGCTTGCAGGACCAAACCTTCTCGGACATCCTTTCCCTTCACCTTACTAAACTCTTCAACCAGAGCTATTCTAGAGGGTCACTATACAGTGAGATGCTCCAAGCTCATTGTCACGGGTGGCAGTACGGAGACCACGACCCCTGTGTGCCTGGTGATGATAGGAGTCAACCTTGTGGAAATGAACAATCAGGGCCTGGTGCTGGATAACCACATGCCCCCTGGTGTTGAGCACCAGGGTTTGTGTGGCCATACACCAGGGCCCTGATGCAACTTCTGCAGATCCCAGGAACTAGGAGAAAATATACAGACCTTCCAGGATCTGGATAGGGAGGCTCTGCAGCAGATATGTATCCAGTACTAACAAGGCAAGACTAGAACAGGCACCAAGATAAGACAAGACTAGACTAGACAAACCCAGAACCACAGCAGGACAGAAAGCAGAGTCCAGAACATGTACACAAGACATGAGGGAAACCAGAACAAGGCATGGACGGGACAGGACTGTACATGAACTGGGGAGACAAAATAAAACAAGACAAGAGATATAAGGCAAAGCTATAGGTGACATAGCTAAGTACTAATATGTGTAATAAACATTGGAGATTTAGACATAGAAACATAGAAACATAGAATGTGACGGCAGATAAGAACCATTCGGCCCATCTAGTCTGCCCAATTTTCTAAATACTTTCATTAGTCCCTAGTCTTATCTTATAGTTAGGATAGCCTTATGCCTATCCCACGCATGCTTAAACTCATTTACTGTGTTAACCTCTACCACTTCAGCTGGAAGGCTATTCCATGCATCCACTACCCTCTCAGTAAAGTAATACTTCCTGATATTATTTTTAAACCTTTGTCCCTCTAATTTAAGACTATGTCCTCTTGTTGTGGTAGTTTTTCCTCTTTTAAATATAGTCTCCTCCTTTACTGTGTTGATTCCCTTTATATATTTAAATGTTTCTATCATATCCCCCCTGTCTCGTCTTTCCTCCAAGCTATACATGTTAAGATCCTTTAACCTTTCCTGGTAAGTTTTATCCCGCAATCCATGAACCAGTTTAGTAGCCCTTCTCTGAACCCTCTCTAAGGAATCAATATCCTTCTGAAGATACGGTCTCCAGTACTGTGTACAATACTCCAAGTGAGGTCTCACCAGTGTTCTATACAATGGCATGAGCACTTCCCTCTTTCTACTGCTAATACCTCTCCCTATACAACCAAGCATTCTGCTAGCATTTCCTGCTGCTCTATTACATTGTCTGCCTACCTTTAAGTCATCAGAAATAATCACCCCTAAATCCCTTTCCTCAGATGTTGAGGTTAGGACTCTATCAAATATTCTGTACTCTGCCCTTGGGTTTTTACGTCCAAGATGCATTATCTTGCACTTATCCACATTAAATGTCAGTTGCCACAACTCTGACCATTTTTCTAGTTTACCTAAATCATTTGTCATTTGGCTTATCCCTCCTGGAACATCAACCCTGTTACATATCTTAGTATCATCAGCAAAAAGACATACCTTACCATCAAGACCTTCTGCAATATCACTAATAAAAATATTAAAGAGAATGGGTACAAGTACAGATCCCTGAGGTACCCCACTGGTGTTTATCCCTCTTCCCCCACAGTTCTCTTCCAAACAGGAATGTCCTCTGGTCCAGCCAGTCCACTGCACAATTATTGCACTTAAGTTTTGTGATTTTGCACAAGCACTGAAATTATGCACTTTATTTTAATAAGTACTGGATTTTCTGATTGAGTATAGTGCATAAAGATCATTCGGCACAATTTTAAAGGTAGAATGCACTATATATTTTTTGGTCTGTTTATTAAGTGCTTTTCAGCTAATACACAATATATATTAACTTAGAGTTTTTTAGATTTGAAATTAATTTTTAATCATATATATATATATATATATATATATATATATGTAGTTTTTTATTATTATCTTTAGTGCCATATATACTTGTTTATTTGTTTTCTGCTTTTCAGGGAAAAGGCAATCTTTACATTGCTGCCTAGTAACACCTCCAGTGGAAGTCACTCAGACGGCCTCTAGAGGTGCTTCTTATTTCAGTTCTTCATGGAAATGCTGAGGAGATGCAGACAGGCACAGCATGTGCAATTGCCTCTTTGCATTGGATTGGCTGAGGTCATCAAGATTGATAATCTCAGCCATGGTGGCAGGGCCAGCTATGGCGAGAACGGCAGGGCGATAGAGAAAAGTAAGTCAATCTAACCTTTTCATGCACTTGGAGGGGGCCAGGATTTCCTAAACATTGAACAGGTAACTACAGTGTTCCTTTAACAGAACTGTCCACCATTTAACACAAAATGTTTTTGTTAAAATTTATGCTTGAAAGAAACATCAAATTATAGTTTTTATTTCACACAAGTATTATAATGTAGCTGTGCACACATTTTTTTTTTTTTTTACAAAGTAATGTTTTATTTCATAACTACTAAGTTAAATATTTTGTTAAAATGTTTACATGTTTAGTACAGATTAGACTTTGGAAGTAGGGATTGCAAAATTGTATTAATACCTGATAACTGATATAAACGATAAAAGGTGTTCCTGTACTCCAGCTGAGTACCTCCATTAGAATAGCTACTTTGCTCCACCAGAGAACTCTGGAGCACCTCAGGGCCTGTCACCTAAGCTGGACAGGGTGTGGCATGTACTTGTAAAATAGATTAGCGAATGCGATATGTCATCCCATTCACAGCGTTTGCCGCATCTCTGAGTAAAATCCAAAAAAATCCAAAAAAGGGGGTTAACTTTTCCCAATGTTAAACAATAAGTCCCAAAAGATAAACCATAGTCCGCACTAACATGGTTAATCCTCAAATAAGTCAGAGAAAAACGGAAATATGAAAAAAGTGTAATTTTATTAGTAAAAAAAATATATATATATATATAGACTATAAGTACATGGCATCAAACTGTCATGGCTGCCCTCATAATTACTGCAAGTTGCACAGGTATGGCATATCATACAAACTACATGGTGTGTTGAAGTGGCATAGGTTTTCAAGTATAAGCAGCAAACTTAGGCAGAAAATTTTAAAAAATAAAATGAAGATATATAGCAGGTAGTACTGTTTTTAGCTATATATCTTTTCATTTTATTTTTTCTAATTTGACCCCGGCTTTGTATTTTGGCTTGTATATTCTGGTATCCTGATCCGGCTTTGTCTTGACTTTGTGTATTTCTGCATCCTTCACCTTGATTCTCGCTATATTAATACGTTAAGTCCGGCCACTCTAAGGCTCAGTAATATGCCTTTTGGATCCACCTTTTGTGGGTTTCCTCTTTCCTGCATGTTGGGGTACAGCTCTTGTGACACTGGGGTCTCTAAGGACCTCTTCCACTGGACTAGGCTGCAGTGGTTATTTTTCTCTCCAGTGGTTATAGCTCTATTCTGTACAGTAGTGATTATAGCCCTCTGTTTCCCCCACACATATAGGGGGAAGCTGAGATCTCTTAAGGGATTAATCAATTAGGAATGTAATTACAATTTGAAGAGGATCAAAATCTATTGTTTATCTACACAGACTTATTTAAATTATTTAAAATAATTCTGTTATTTTGTGATGAGAAAACCATGCTGTAAAATAGAATTCTGCTTTTAATATATGAACATCACCAGTTCCTTTTTTGGAAAAATAATGCTAGCTCTTGCATTCCCCACTGTGTGAGAAATTGCTTTTTGAGCCATCATGCTATTTCTTCATATTTCTATTATGATGTAGAAGAAAGCACAGAACACTGAACAGTTGGTAAGAGCTTAAAACAGATAAGCTTACACAGTCAAGGATTTGCAAAATACAAAAATGCAATGAGTTATTGTATAAGTGTACTGTAGAATCAAGTTAACCTTTACTTTATATAATGCAATGTTGTATGCTGCATATTTATTGTAACAAATGTGCGGTGTGTCAACTGTTTAATTTGGATTTCATATATAGTCAACCTTATATTATTCTTTTTTATAGGTGTCTGCCTTTCACACATATCAAGAGAGGTTTCTATGTTCCACTGGCCATAAAGATTTGATTTCCATTCACGTATAGTCATGAGATCTAGTAAATAAGAATTCACTACTCAACTGACACATTCTGATATTGAAGGTAATGTATTTTGTAACGTGGAATATCCATTTCTGACAAAGGTCACTTTCTATAAATCTGTTCTTGTTTATGCTATTTATAAAAAAATCAGATGAAAAAAATAAAGTATTAGTTTTCATGATAATATTGTGTAACTATGTATAGTAGTGTTATGGGCATAAACAAATATTACAAGTTTTTAGAATGAAAAGTTGTATTTCTTGAACTGTGTACTTTGTCTTTGTCTGAAAAGCTGTTAGAAATGGACAATATTGGTTTTCCTACAATATTTAATAAATGACCTCTTACCCAGATTCAGTGTACAAGATGTTTATAATTTAAGGCACCATCTTATGTTAGGTTAATGTGACACCAAGCCTTACCTACATCTAGTCCTACCTTAAGTTTTAGTCCAAACATAGCTTAGGATGTCTATGGCATGACAATAGACTGATTAAGATGTCCCCATGTCATTTAATAGTCATGACCTCATCTCTAGATTTTATTTTCTCTTTTCCTAAATGACCTAATTGAAAATTTATGGTATAAATATGAGGACTTAATAATATTAGGCAGAGGGGAGAATTTTGGATGCAGAGACGCTGTTCCATTTTATCAAGACTGAGAGGTTGACTTGTTCAAGAGGGTATGTTATTCTATTTTACTGATATTGCTAGCATATACTTTAATCATATAAACTTTGCTGTATATAATTATAATGGATTATTAAGTTGTTATATGTCTATATTTAGATTTTATTGCTTTAGTGCTTCCTGGACTCTGACCTCTGCCTGCTTTACCGGCTACGTTACTCCGCTGCCAGCCCTGACTTCTGCTTCTCCCTGACGTCTGACCCTGCTTTTGGATTACCCCTTTATCTGTACTGTGTTTTTGGATTTTGTCTCCTCCTTGTGACATCTCCTGCAACTGGGCTCTAACTCCTGGTAAACTATTCCATAAGTCCCCAGGTGACTGTTACATAGGGGAACCATAGCAGTTACAGATGATGATCTAGGGTACCTTTCATCTTAAACCAGATTAAAGCAGATGGCAGGGTCATTGCTTGGTAGCAAAAAATACTACAATACAGTACAAGGGTACATTTTATGGCCTCTCTTGCAATGTTCACAATTCATAAAAGTCCAACACAACTACAGAGATCTAGAAGTTAGTTTTGACTGCAAGCCTAGAAGGTCCAAAACCTACACACCAGGAGTGAATTTAACCAGGACATTGTAAATGTCTCAATAGCCCTACAACTGTGATTGTCCTGTTTACTGCTATAGGAAAGTACAAGGCTGGCAAATATTCTTAGAAGACCCTTGCATTCCAGAAATGTTGTCATAAATGTGTATTAAAGTAAAAAAATTCTAACTATTAGTAAAAAAAATATTCCTATTAAGTTATACTTATGATCATGTGATGCGATCTTTGTTTTTGTGGTTTCCCCAAGCGTCCTAGTAGAACATTATGTCCTGTAACATTTATAACTATAATTTCTCCAAAATCATCTCATTCTTTAAATGTTTTTTTTAAACCAATAATTATTATACATCAATTTATGTTGTACTTCATTTATTGCAATCTGCTACACATTAAACAATATTAGATAACTTGAGATATGCATTATTCTTTATTTGTATTATTGAAGAATGTGTAAATGAAGAATGCATGAACAGATAGATTTTAAGAGTTACACCAACCCAGTTGTTTTATGTCTTATATTAAATCAACAAGTAATTATCCTTTAGTATCCCACTAGATGCTAAAATGATGTTTATGTTGTTGTTTTTTTTTTTTTTTTTAAACAAAAGCAGAAACTAACCTGAAACCTGTGGTTGTCTGATGCCATGGTAACTGTTGTGAGATTTAATCAAAGGCTTCTCACAGAGAGGGGAGGGTTGGGAGTAAAATACAAGTTAAAAAATAACAGAGGGTATAGGGATGTGGTAGGGTTTCACCTCAAGTAGGAGGGACTAAGGAAAGGGAGAGAAATGCTTCCCCTTGCAGGCTCTGCCCAGCTGGCAATACATTTCTTTTTCACAAAATTGACATTTGCCAGTCTGGAATAGAGTTCTGGGCTGACAAAGTCAGCTGGGGGTGCAACTAGCTCCCGACACACATTTTTTGGAAGAACTGACATTTATTGACCTGCACAAGTCTAAACATAAATAAAAGTTTTCATGTTTATTTTTTTTGTGTAAATCTGTTTTTATTAAGGTTTCAGCATTAAATACTTTGTTCAGAAGAGAGCACAATGTGAGGCACGCAGGCCTTTGACATAACTTGAACATGAGAACAGGTTATGTGGTATCATTTAGCTGGCTGTTTACAGGCGATCGTGACTTGGGTGCCTTCTTTCTTAGTTTCCCCTCGTGCTTACTTGACATTATTCTTCTCGCTAACTGTGGCTATTTGTCGGTGTACAGTGTTTATTGGTTATTTGTTGGCTAGTGATATTGCCACGTACCTGAGAGTAGCTGCTCTGTCTAGTTTGTTTGCTGAATAGAAGGCCAATATCTATTAGGGTGTTTGCTATCCCAGTGGTCGTTACTTGACTTTTGTGAGCCATCACAGTCTAAGTGCGTGAGAACGTGTTCCTACATCTACTAGTTTTAGGATGTTTGTAGCGTTGGTTGTTAGAGTTTGTAGTGTTTGGTCTTATTTCCTTCTAAAGTTTGACGGGATTGGTTGGTTCTCGACCTCCAATCCCATGTCCCCATGCCTGCCGGGTTTCTGTTTGTGGATGTGAGTACGTGGGTGCCTATACTAGAACCTGTGTCCCGTGGGATGGTTGGGTTTCGCAGGCCGTGTATCGCGGGCCGTTAGGCGGGGAAGCGCGTTCATCATGACCATGCTGATGTGGCTGAACCATGATATGTATTGGGACGACCATCTGTGGAGGTCATTCTGCAGTGTCGTTAGGATCGGGAGGTAGTTTGCTCGGTATAGGAGTGTGAGATCATCCGGCAACCAGACTCCGAGGAATCAAAGTTTGTCCTCACGGAGTTTGAACGGGAATTGCGAGAGGAGTTTGTGTAGATGTTTGGGGGCTCTCGTCACTGGCATAGCTTCAGATTTGCTCAAGTTGAGTTTTAGGTTAGACACCAAGTTATACTTCCGGAAGGCTTCTAGGAGGTTTGGAATGGAGGTTCTCGGCTGCTCTAGGAAAAATAGAATATCGTCCGCATAGGCAGCCACTTGATGTTCAACCTGCCCCATGATTCCCCCGTCGGACCGCCTCAAGAAAAGGCTCGAGAGAGAGGGCAAACAGGAGGGGTGATAGGGGGCATCCCTGTCTGGTGCTGTTGTGGATGGGGAAAGGTTTTGTTAGCGCGCCGTTGATGTGTATGCGTGCTCTTGGGGTGGTATATAGCGCCGCAACCCCGGCCCACGGGGTAGGGCCAAAGCCCATGTGCTATAAGGTTTCTGCTAGGAAAGTCCAGTACACTCGGTTGAAAGCCTTTTCGGCATCAGTGGAAAGGAGTATCACATCCTTCCCAGCGTGTTTCGCATGATGGATGACATTAAGGGCCCTTATGGTATTGTCTCTCGCTTCACGACCTGGTATGAATCGGGGTGGACCAGGTCTGGGAGGATCCGCATGAGCCAGAGTGCTAGTGCCTTCGCGAAGAGCTTTAAGTCTGCGTTCAGGAGCAATATTGGTCGGTAGCTTGAGCAACAGGTCGAGTCCTTACCTTCCTTAGGTATGACCGTCACAGTCGCAGTGAGAGTGTCGGTAGGGAACCGTCCGTCTGTGCTTATCGAGTTGAGGCCTGTGAGGATTCTCGACAGCAGAATGTCTTTAAAGATGGTTATGTATGTTAGTGGGATGCCAGCCAAGGCCCTCATCCCTCCGGTTCCCTATATTTATTCCCCCTTTCCACCCAGCCACCCACAGTCCTGTGATGCAGGGGAGAACGTTAGCGCTATTGGCCTCTTGTTATCCATGTTGTCTCAGCCCGTGTCCCAAGGGAAAGTGTTCCAGCCTCGTGGCTACCAATAGGGGCAGCAGGCCCAAAACCTGTGTCGATCTCCTCCCATGTCTGGTTTCTATACATTTGTGTTGTCCGTGGTCCCAGCGTACCTTATCCCACCCCAGTCCCAGAGTCCCATAGACTACCTTCAGCGTGGTGTCTGGGTGAGGGTTGCGTGTGTGGTAACGAAAGTACATACCCCCGGAGCTATGGTTCACCTGGCTAGATTGTTGAACTGTGTATGGGTGTCTGTGGGCTGGGTCCATGTTCGGTTCAGACGGCCGGGGTGGGCAGGGGGTTAACGGTCGTTCTTATTCTTCTGGACCGACTGGGCCACCCCTGAGTCGCTGTGCCCTGCGTTCCTGGCTTCCGTGGAGGTTGTGACCAGGCTCGTTGGGGCCGGAGGCTCTTGCCGGTGGGCCCTCGAATATACAATTTGGGACGGTGACATGTGGGAGGCCAGTTGCCCATAGGAAATGTGGTATATCGTTAGGCCAGTGGATGGTATGCCAGTGGTTGTCAACCTTGGCTTGTAAACTGAACGGGAATCCCCATTTGTATAGGATCCTTTTTTCTTGCAGAAGGCGTGTGATCGGTCTCAGGGCCCGGCGGGCGTCCAGGGTAAGCGTGGACAGGTCCTAGCAGAGCGAGACCCGTGTGTCCATGAACGTGACATCGTGCTGTGCTCTAGCCACCCTCATGATGGATTATTTGAGCTGAAAAGAGAGTAAGCAGCAGATTACATCCCTGGGTAGTCCGTCTCGTCTGGGGGTACGCAAGGCTCGATGGGCTCTCTCGATGCCAACGTCTGGCGGTGCCTCGTCACCTAATAGCTGGGAGAACAGGCTCATGAACATTTCATGGGGGTTTTCCCCTTCTGTTTCTGGGATGCCTCGGACCCGAATATTGTTTCGTCTGCCCCTTTTGTCGAGGTCTTCTACCTGTCTCCTGAGGTCGAGAATGATGTTGCCCTGCCTGGTGGCCGCCAGGTCTGCCGCTTGGCGGTGCTGCTTTGCTTGCATGTGGTCGACTTTTAGGTTGTCTACCCAGTGTTCCAGGGCCATGAGGTCGCTCCTCACCGCCGCGATTTCCTCTCATATGACTGACCGGAGTTCTCCAACCATCTCAGCTTTGTCTTTGCGGGTGAGCATGGTCGCGTAGATGGCTGCCAGGTCTGCAGAAATATGGGATAGTGCATCCATGTCCTGGGGGTCCGGTGTTGATTCTGCTATGCTCGCGGAACCAGGGGAGGTAGGCGTCATATTGTCACGGTCCCAAGTGCCGTGTAGGGCTTGAGGTGTGGAGAGGTATTCATCCATGGGGCTGGGCTGCTGTCGGAGCTGCGCAGCTGGAGCCGGTCCTAGGGTGGCTGGGCATTTAGTTTTCCCCATTTTCTCGTCATTTGCCAAGTGCCGTGTTTTAAGGCTTTTTGCGGGTTGGGGCCTAGGAGCTCGAGTCTCGTGCGGCCAAGCCACGCCCCAGTTTTTATGTTTATCATAAAGATTTTAGCTTTATGAATTGCTCATAAATACCTTAAATAGTATTTGGTTACAGAGCTGCTTTACTTGGGGTGATCCACATTCCATTGTATAAATAGCTGTGTTTGTGTTGAAGAAAGTATAATAGCTAAAGCCCCTAGCGATCACTGCCAATGTGGAATAAAAAAGTCAGTAAAAGTGTTATCTGCTGTTTAGCTATCCAGATAATCTTCACAAGCTTGCTTAATAGTCTTCCAATGTAATATATATTCCATTAAACTGCCATAATTAGATGGAATGTCTCTGAGACCTATAGTACAGCAATATCTTCTACTTCCTTCAGACATGTTTTTAGAATCTATGTGCTTTTGGCATATTCATATGATGTCTGTTCTCATGGATCCTCAACATCCTTTGAATTCAACTTCACATACTATACATTGATTAGACATTTAATCTATTTCCTTCTTAGCTTTTTTTTGACATGAGATTGAAGTAGCTCCTCTGAACTTGTCCAAAGGCTCTCAGATTGTTATAGAGAGTTCAGTGGCATAAAAATAGACAAGTCACATATTTAGTGGCTATATGACTGCGTATACATATACACCATGGTACGCCTATTTCTTTTTGGCATATATGCTATCTTTCTGATATTGGACTCCAACACTTGATGGGAAAAAAACCAGATGAACCATGAGAAAAAGCCGATGCAAAAAGCTTTATTTATAAAAGTTTCAAGTTATACAGAAAGCTTAACTTTTTGTAAAATAAAAAAAGAGGACACACTTCACACACATTTTTCTCTTCCATAAGAGTGCCATCAATTGGCAAAAAGGCCATTATTTTGCCAAAAGAGTTTTTTTTTTTTTATGGACTAAAATGTATAATGCTTCTCTTCTCATTTTGTTATGTTTCATTCTCATGATCTTATACTCTTATATGTCTTGACAAATTGACATTGCAAAAGACCACTAAAATTAAGACCAACAATATAAACTTTCTTGACTTGCCAATTCCAGCTGGGGTAGACAATACAGTGGAGGAAAGGTCCAACAAATGTTTTACAAAATTAATACTCCTAATGCTTAATCTTAGGCATTGTAAAATTAATTAACAAAAAGTGCAAAATAGATTTTTGTATAAAAGGTTACATAATTATAGTCATGAACTACAACCATAATTACATTACATAACACTATAAAAATTTGAGAGAAATGTTTGGCAAAGGAGTTTCATAATAAACAAAAAATCAATATAGAAACAATAAGAGAATTATTCCCTACAGGAAATTAAAGAAAAATCAGCAATGAGGAATATAACTGTACATTAAAAATAGGAAAATGCATGGAAATATTCTCAGAACCATGTTTTTGTAAATTAATACATATAATGTCATAACTTTTCTATTCTCATTTTATGCACATTACAGAAAACAAGATAGTACTTGAGACTTGATATGAGGATATTGGAGAAGCAAGAAGCTTATAAAACTGACATTCTTAACCATTTTTGATAAGGATCGAAATTAGGTACATAATGTTAACTTGATAAACCATTGTTCAATAGGAAAATATCCCAGTGGCCAATTCTTCCATTGTAATTTAGTATCTTAATATAAATTCTGTAAAAAATGTTCATTAGACTTTTGTCAATGCGAACAAGGGCTCATTATACTTAGGAAGGTAATGATACTGCAGAAAACAATTAATTAAGGGCATTTTCCTGAACCTTAATAAATATTGTGTGCATGTTTTAAGGAACACTATAGGCATACATACATGTATTCCTGACAATATATTTGTGAAAATACAGTTAAGTTGCTGCCCCCCTCCCCGCTTTCTTTAAAAAAGTTGTTTTACTCACCTTTTTTTCAGCATCGCACCAGTCTAGTCATGGCTACTCTGCCTCCTTGGCTACAATCATCATGGAAAGAATCGAGAGGCTATTGCGCATGCATGGCAAAATGCAGTGCTGCACCAATCGGCATCTCCTCCAGAGTGTAGAGATGCTGAATGTCGGTACTACACACTGTGCAGCACTGACCTAGGAAGCACCTCTAGTGGTCGTCTGAGTGACTCAGAAAAGACAGTGTTTACATTAAAAAAGTCAACCGGGACAGGCTATAGACACCAGACCAACTACATTAAGCTGAAGTTGTTCTGGTGACTACAGTTTCCCTTTAAACCTTTAATTGAAATGGCATAGAGACACAATTTAGTCTCGATCCATATATTAAGAATCACTGATGTGAAGCCTAAAGTGCATTTACTTACAATTATAGAAAGAAAATAGACTTTTACTGAAAACTCCATAAATGTATAAATGTTTACTGTGTTATATGTGTACAACTATGAGTTGCATCTAGTAATTCTGTTTTTAATAGAGAACCTAACAAGGACATGTTAATTTGGTTATTTAATGTAGCATTTGATGTCACATTCTTGAATCCTTCATTATATACATGCAACTTAACATATCTTATAAAAATCCTATTGTGAGAGACACAAGTAAGCTCTTGAGAGAGAAAAGCGAGGACACAAAATACAAAAATATTACATTTATATTAGTTTACAATATAGATGAATAAGCAGAACTAATAATAGAGCATATATTATAAAACAGATAAACAGAATAAATAAATATTGTATAGAAGTTGGTTTCTTGTAGTCAAAGGACAAATATCGGAAAAAGTAGTACAGCCACACAATGCCACATATCAAGAACGTCACTACATAAAAGTATTCACTACAAGACTTTTAGGTATTGTCAACAGGGAAGACAGGAAACCAGATGGTTAGTGTTTACATTTGTGGAGATAGAGTACAGCATTCAGATCATTCTGTAATTGTTCGTATAATGGGTTTTTACCCTTAGATTTTATGCACTTTTAAGTTTGTGCTTGCTATTTTTAATAAAATATATGTTTAAACAGCTTTGGCTGATGAAAGATTTTACTAATTATGGGTTTGTAATGGCAGCTATCATTGTAGACTTTTAGAGTCTCAAAGAGTTTATAATTGGTAATACATACATTATATGCTATTGCCATTGTACAAATATTTTTTCTACATTTACTCATTTTTAGAGGGTATACAGCCACAAAGGGTGCCTACACGGGCCCAACTATGCAATATACCCTTATAAAGAGCTACTGTTGCACTATTGGAAATTCTATTTTAATGGATGTCTGTAGACAAATGACTAGGTAATGTTAATTCTCTTTTCATTTAACCTTCTGAGGAAAAGAAAGACAAGTTTTGATTCATTAGAATAATTTCTTCACCTAATATGTTGGACTTTTTGTGAACTGATTTTTATTATGTTTGTCTAAAAACACAAAACAATTGAAAATATGTGCTTTGACTATACAATAATTAAAAGGTTGGGTAGATTTTCAAATTGTTTTTTTTTTCATTGGATTACGATTCAATTAGGTAATTTTTTTCCCTGTTTTTCTCTGAAATATTTATGCATATTTCTTACAAAATGCAGTGCTTCATGTACCAGTAAAATAAAAAATACTAGAATAACGATTGTATATGTGAGCTTTTCTTGAGTTGATTTTCAATATCTATGGCTCCTTTTATTTGAGAGCACTTCCTCTGTAAACACATATTATGGTATTGAGTGCTAGATATTAATGGAACTTATTGACTCCAAGGCTTAATGCTGTCTGTGAGAAACAATATAGTATAATCAGTAAAGTTTTATATCGGAATTAAAGTTTTGCCAATTAATTTGATGGTGACAATACCCATCAGTACTGTCATTCATATATGCTTGTAATATGTCACATATACTGCCAGTACTCCCCTATCATGGTACCCATAGCTTCCGCACACCAGATACCAGCCTCTGCATATTAATCTGCGGCAGATGCTCTATTTATCCAAGATGATGGCCACCATGAGGGGAACCGGCATGTTGGAGGATGGGAAGTACAAGACTGGAGCCAGAGCAAGGATGATGATGATGCGGCCAAGATGGCACTGAGTCCAAAAGCTTAAAGCCTAATTTATTAACACCTGGTAACACCACTTACAGAAGAAACCTGGTTGTGTGATCCAGCAGCCCTTTGTAAGCAAAGCACGTCTACCAGTCAGTGCTAGTTTGCTTTGTTGTCTGCCTCATAACAAGCATTATTTACTAAGTGTTCTCTGTCTCTGCTGGTTTTCTTACTTTTGCTTTTCCTCTTACCTCACTGTTTGCCTCTTGCCCTGACCTCTGTACCATCTGACTTTGATTTCTCCATCACTCTTGCTTGGATACTGTAACAGATCACCTGGCACCCCGACTGGGTACCTCCGTTGAAGGATGCTCCTAGTGCTTCCTGAGGACTCCAAGCACTGCAGCAGACACCACAACCACCGAACCGGAGAAGCATATGAATGCTCTCAAGCATTTGAATGCTGTAAGCAGCTGAACAGGAAAAGAATACAATCAGCTTACACTCCTGGCAATCAGCATACAATCCAATTCCCCCAATAACAAGACGACACTTCATTTTGAGGTCAAGCAGAACTGCCAGAGCTGTGGGTTTATTGTTCATATATACACATTAGTACCACCCACAGGGTTTTGGAAAACAACCAATAAACATGTACAATACACTCAGACACTCCCACACAAAATCCTCCCCTCTGCCTGTGATACAATTAACTTACACAATGGGTAATCTAATTATCACAGACAGAGAAATACAGTTTCATAATACACATCACAGGGACCCCAACACATGCAATAACCCCATAAAAGTATATCCTTGGAACTGGGGGATCTGGGTGAATCACATATCCAAAATTCACCCAGATCCGTTCAGTACTTTGGAAGATACAGCTTAATGCAGATTCCACAGAACATATACAGGCAATATGAAAAACAATTACTGTATAATGTGTCCCCTGTTGTATAGTCCAAAACCACTGCACGATGTCTCTGTGCACCAAATACCGGCGAGATGGCACCGTGTTGAAAAGTCCAAACAGTGTCTGTGAGTTAAAATGGCCGCCATCCCTTGTTCTCACCATGTGCTTCATCCATTGTTCTCACCATGTGCCTCTGATACAGGAAATGGTGGCCACCCAGTAACTCTACAGTATGTCCCCAGATGGTTCTTAAAGGGCCAGCAGCAGCACAACATGAATCCATTATGCCCAAATCATGTATTTAAAGGGCAATACATCCCAGGGGCCATAGTCACATGGCAGGAGGCTGGCAATCAGTCTTCTCCAATGCCCAGTGGCGAGGTCGGTTTTGCCTTGGCTTGGACTTTCTTGTTTGTATATTAAATTCCCCATGCCATCACCGAACTGATAGAATCCTGTTCTCGCCCTCAGGATATCTGCGGGTTGTGTTTATAAGGGAAAGCTGTTGCTGTAACTGGGTTCCAGAACCAAACACAGCCCCTGTGGGTTGTTACATAATGTATAGTACTAATATATCAACAGATTAATCTATCCTTACAAAGACCGATTTGATGATCAACATGGAAAAAAATAAAAAAAGCTGTTTTTTTTATTAGAAGGCAGATAATAGAGATTCAGACGGTTATTTTCTTTGTGTGTAAATTTAATTATACAGGGTGGGCCAAAATTCACAGTAGGATTTAAGGAGTCAATAACTTTTTTTAGTAATGAACCAATTTCTATGATATTACATACAATGAATGCTTAACGTATGGAAATTTGTTTGACTAGGTCCGGAAGATGGCATCTTTTAAATGAGCTCCATTTGCCACCTAGCAAAGTCAGGCTTTTTTGATTGCATTGTTTATAGCATTAGTTAATGTTTAGATATTCTCCTTGACTGGTTGTTTGTTTACTTACATCCTGTCCTTCAGATATCCCCACAGGAAGTAATCGGGAGCTAAAAGGCTGAGCAAACATAGTGGACAATTAATCTGGTAATTTCTTGAAATTATCCACTCACCGAACAGTTGTCTCAGTTTTGGAAGAAAATTCCACTATTTTTACTCGTTGTTCCTTCATGAAATTTCCCAAAATGAATCTCTCAAGACTCAGTTATAATATGTACCTGTAACAAAAAATCAATAAGCAAGTTATTAACCTATCAAATCCTACTGTTAATTGTGGCTCACCATGTATAAAAATAGTCAGGATGTGATTTTTACATAGAAGTTATCAACTATTTTTATTGAATCCATGAACTCCCATAGTTACTGAATTAATATAAATATTGGTGACCTACATGGTAAATGATATTCATTTATAAATGACCCAGATCACCAAACTTGGATTATGTACAGTTGTACCTTTTTCAGATTATTGAGAGATGAAATAAAGTATATTTCAAACTCATATCTAAACATACTACCTGTAGGGGCACAATAAAATGTTCATGAAGAACATAAATCTTATCTTCAAAAACATTAAATAATCATCACAATAACTGTAGGCAGTGGTACTGCATCCATTTTCTTACTCATAAACATGTAGGCGACCCAAGGACTTGGTATGAAAGATGATTTACACAATCCTTTGTACCTGTTTTTTAATTGTAGCATATTAGCACAAAGCACAACGTGCATTACATCCTAGAGCTAAATCTATTTTCTTTTGATATAGATACACATAAAAGATTAGCTAGGAAGTTGAAGTAAATTATGCTGAAATCTAATATGTGTATATTGATGGAATCATCAATGTGAATTAACTATTTAAAGCATTTTATGTTAATAGAGCTATAGGATTTATCAATTTAGTGGAATTAGATTAACAGGGGTAGGATACCTTTAATTCTCCAGATGTTGTAGACGTCATCTCCCATAATGCTCTTGCTGCTGGCAAAGCTTCAGGGGAGATGGAGTCCACAACGTTTGGAGTGCCAAAGGTTGCCTACCTCTGTGTTATAATACAAGCTTTTAATACAGAGTCGTTTTCAGAAATGTTATACAATTCCCACTACAATAAGTGACACAGTTCAGTTTTAGATTTCCATGATGATGGCTGGATGAAACGGTAATATAAATAATGTTGTCTCTGCTCTTTTAACACATGATGTATGCTTGCTCCTTCCAATTCATGCTATTAGTTTAATTTTTGAGGTAATAAACACACTATATACATTTTTTGTAGTGGTTATAGTGCAATTCTCCAATTTTTTTCACATCATATTCAGGCATCCAAAGCTTGGCACCTGCCAAAGTGATAATGAAGAAGTTTTATGTCCACATTATTTATCCAAATCCATACAACCTTGAATGTCTATAATTGTCTATAAGATGTGGGACGGATCAGACAATGCATTTCATTTATTTAATTGGTTAGTGTGGAAGAAATTTTTTTTCTTTGTTATATCAGTGTCTGGGGGTTCAGGCAGTGGGTTACAGAGAGAGCCTGTTTTTATTAAGGTGTTCAAAGACATTTTGACAACCAATGGTGATGGCATCTAAAGACACCTAGCACTATGACCTTGACAATAACACCCCCTCTACTATAGCTTTATCTGTAATTACTGCACATGTGTACTTATTTGATTTTTTCCCCCTAACTTTCTTCTTGGCTACCAGTGGCTTCTGGTTCTTGTCTAGTTGCCTGGTCATTGATCCCTGCCAACTATTTTGACAGTTTGTACTGGTGTGCTATATTTTGCGAGGGTTCAGGCCATGTTCAAACTTCTAACTTTCTATGTTTCATTGCACTACAATCGTGGATTATTCAGAGATTGTTCACACAGATTTTAGGCACAGTAGGCAAGACACAGAGTTATTTGTTCATGCTTTCTGATTACATCGACTTGGGACGAATTGTTCTTATCTGCCGTCGCATTCTATGTTTTCTATGCTTCAGCCCAAGTCGCCGTAGATTGACTAGGGTCTCTCTGGAGCTCTTTCTTTCCAGGCAGATACTCACTTCTAAATACTAAGAAGTGAATACACCCTAAAAATGGGGGATTCTATACTGGTATATAGAAAAAGGAAAACAAAGTATGTACAGCTTAAGTAACTATCCTTCAAAGGGCTTGGTAGAGCAACAATCCAAATTCCCACAGCTATGCTTGTTCAAAATGTATCCAGTAAAAAAAAAACTTTTTTAAATAAACAGGAAACAATTGGATACAGGTTGAAAACGCTGGAGAACATTAGTAGTAACTATGTATATAAATACACCAATTCCTATCATTTGTCTATTAAAGGACCACTATAGTGCCAGGAAAACATACTAGTTTTCCTGGCACTATAGTGCCCTGAGGGTGCCCCCACCCTCAGGGACCCCCTCCCACCGGCCTCTGGGGAGAGGAAGGGGTTAAAATCTTACCTTTCTTCAGCACCGGGCGGGGAGCTCTCCTCCTTTTCTTCTCCTCCTCTTCGGCTGAATGCGCATTCATAATGCTTTCCTATGGACGCTTGCGTCTTCTCACTGTGATTTTCACAGTGAGAAGAACGCAAGCGCCTCTAATGGATGTCAAGTGACAGCTACTAGAGGCTGGATTAACCTATTTATAAACATAGCAGTTTCTCTGAAACTGCTATGTTTATAAAAAAAAGGGTTAACCCTAGCTGGACCAGGCACCCAGATACACATATTGGATATTAGCCAATCACAGACAATACAAACAAAACACTCCCACAGTGACATCACAATCCCTCCTCTCTATCCTGAATATAATTGGGAAGTAATCAAATTATCTCCCAGGACAGAGGCAAGACTCCATTAACCACATGGTTACCAAAAAGACATAAAATTACACAATGTTACAATTACTACATAAAACATATACATGCAACATATCCCCAGATAGCTTAGATCTGAGCGCACATTATTACCGAATGGCGTTGAGATCACATACGTACAGTTCAATCGCCATGGAGACAAAGTCTTTTCCATAGTCTTTCGTTACACGAATAGGCTTCATGGCATAGCTATCTGGGGTAGCACTACTCACATACTGAAAATCCTGAACGCCCCGGCAGAAATACACAAATAAACCTTTCTGCAGGGTAAAATACAGCTATCAGCACAGGGGCCATAGTCAGAAGGCAGGAGGCTAGCCTGTAGTCCCCTCCAGGCACAAGTGGCGAAGGGCACTTCGTCACAGTGGGGATATGATAGAAACATTTAAATACATAAAGGGAATCAACACAGTAAAGGAGGAGACCATATTTAAAAGAAGAAAAACTACCACAACAAGAGAACATAGTCTCAAATTAACAAATAAAGTACCACTGAGCAGTCTTAAATTAGAGGGGAAAAGGTTTAAAAATAATATCAGGAAGTATTACTTTACTGAGAGGGTAGTGGATGCATGGAATAGCCTTCCAGTTGAAGTGGTAGAGGTTAACACAGTAAAGGAGTTTAAGCATGCGTGGGATAGGCATAAGGCTATCCTAACTATAAGATAAGGCCAGGGACTAATGAAAGTATTTAGAAAGTATTTAGAAAATTGGGCAGACTAGATGGGCCGAATGGTTCTTATCTGCCATCACATTCTATGTTTCTATGTTAAGTTTGGCTAAACATAGCCTTGTAATTGCTGCTGAAATAAAATGATAGGATAAGCTGGTGGACGGAAGGTTCACTAAACAGTGAACTGTTAGCAATATCATAGAATAGCTACAGTAAAGGAGATGGAGGGCAGAGATGTCTAAGAGATATTCTAGAGCCAAGTTGATGTAAATAGTACTTCGGGGTAAGGCTGAGTAAATGCAGTCACCACTTGTAGCAACTGGAGGAACATACATTATAAAGTTATCCTTATCCCCAAAGCAAATAGTATGTTGCCTTATTGAACAAGAGGTGGGAGGGGGAGAGGGGGAGGGGTAACCATCCATACAACAAATTTCGTAGGTGCTATATATCCTTTCCACTAGTCCCTGTACACCTTTGCTTACATGTTTTCAGAGATCGTTAATAAGGGAAGAATTAGAAAATCCTTAAGTAAGATTTTTGTTACTAAGAGGAAGTTAGTGGACAGGGATAGGGTGGTTATTACAAGGCATGTGCGTGGTCAGAGAATAGGTAATTATATTGACATCATATATACAGTAACTTATAATGACACCAAGGGATTGCCTAAAACCATAATAATAATCTTTATTGTAGTATATTGCACTTGATTAGCCTTAAATAAACACACACACAGTGTCTACCTTAAGACTAGTGGAAGAAAGAAGTGGATAAGAGATAGGTAATTGTTTCTATAGTTTCATATAGTAACTTCTGTGAGGATATTTATGGGGTGATAAATATTAAAAATAATATTTTAATAAAAATTATCAAACATTTATTTAATCATTTAAATTTTTATCAAAATGTACATCTCGGCACTGTTTCCCCAATTAATGATTTAAAGCTGAGAATTGCCCACTATTTTAATTCTCATAGATCCTAGAGCAAGTTTCATTAGAATATTTTATCTCACACATTAATCACAAATTAATTATAAAAATATAATTTATTGTGACAATAATTAATAATAATAATATGTAACATGCATGACAATAATCAGGGAATATTTAGGTATAACATAAGTATACAATATGGCAGTAGTTTAACACAATTACAGACAGCTAAATAGCAACAGTTATATCGTGTATGCAGTTTTCAACAAGATTTACGACAGGACACTTTACTTTGAAATCAACTTAACACAAAACATAGCATCTCACAGCAGCACAGCATAAAGCAATACAAACTTTAGATGACAGTCAAATCCCACTGAATTAACTCTTTCACTGCTGGCTGGCTGGCTGCAATTCTCATAGGCAAGATATCCTATTTTATTGCAATTTTACAACTACAATATTTCTCATACTATATCATTGACCATTCCCATGTTCATGCAATGAGAATAATTCTAACCAGATTTTAAGTTTGCAGAATTTTAACTAAGATTCACTATTTCTAAATTACGTAAGCTAATATATCTGGATAATTGCCTGGCAGTCTATTTTTTTTTTAGTTATTTATTTTATTTGTGCATATAAAAGACAAGCAGGTTTGTACAGCCACGAAAGCTGTTGCATGCATAACATTGCATATGGTATAACAGTTGTGTGTCTTGATGAGCGGTGCACATTTTTTAATATGAAGGAGGAGCATGGTTACACAAAGAGCCTGCATGTTTCAACGCTTGGCAGTAGAATAACTGGCTAATCCTGTAATCTTCGTATTTAACACATTAAGTGAACATATCTAGTGCTTTCTAACATGGTAGTGTATCATCAAGACATTTGGGGTTTATGCATCATCGAAATCTAACAGAGTATCTAACAGATTATAAAGCCACTGGTAATCAGTATTGGTGCAAAGAATATTGATAAAATTAAATGAAGGGATCTGCTGCGGTGTGGAAGCCTAGCTGCAGAGTCTGCCTATTTGCCTTTAGTCTGTGCCTCTCTTAAATTAGTGTGTGGGGGGAAGCCCAATGTCAGGCAGTGCACCCAAATCAGTGAGGCTAGTGATATAGGAGTTTGCCTAGTAGTGAGGGGTTACTGGGTAGTAAACTGTAATGTTGTGGGAAGTTACCCCAGGCTATATAAAGGGAGCGGTAACCACTTGGGTTATATACTAGACAAGGTATCAGTTCAGATAGGTTAGACATATCAACAGCCGAAAAGCGTGTGCTTACAATTTAAAGCAAGGCATGTCGGCTGTGGGGCAGAGTAGTGGGCATCTCAGCCTATGCCTGTGCTGGAATGTCCCTTGTTCTACCGCAGCGGGCCCCTCCGATGGAGCCTCTGGGCTTGGATCCTGCTCCAGTGTCTCCTGTACAGCAGTGCAGTGAACGTCTGTTGCCGTGTGGTGAGGAACTGTGCTGGTCTGTGAGACCTGGGTCGGGTGGGTTGCGTACCAGTGAGGCTTGCTTGATGTATCAGTTCCTGTGTGAGTGGGAGCAGGAGTATGCATCTGAGTAGCGTGTTGCTGTTTCCCGCCTTGTCGTCTATGGTGTCTACTCAGCCTGGTGGTCACTCTGGATGCTTGTAGTAAGTGCCCATATTGGCGATGCGGGGCGAATCAAGTAGGCCACTGTTTTGACTGCTAGATGGTAGGGCATTCCACATTGGCAGAGCATTGACCAAAAGCTTGTGCAGAGCCGATTGAAAGCCTCCAGCGCTTGCGTAGGTGGCTGGATGTATGAGCTCTTTGTCTGTAACTTTTGCTGCACCACCATCTTGCGTATGCCTCGGTAATCCGTTGCCCCAGCAGGTTATATAGCCGGTTTGCTTGTCAGCAGTTCTGATCTGAGTATCCAGTGGGGACCGGGATAACCCCCACTGGTCCGGGGGGGGTAGGAGACCAGTGAAGTTGCTCAGGGGGGTCCGGTGTTGGCGAGAGCGGCCGCCTCTCTCCGGCTCCTATTCCAGTAGGCCGCACTTGGCGTTCCATGCCCCAGGCCCCCGACGGGCTCCAGAAATGTGTTGCTCGATTCAGTGGTGCACCCTTGACCTGGGTAGTGCACCCTGGTATTTCCTTGGGCTGTGTAGCCGCCGATTTTGCCCCACTTTCTGTCTGCCAGGCGGGAGCTTGTGTGACCCATGTCTACTCAGCAAGGTGGTCAAGCTACGCCCCCTGGTATTCTATTTTTAAAGTTAAAAGTAATATAGAGTTCATTGGTCCACCTGCAGGAATGGAATTAAGAATTCTGTATATTATTAACGAATCATGACTCCTTAAATGTTGGAATCACCATCTTTTATCCAAGTATATTCTGCCTTTTAGCAAAATTAATTAATTTAATTTATTAAATTAAATAAAACCAGCATAATTACCAGTTAGGTTGTAAATTTTCTATCAGATGTGTAAAAACGTCCCAGGAATTTTGAATGCAAGTCTGATGAGAGAATTGTATGAAAATAGAAAAGGTTTCAGAGTTCTGAAGTTGTGTTAGTTGGAAAAGATACAAAGAATTACATGTGTCGAGCTTTGGCTTCAGATGTCAGATCTTAGCTGTCAGATGTGAGTCCATTCTCAAAGTGAGAGTGTATCTGAGTCTGAGTGAGTCTGAGTGTGAGAGTTTAAGAGTCTTGAGTTTAAGATTGTTTAAGAGTGTCTCCTCTCTCCTTTGTTGTTTAAGAGTGTCTCCTCTCTCCTTTGTCCTTAATTTTTAAAGGAGAAGCTCACTATACGTCACTAGTTGATAGTTGACTGTGGGCATGTCTTTCCTACAGACTACCATCTAGATTTGGTCAGTAGATGGCGCAATTAAATCACCGAAAATTCTTGTCAGTGGGTCCATTTACCTTTTTGTATAATGGGTTAACTGAATTTCGTAATGCGACGTTGTCTTGGTTATCTTCTATGGATAACCGTCCATCAAAGACATGTCCCTTCAAAGCATTTGGTTCACTTTTATGAGACATAGCGTCTGCAATTTTTCCTATACGTTAGATTCCTGACACGTCCTAACCTTAATTTCACCCTTCCTTGCAATGGAACTTTGTAAGATTCCGTTAGTTTTTAGAAATTAAAATTAATTACTTAGTGTTATCTGTCATTGGTGTCTGGTTCTCTTGTGTGAAACTGTGTAGTTAGTATTACACATATTCCACTAACATTAGTAAATAATATGACATTTCTTCATTAATATTATATACATGAATATTCTATATTGTTAACATAGTACTATTTATATATAATTAATATAGTAAGTTATATGTGGAAATTGTGTGTATGTGTGTGTGTATATATATAAATATATATATATATAGTTCAAGTAGAGATTGTAGCCGTATTAGTCTAGTGATGTAGATATAAAAAACAGATAAGCTCAGAAATGCTTCAGACTTGAGAAAGGGAGGTTCTCCTGAAAGCTTGTCATTAAAAAATTCTGTTTACATAAGTCGCATTCCTTAGCTCAGGGTTGAATGAATAGAGTTGCACAGAAGTAAAAAATTGTGTCTTCTTTGCATTGTAATACAAAAATGGAGTCATCTACAATTTTATTTCTGACTTAACACAAAATGTCTGCCAGTATAAATATACTGAAACGACTGAAATTGCAAAAATGTTAGTTTGGAATCCCTTACTGGAAGCAATTACTACATGTAAACACAGGCAGCACATGTTCATTCTACTGCCTACTATGCAGCTCAGTAAAAATGGCAGTGCAACCCTAAGAAATAATACTCAAATAAGCCACATTTCATGATAACTCCCATACTAACAGATAAAGAAAGTACTTTTCTAAAATGCTACTGTAGAGCATCTAAATGAATCCAGACTACAGTATAGTGCTTTATGAAATTTCAGTAGCTAGCATGTGAAACATTATATTTGCAACTAGCCAACCTCCTCCTTGCACTAATCACAAGGTAGTTACTCTGTGTAATTTTATTTAAGGCTAATCAAGCATGACTTACTATAATAAAAATGAACCATACTTTTGCTTTAGGCAATCAGTTAGTATCTCCATTTGTGGGTTTCACTATAAGTTACTATGTATTTGACTTAGTTTTGGTTAAAGTCCCACAGGGACCAAGTAAAATGTTTCTACTTATATTGAAGTCAAAAAGTTAATATATACTAATACATCTCTTTAAATGTTACCATTGATAAACCAAATTCTTAATATTAACGTATACTAACCTTAACAGCTGATGACTAAGGTCCATGAGCACTTCTCTGCTCCCGGAAGGTCATTCTGAAGATACACAAATGTTTACATGTGGCTAAACTCATTCACACTAAGTCCTTTCCACCTTCTTCCATTCTTCTGCTTCCAATTCCTTTTTTCAGTGGCTGGCTACACATGCAACAGCATTTCACAAATTCCTCATGGACCCATACTGACCAACACTTCCACCACTCACTACATCTGAGATGCAATTGTTCTCTTTTGTTCTCTATTGCTGTACTTGTACTCATTCCACTCATTGGTCTCTTAGATTTACAGGCTATGGAGTGTCAATCCTCTCCATGCCTTAAGTTTTTTTTATAAGAGCAGAAAGAGTTTGAGAAAACATTTGCAGAAGAACAGTGACACAAGATGTGCTCCACATATTTACCAAAAGAAACCATTTCCAGATTGCATACTGTATATCCAGCTATACCAGCCTTATGAAAGCAACTAATCCTTACAACCAAGCTCATCATTTGGTCACAGCGCTTCTTACATACTTCTAAGTCAATAAGATGCAACAGCGGTCATAATCAATAGCCTTTCCAGCAGGTGTCCTACCTAGATCTCAATCAAAAAAGTATAGGTACCCATTTACCATATTTGCTCATTAGTCTGTATCAGTTCAGTTCCATCAAGAGGCTAAAGAGTGATATGGCAAATTCTTTGCATAAATATTTTGGATGTTTTTTCTTTCACATCCAAAATGGAGGGCGATGAGTGCCCTGGATCTTCTGTTTTGTTTTGTTTTTTTGTTTTTTTCACACTCATAGAAAAATGTTTAACAAAACCAGATGGACTTTTCCACAATATCTAAGTTTCTAAGGTCTTTTTAAAATACTTTTCATAAATCCAATATTTACCTTTTAACCTTTAATTATGGCTATAATGTCTTATTTGTTGATTTATATTAAAAACCTTGTAAACTTCAAAATCTTCAATATGTTTTGTTCAGTGGTGCAACTTTTTTACTCGCCCTTTAGCTTTTTGTACATTGGTAATCTATTTTTATATCACAAACATTTTTCTCTGCATCTTCTCCTTGAATTCTGAACGTGGAAAGTGCTTGCAAGCTGGTATTTAAGCTATAACATTTTTCTTGATTCCTTTTGGAAGCTCTGATAAGTAAAGTAAAAATTGTGCTATGTGTTTCCTTACTTACCCACTACTGGTATTTGATTTTCTCCCATGCTTTTACCTTAAATTTTTTTACAAGACATCATTACATTTATTAGCTAGTTAAATAGTGAGGTGAGATGAATTGTACATTTGTTGTTCTATTATTTTGTTCTAAACTTTGCAGTTTGCATATAGGTTTGGTTTGTGATAATGTTATGGGGACAAGGAGCATCTCGGCATACCCATGCCTGGAAGTTTATGCAAAGTTCCAGGATATTCAATCATTATCCTTCACGTATTATTTACAATTTTAGCATTAAACATGCTCTGTGTTAAACCTTATATTACCCTGTGCAAGTCTTGCAGGATTGAGACTTATCTGAGTATGACAGGTGATTGATTTTATATAAAAATCCTTGCTGCTTCAATAGCTCTTCATTCTTTAGCCCTCTAGGGATTCTTTATTTCTTATGTTTGCAGTGTTTTTGTGATTTGGTCATCATTTTTTTATTTTCAGTTTCAGTAAAATTTAAACAAGTAATTTTTTTCCAGCGGTTTTTTACTCATATATATGATTAGGTTATACTGTCCCTCTACTCTAGCATTACTAGGGCATGGTTGCAAAGTAGGACACATAGTTATTAAAGTTGAGGAAGCTGGAGTTAAGGGTGAATGGTTGCTAAAGGTCTAATCATTGAACAGATTGACAGGTCAGTCCCTGATTCAATTTAGAGGAGAGAAAGTAGGAGAATATCATTAGAGTCATAGGAATTACTGACCTAGAGTTCTGGGAGCAAACTAGCATTCTAGAATTTATTTTCTCTCACCTTACTGTTCGGGGTGGAAAAAGAAGGCTGTTAAATGTCTCTTTACAGAAACAAAAAAGTAGGTTTGGGCACATCCAGTAGTTTCTTCAGCAGGTATACTTGATTGACTTGACAAAGGCTCATGGGAGCCAAAACGTTGTCTAAATATTTGTACTACACAATAAAGTCTATCTGCTGAAGAAACTAATGGGTGTGCCCAAACCTACTTTTTGGTTTCATTAGATTTGTCTGGGCTGGGGCCCTCCCTGTTTTGGAGCACCCCATTGGGAGTACTCCCGGAAAAAATGTGTTTGCAAGGTCCTCTGAAAATTCTACAAGGCAAATGTCTTTCCACAGACAGATCTTTTGCACTAATAGCTCTTTTGCATTCTAGTGTTCTAGAGCTTGTGTAGTGCCTATTTTTCAATAAAAACATGTTGACTTTTTTTTTACTTACCTTTCCAACAGCACCCTTCAGTGCTGCTGCAGATTAATCTTTCCGTTACGTCATCTGGCTCTCTAGGACATGGTCGAATCCAATACTCCACTTAGAGGACCATTATGGACTGATGCACATGTATGTCAAGTGCTGAACGTGCATCCAGATGCTTCTCATAGGAAAACAATGAATTTAATATGGGTTATATTTGGTCACATATCCAAGCTTCATTTGGATGTTGCAGAGAAAGCACTTCAGGCAAGTAGAAGTGTGTTTAGTACAGAGCCACTACACCCAGATTACTTAATTGAATGAAGTGGTCTGGGTGACTTAAATGGTAATCATTAATAATATTACATTTATCTACAAAGCATGAACATGTTCTACAGCACTGTGCATTAGTTACATTAACAAAGGGTGATAGCACTATATAATTAGACAAACTGCTATAAAAGGCAAGAAAAACACTGCTTTTGAACCTAAAATTTAGCATCTAAATACTTTTTTAAAGTGCAGAATTAGATATCTATGACATTTCAGTGCATAAGGAAAGTAAGTACATTTATAATCAATCTTCACAGTATTTACTCATCATAAGAATTGAATGACATAGGGACTAGTATATGATTTTGTATGCTATCTTCACAATCTTAATCACTGTAAAAATATACATAGTGTAAAACCATAAAAACAAATATACACAGTTTAACATGCTAAACACTTACAAATAGACAACACTGCAGATAAAACAGGGTAGAGGGGGCTCCGCCACACTCCTGATAATTTAGGCTATTAATACCAGCATTGAAAGCACTTTGGGATGAATCCAGTGTGGTTTAAGCTCCTCAATCTGCCTGACATGCTGTATAAAAGCATGTGACCTGTCGGGAGCTCACTTACCCCACATGGGGCGATTGCAGCCTGTGAGCTGTCGTTCTTGCTTATATAACTGCACAATTAAAATGAAGAATGTAAAAAAGCAGCATATAGAAAGCACAGTATGGTCCTTAGGACCCATTTGATCACCGTGTCCAATATCCTGTCCTGAAGCTGACTCTGGGTCCGTACTCTGTTGTCAAAGGAGAGGTTTATTTCCTGATACAATCCCTTATCTGCAGCTTGGCTAGGGCTAATGAAGTAAAATGCTCTGTGCCAACATGTTTTATTTACAGGATTCATATCAGTGTGAAAAGGTTGTGCATGTGCCAGGAAATAGCAAGAAATCTTACATAGTCTGGGAAAATATTCACTTTCCGCTCACATTTAATCGCTTTTCCCTTCCCTCATACTTTATGACGGACCGCCTGGCCCCCTGGCCGGGTACCTCCGTCAATCACTGCTTCCTAGTAATTGCGAACACCATAAGCACTGTACTGGAACACCATAACCACCGGAGCCCCCATGAACCACCGCAGCTTGGTTAGGGTCTCGCTGTTCTCCACCCACCCTGGACCCAAGACCAGGATCCAGCTTCCAGTGGGTAGACCTCTCCTAGTCCAGAGAGCGTAGAAGGAACAGCTCTTATAAGAGCTAGTGATTATAGTCAGGGGAGTATTGTGATTATAGCAATCCCCAGAGTGAATGTAGTTGTCCAATCCCCCAAACATGAGCCAAGACTTAATGAAGGGATAAACGAATCTCTCTTTAATGGGAATCACACTTAGCCTTATATGACAATCCCCATGCAAGGGGTATGCCCACAGGGACCTTGTGTGGGACTGGTTTGCAATTTAACAGACCAATAACAATAAGGTTACAAGGCACAACACTACCACACACAGCACACAATCCCTCCCCTCTGCTTGGGAGATAATTGGATCAGTAACTGTACTAATTCTAATCCAATTATCTCCAAAGCAGAGGGGAGGGATTGTGTGCTGTGTGTGGGCGTGTCCTCTCGCGATCCCTCCTCTCCACAGCAGATCCTCAACCAGGTCCTGGGGGTAGTATCCACTGACCCCATCCCAGCAGAAGAGCTGGAATCAGGGCAGGGCGCTGCTGGCCTGTGCCTTACCTGCCCCCTTGTTATAGGGCAGGACTATGCACCAGTCCACCCAGCGGAAGAGCTGGCCTCTGCCCTCCCCTTTCCCTTTGTCTAGGGCCTGAATACCCGCAGGCCACCCCAGCAGAAGCGCTGGCAACAGGCCTGTTTGCCAGCCTCCTACCCTGTGACTATGGTCCCTGCAATAGACCTGGCTAAAATACTTTGAAATGTCTTTTTTCATGTGAGTTATGTACTTTTGTACTCTAGACAGAGAGATCTGTTTCCCTGTTTTGGGTATTGGACCATGTGCACGGTCGGTCAAAAATAAGACTTCCAGGGAATTCCTGAACCCCTAAACTGATCTGGGTGATTTTTGGATATGTTGGTCACCCAGATCTTGGCTATCAGGGGATGTAACATTTGTGGTGTTTTATGTATTTTTAGGGTACTTTTGGGATGTTTTAAGAAAGTAAGTTTTTTCTGTGCTTGGAGAGAATTGGATCAGAAGTAGTACAGTTACTGATCCAATTATCTCCCAAGCAGGGAGGAGGGATTTTATGTTTGTTATGGGAGTGTTGGGCATGTAATCACTGTTCTTATTGGTTTGTGTCTTAGTGTTGGAGTCCCCAACAAGGTCCATGTGGGTGTACCCCTTGCATGGGGATTGTCATAAAAGGCAAAGTGTGGCTCCCATTAAATTGAGATTCGTATACCCCTTCGTGAAGTCTTGGCTCATGTTTGGGGGAATCGAGAACTACATTCACTATTGGGATTGCTATATCACAATACTCCCCTGAGTATAATCACTAGCTCTAATAAGAGCTGTTCATGCTATGCTCTCTGGACTAGGAGAGGTCTGACCACTGAAAGCTGCATCCTGGTCTTGGGTCCAGGGTGGGTGGAGGATGGCGAGACACCAACCAAGCTGCAGTGGTTCGTGGGGTCTACGGTGGTTATTGTGTTCCAGTACAGTGCTTATGGTGCTGTAGCGTTACTTACCTTAACCGGGGGCCGGTCGCGGTCCTCTCTTCAAGCCGCGCGCGGTCCTGCGGCTGCACGAGCCGCGCGCGGCTCATCCAACTACTTCGGATGGAGGGCGGGCAGTGACCGCGTGAGGCGGTCACGTGTCCCGCCTGAATCTAAGAGCGCGCCGCGAGTCTCGGGCGCGCTCTTAAAGGGACAGTGGGTGCCTAAATTGGAAAAGGCATCCCATTGGTCCCTGTCATGCCACACTCCCCATACACTTACCTTTTGGGGGCGTGGATATGACAGGGACCAATCAAATTAGATGTTTAGGTATTTATACTCACCTTCTTCCCTTTGTTCCTTGCCCTATCGTGGTTTCTGTTTCAGTTCCCTTTAGCGCTTGTAGTGTTCAGTTGTGTTTTCTCGTATTGACTTTGGCTTCGTATTCTGACTTCGTTTTCGCTTTATCCTTATCTGTACTGTTTGCCGGCTTGCTGTTTTCCGTGTACCAGACCCCGGCTTGTCCTAGTTTACGCTGTCTCTCTGTGCCCTTGACCTCGGTTTGTTCCTGGCTCTGTCTTCTCTCATATACGTCGAGTCCGGCCATTCTAAGGTCCGGTAGACGTATCTCTCCTCTGTATTTGCCTCTGTTTAGCTGGATCCTGCGTGTAGGGGTATATTCTCGTTACATTACGATGGGGCCATGGACCCCGCAGATTTAGCTCAACAGATGGCGTCCCATGAGGCAAGATTTGTAGAGCAGGATCACCGTATGGATCAAATAGCTCAGGCTCTCCAGACGCTCCTAGCTAGAACCGTTCCAGCAACTACACCTAACCCTCCTACGCCCCTTCTCCCTGAAGTATCTACTTTGCCTAATACTTCGGCCCATTTAACACCTCCTCCTAGGTATGGAGGGGACTCTAAGACTTGCAGAGGGTTTATTAATCAGATTGAATTTCACTTTGAAATGTATCCACGTTCATTTCCCACAGAGAGGTCTAAGGTTGGGTTCTTTATGCACCAACTTACCGATAAGGCACTTGAGTGGGCAAATCCTATTTGGGAAGCTAATGGGCCTATGGTACATGATTTCAACAGTTTTCTTACGGCTTTTCGTAGAACTTTTGACACAATGAAAAGGTCAAAGAATGCCGCGAGAGCATTAATGAGAATTAAACAGGGTTCTAGGTCTGTGGCTGATTATGCTATTCAGTTTCGCACTCTTGCTTCGCAGGTAGATTGGACCAACAATGGGTTAACTACTGCCTTTATGGAAGGTTTGTCAGATACGATATTGGATGAGGTAGCAGCTAAGGAGCTTCCTATTGCCTTAGAGGACCTTATCGATTACCTCATTGATATTGATAATAGAATTCGTGACAGGCTCTATACCAAGAACAGGAATAGACGTTTTGTTACACCCATTAACCCCAGAGTTAATATACCAGAGAGTGTTAAAGTGTCTGAGGAGGAACCTATGCAATTAGGGGTTGCCAAACTCTCTGATACTGAGAAATTACATAGGAGAAGGGAGGGACTCTGCCTATACTGTGGTAGGAGAGACCATATGGTAAAGGAATGTCCTTTACTCCCGGAAAACTCTCGCACCTAAGACCTTATAGGGGACTGGCCTTGGGTGTGATATCTAAGTCTCCTAAATTGCCTCCTAACCGCTTGCTTCTCCCGGTTTCTTTATATATGGGAGAGATTTGTATAGTTGACAACATATATGCTCTGGTTGACTCTGGGGCAGCTGAAAATTTTATAGACTCTGGCTTTATAAAGAGAAACAACATTCCCATCAGAGAGAAGGAGATACCCTTGGCCGTTGAGGCCATAGATGGTAGACCATTAAGTTCTCCAGTTGTTACTCATGAGACTGAACCACTACACATGTACACAGGGGTTTTACACTACGAAACCATTCGATTCCAGGTTATCACCTCTCCCTCTTCACAGTTAGTATTAGGGTATCCATGGTTACGTGCTCACAATCCCATTTTTGACTGGGAGACAGGGCAAATAAAATCATGGAGTAAGGCCTGCCACGAGTCTTGTACGTTGGAAGTCACACCTTTGAATTCTATTGAGGTACCTACCAGTCCTCCTTTGTCTATGGTTATACCCCCTCAGTATTTATCTCTAAAGACTGTTTTCGATAAAAGGGAGGCTGAGAAATTACAGCCTCACAGACCCTATGATTGCGCTATTGACTTGTTGCCTGGCACTATACCTCCAAAGGGCAGGGTGTACCCCTTATCGGTTCAAGAAAACCGTGTCATGGAGGAGTACATCAAGGAATCATTAGAAAAAGGGTTTATTAGGAGATCCTCTTCTCCAGCTGGAGCAGGGTTCTTCTTTGTATCGAAGAAAGAAGGTGATTTAAGACCGTGTATAGATTATAGAGGTCTAAACAAAATCACTATCAAAAATGCATACCCTATACCTTTGATTACAGAATTATTTGACAGGCTGAAACATGCCACTGTGTTCACTAAATTAGACCTTAGGAATGCATACAATTTGATACGTATAAAGGAAAATCACGAATGGAAGACTGCATTCAACACTAGATCCGGTCATTACGAATACACTGTTATGCCATTTGGGCTTTGCAATGCCCCAGCAGTATTCCAAGAATTTATTAATGATGTATTGAGAGATTTTATTCACACATTTGTTATCGTATACTTGGACGACATTTTAATATATTCTGCAGATATACACACTCATCACAGACATGTTACGACAGTTTTGAAGACCCTTCTTGCTAATGGTCTTTATTGCAAGCTAGAAAAATGTCTGTTTGACCAAACCGAAGTCCAGTTCTTGGGGTATTTGATTTCCGCTAAAGGTTTTCGTATGGATCCCCAGAAGCTAGCTGCTGTAATAGAATGGCCTCTACCGCAAGGTCTGAAAGCTATTCAGCGTTTTCTTGGGTTCTCCAATTATTATAGACGTTTTATCAAAGGTTTCTCGTCCATTGTAGCACCTATCACCCGTATGACTAAAAAGGATGGCAATACTCGTGTTTGGTCTACCGAGGCACTTCAGGCTTTTGAATTTCTTAAAACTAAGTTCGCCTCTGCACCTATTTTACAGCATCCTGTCCCCTCACTGCCCTATATACTTGAAGTTGATGCTTCGGATATTGGGGTAGGTGCTGTCTTGTCCCAAAGAGAGTCGCCTGAGAAGCCATTGCATCCATGCGGCTTCTTTTCTAAACAAATGTCCAAAGCAGAGAAAAATTATGATGTGGGTAATCGTGAACTCCTTGCTATTATTTTAGCACTTAAAGAGTGGAGACATTTGTTAGAGGGAACTAAGGATCCTATCCTCATTTTTACGGATCACAAGAACCTATCCTATCTTAGCGAAGCCAAAAGATTGTCTTCCAGGCAGGCTAGGTGGTCACTATTTTTGTCTCGTTTCAATTTTATTATCACCTATAGGCCAGGTGATCGCAACACTAAAGCAGACGCTCTGTCCAGACAGTTCGAAACTACTGACAAACAGGAGATTGATGTTACTCCTGTCATTCCCCCAGACAGGATAATAGCTACTACTATTTTGTCTATTTCCTCGTCCCTCTTGCAGACCATACAAGCGAAACAAAGCATGGCACCTAGCGAGAGGCCTAATGATAAACTGTTCGTTGATGTTCCTGAGAGACGGGATATTATGTCATTATATCATGATACTAAGACCGCTGGACATCCTGGTATTTCCAAAACGGTGTCAGCTGTTTCTCGGTATTTTTGGTGGGATTCCTTACGAAAGGATGTCACTGACTATATAAGTGCTTGTACTACTTGTGCCTGTATGAAATCCTCCCGTAGAGTTCCTTGTGGGCTGTTGCATCCGTTACCCGTTCCCGAGAGACCTTGGTCTAACCTGTCCATGGATTTTATTGTTGAATTACCCCCTTCAAATGGTAACACAGTAATCCTGATGATAGTGGATCGGTTCTCCAAAATGGCTCACTTCGTGTCTCTTCGCAAGTTGCCCACATCTAAGGAACTGGCTCATATCTTCGCTAGAGAAGTATTTCGATTACATGGGATTCCCGTATCTATTGTATCCGATAGGGGTAGCCAATTTATTTCCAGGTTCTGGAGGGCCTTTTGTTCAGAAATGGGTATTTCTCTCTCATTTTCTTCCGCTTATCATCCCCAGTCTAATGGGGCTGCTGAACGTGCCAACCAGTCTCTGGAGCAATACCTCCGTTGTTTTGTGTCTCACCATCAGGACAATTGGTCTGACCTGCTTCCTTGGGCTGAATTTGCTCGGAATAACGCCACTCATGATTCTTCCGGCAAGAGCCCTTTTTACGTTGTCTATGGCCAGCATCCCGTTGTTCTTCCGGCTGCATTCTCCTCACAGGGCATACCAGTTCTGGATGAGCATTTGGCTGGTTTGCGTAATACTTGGGAGCAGGTTCAGCGTTCTTTGGTGGACTCTGCTACTCGCCAGAAGGCTCAGGCTGACAAGCATCGCAGAGCAGCTCCGTCCTATGTTGTGGGGGACAGGGTTTTGCTTTCCACCGGAATATTCGTCTCCGGTTGCCTTCTATGAAATTGGCTCCCCGCTTCATTGGACCTTATCGTATTATACATAAGGTTAATCCTGTTTCTTATGCCTTAGGCCTGCCCAAGAATCTACGTATTCCTAATGTTTTTCACACCTCATTGTTGAAACCTTTCGTACGCAACCGCTATACTCGGCATACTCCTCCTCCCCCTCCTATCTCGGTGGAGGGTCATGAGGAGTTTGAAGTGTCTGCTGTTCTTGACTCTCGTTTCCTTAGGGGTCGACTTCAGTACTTGGTACATTGGAAGGGTTATGGGCCTGAGGAGCACAGTTGGATTTCGGCTGATGCTGTCCATGCTCCCGTCTTGTGCGCTCTTTCCATTCTCGTTTTCCTGCCAGGCCTGGTCCTACCCGCCCGGGGGGCGTGTCCTCAGGGGGGGGTACTGTAGCGTTACTTACCTTAACCGGGGGCCGGTCGCGGTCCTCTCTTCAAGCCGCGCGCGGTCCTGCGGCTCATCCAGCTACTCGGATGGAGGGCGGGCAGTGACCGCGTGAGGCGGTCACGTGTCCCGCCTGAATCTAAGAGCGCGCCGCGAGTCTCGGGCGCGCTCTTAAAGGGACAGTGGGTGCCTAAATTGGAAAAGGCATCCCATTGGTCCCTGTCACGCCACACTCCCCATACACTTACCTTTTGGGGGCGTGGATGTGACAGGGACCAATCAAATTAGAGGTTTAGGTATTTATACTCACCTTCTTCCCTTTGTTCCTTGCCCTATCGTGGTTTCTGTTTCAGTTCCCTTTAGCGCTTGTAGTGTTCAGTTGTGTTTTCTCGTATTGACTTTGGCTTCGTATTCTGACTTCGTTTTCGCTTTATCCTTATCTGTACTGTTTGCCGGCTTGCTGTTTCCGTGTACCAGACCCCGGCTTGTCCTAGTTTACGCTGTCTCTCTGTGCCCTTGACCTCGGTTGTTCCTGGCTCTGTCTTCTCTCATATACGTCAAGTCCGGCCATTCTAAGGTCCGGTAGACGTATCTCTCCTCTGTATTTGCCTCTGTTTAGCTGGATCCTGCGTGTAGGGGTATATTCTCGTTACAGGTGCTTGCAAGTACTAGGAAGCAGCGATTGACAGAGGTACCTGACGGGGTGCCAGGTGATCTGCCACATATTTGATCCAAATTGCTTTATAAAGGGAGTATCAATGGATAAGGGAGAAGCTAATTTCCTCCATATGAAACAACATGCAGTGTGCAATACCAGGCGCTAAAAGTAAAGTGCAGCCAGTGTCACAGTGGAATAAATTACAAATAATTTCACTCTTAAGATAAATACAAACAATAGTTAGTAGACAGCGCAAACACCACACATTCTGATATAAAGTCTGTGTGTACAAACCACAACACATAAATTGTATAATATGTGACAGACAATACTAAAATAAATGTACTGAGTGGTAATAAAATATACATAAGAACCATACCATAAACAGGTTATAAAGTACCCCTGAAATAAAAAGAGAAATAGCCTCTCATAGGGCAACCCAATAGTATGCAGTAATATAGAGGTAGAATAGAGAAGTCTAATAGGTATCACACTCACATTTCCTTGAGCCTGTAAATGATAACTGGCTCAGGTAGTATAGCCTTTGTGGCACAATACTTCCAATGGATAGGATGACTATCTTGATCCCCAGAATAGGAGAAAGGCAAACCAAGTTAAAATTATGTAAATTATTATAACACACATAAAAACCTTACATCAAGGTAACTGGAATGCCACAGTCCAAAAGCACAACACGTTTCAACGCTCCTCTTGCGTCTTCCTCAGGTGCAAAGACTATCCTATGTCCTATCAGTCTTTTAAATCCGGGTTTGGTGCCGAAATTGGAATTTCAGATTCCAACCACCTATGTATAATACTCTCTTAATTGGAGGGCATATTTCTCATATCCTCACAAGTGCCATAATTACGGCCGCACAAGCGCGACACGTCACTTCTGGTTCTGCCAGATGTGTTCCAGCGGCCATCTAGAAATAGTGTATGCGTTCCAAATGCATCTGAAACTTCCTCAAGGTTCTCATCATTCACCTCTCCTTCCTGCATACTCGGAATAAGTTCCAAAGGCACCATTTTAGTTGTGGAAGGGCATAAAGGGCCAATAGTCATATTAAAAAATAATAAAATGGACTCATAATGAAGGGCATAAACACATACATAAAAAAACGAAAAAACATTATATTAAGACCAGAAGATAAGCTCATTCAATCAATCCATAAAACACATATATAAAAATTACATAAAAAGATGTTTTCAATTTTATTAAAATACAATTCTAAAAATCAAAGTCAAAATTAAGACCCATTAGAGAGAGGGGGGTTTCCATACAAAAAATCCAATTAATTTCTGTTTTATTTATAATCTTTAAAAAATCACCCCCTCTCCAAAGTTTCTTCACTTTTTGTATACCTACAGTTTCAAGAAAAAGTATGTGAGCCCTTTGGAATGAAATGGATTTCAGCACAAATTGGTAATAAAATGTGATCTGATCATCACCTAAGTCACAACAATAGACAATCACAGTCTGTGTAAACTAATAACACACAAACAATGAAATGTTGCCATGTTTTTATTGAACACACCATGTAAACATTCACAGTGCAGGTGGAAAAAGTGTGCGAACCCTTGGATTTAATAACTGGTTGAACCTCCTTTGGCAGCAATAACTTCAACCAAACGTTTCCTGTAGTTGCAGATCAGACGTGCACAACGGTCAGGAGTAATTCTTGACCATTCCTCTTTACAGAACTGTTTCAGTTCAGCAATATTCTTGGGATGTCTGGTGTGAATCGATTTCTTGAGGTCATGCCACAGCATCTCAATCGGGTTGAGGTCAGGACTCTGACTGGGCCACTTCTGTTGTTGATTTACTTCTATGCTTTGGGTCATTGTCCTGTTGCAACACCCATCTTCTGCTGAGCTTCAGCAGGTAGACAGATGGCCTTAAGTTCTCCTGCAAAATTTCTTGATAAACTTGGGAATTCATTTTTCCTTCGATGATAACAATCCGTCCACGCCCTGACGCAGCAAAGCAGCCCCAAACCATGATGCCCCCACCACCATACTTCACAGTTGGGATGAGGTTTTGATGTTGGTGTGCTGTGCCTTTTTTTCACCACACATAGTGTTGTGTGTTTCTTCCAAACAACTCAACTTGGTTTCATCTGTCCACAGAATATTTTGCCAGTACTGCTGTGGAACATCCAGGTGCTCTTGTGCAAACTGTAAACATGCAGCAATGTTTTGTTTGGACAGTAGTGGCTTCCTCTGTGGTATCCTCCCATGAAATCCATTCTTGTTTAGTGTTTTACGTATTGTAGATTCGCTAACAGGGATGTTAGCATTTGCCAGTGACTTTTGTAAGTCTTTAGCTGACACTCTAGAATTCAGATTCACCTCATTGAGCAGTCTGCACTGTGCTCTTGCAGTCATCTTTACAGGACGGCCACTCCTAGGGAGAGTAGCAGCAGTGCTGAACTTTCTCCATTTATAGACAATTTGTCTTACCGTGGACTGATGAACAGCAAGGCTTTTGGAGATACTTTTATAACCCTTTCCAGCTTTATGCAAGTCAACAATTCTTAATCGTAGGTCTTCTGAGAGCTCTTTTGTGCGAGGCATCATTCACATCAGGCAATGCTTCTTGTGAAAAGCAAACCCAGAACTGGTGTGTGTTTTTTATAGGGCAGGGCAGCTGTAACCAACACCTCCGATCTCATCTCATTGATTGGACTCCAGTTGGCTGACATCTCACTCCAATTAGCTCTTGGAGATGTCATTAGTCTAGGGGTTCACATACTTGTTCTACCTGCACTGTGAATGTTTACATGGTGTGTTCAATAAAAACATGGCAACATTTCATTCTTTGTGTGTTATTAGTTTAAGCAGACTGTGATTGTCTATTGTTGTGACTTAAATGATGATCAGATCACATTTTATGACCAATTTGTGCAGAAATCCATATCATTCCAAAGGGTTCACATACTTTTTCTTGCAACTGTATAAAATGTAAATTCTTAAAATCACAATTGTGGCATTCATAAAAATGGGCAGAAACTGAATGATTCAGGTGATTCAGATTTTGCTAAGAGCTTTCTTTTTTACTGTTACAGGTAAGATTCATCTATAGGAAAAGGTTACTGATTGCACAATTTTTGATTTCCTGTTGGAAATTGGCATTTGATTTGATTAGCTAGGTGCATGCTATTGATTATTAGTTAATTGGATGTGATTGGAGATATTCTGGAGAGTGCTGCTTCTAAGTGTGTGATTGAAGATATTCTGGAGAGTGCTCTTTCTAAGTGTGTGATTGGAGATATTCTGGAGATAAACTGGAGGTAATCTGAGGTATACAGGAGGACAAAAAAAAATAAAAAATTAAGATTTGTTTGATTTAAATTATTCACCTCATTAAAATGGCAGACTAAGTTCAGTGTAATAGTTGTTATGCATTTGTTTCACGTTCCACTTTTTGAAGATTTGGATGCTGTCTAATCTGTAGACAGTTCTCTATATTGCGGCAGGAGATTGTATTTTTGAATTCTGAGATTTGTTAATTATTTGGAAACAAACTCAGGGTGGAACTGCTGCAAAGCCACTGCCGCAGAGACGTACTAGGAATGGAAGATGGATTACTGTAGGATCTGGTAGGCTTAGAGTTGTGGATAAAAGGCATATTTTACAGTCTGTTGCTCATTTTCAGCACTTTCAGAGTGTAATGGTTTTATGGTGACAGGCTCAGGCACCAAGTGTAGTGGGGTTATGGAGACAGGCACTGAGGGTAGTGGTGTTGTGGAGACAGGCTCAGGCACTGAGGGTAGTGGTGTTGTGGAGACAGGCTCAGGCACTGAGGGTAGTGGTGTTATGGAGACAGGCTCAGGCACCTATATGAGGAGATGGGAGGAATTGTTTGTATGGTGTTGGGACAACCTGGTGCTCTGGAGGAGATGTATCGATAATAATGTTATGGAGTTAGGAGTGTTGCCAAGGGTCAATTTACCCGCCTTACGCATAATTTTTCTCATCCTCAAGATTTCAAGTATCAATCCCAACATATCAAAAGCAAACTTTTGGAGAAGGGATATAAGAGGAATGCCTTGGAAAAAGAGATCCGCTTTGTTTCCGAAATGGAGAGGAATATTTTACTGACTGATAAGCCAAGGTCGGGTCCTTCGAATTACACATTTAAATCCACTGAGGGTAGTGGTGTTGTGGAGACAGGCACAGGCACTGAGTGTAATGGTGTTGTGGAGACAGGCTCAGGCACAAAGTGTAGTGGTGTTGTGGAGACAGGCTTGGAGACTATGGTGAGGCCTAATAAAAAGCAGTTGTTGTTAGGGGATTCTATCATTAGAGGTGTGGAGATGGACAATGGTGGCCTTGTGAGATGTCTTCCCGGAGCTACTGCTCACAGAGACAGGAGACCTATTTGTAGTATTGTTAAGTGAGCTAAGCAGGAAGGGGAATTGGATGTACTTGTCCATCTAGGGACAAATGACTTGGCTTCATTGTTTGGCTTCATTGTTTTTGCCAATGATATACAGCAGGTTGCTTCCACACTGTCATTATCTGAAGTTCTGCCTGTGCTTAATGCTCAGAACGACAGGCGGATGCGTATTAGGGACTTGGTGAATGGTGTTGGGAGCATTTGGCTTTATTTCTCAGAAGGTTCCCGTAGCAAGTGGGTTAAAAAATGATAAGCTTAGAGTCATGTCTACAAATGCTCGAAGTTTAGGGAATAAGATCCATGAACTTGTAGCAATAATGGCAACTGAGAATGCAGATTTAGTGACTATTATTGAGACATGGTATAATGAGAAAAATGACTGAGACATAGCAATATCAGGGTACTCTTTATATAGAAAATACAGGGAAGGCAAGACAGGGGGAGGGGTTGCCCTGTATGTGAAGGATAGCATAAAATCAAGCCTTATAAAAGTTAGTGAGGCAAATATAGAGTCCATTTTGGTTAAGGTAGGAGTTGGTATTCACACAGTAACTTGTGTAGGTATGATTTATAGGCCCCTAGGACAAATAGAAGAGTTAGATAATCTACTGGTTGAGGAAATAGCTAAAATGACAATGAAGGGGGAAGTTATCATCATGGGTGACTTTACCCCTTAAGGACCAAACTTCTGGAATAAAAGGGAATCATGACATGTCACACATGTCATGTGTCCTTAAGGGGTTAAGCTTCCTGATGTGAATTCGAAAACCAAAATAGCTGCTTGTGCCAGAAGCACACATATTCTAAACTCCCTACTGGGATTGTCTCTAAAACAAGTCATTGAGGAATTTGTTCAGTATTTACAGATGAAAATGAAGGAAAGGGGGCTCACTTATGAAAAAGGACAAATTAGTTATTTTTCACCTGTGAGTTTACAGAGGAAGAGGTTCTAGTTCGACTGTCAAAAGTAAAGACAGATAAGTCAATGGGACCTGATGGACTACACCCAAAGTTATTAAAAGAGCTTAGTGGTGTACTGGCAAAACCATTAACAGGTTTATTTAACCAATTATTGTTAACAGAATTAGCCCCAGAAGATTGAAAGTTGGCTAATGTTGTGCCCATTCACAAGAAAGGCAGTAGGGAAGAGTTAGGCAACTGTAGGCCAGTAAGCATTACTTCAGTAGTGGGAAAAGTAATGGAAACCATGTTAAAGGATAGGATTGTTGAATCGCCAACATCTATCTGATGCTGTTGGGAAAAGATTGTGGATATGTGACATGAGTAATGCCATCTCGCAATTCTTTTGTAATTACTCTCTTAAGTATTACTATCGATAGAGGATTTATGTATTTGTAAAAATATTTTCGTCCATTCATCAGGAGTTATCTCTATGTCAAGGTTTCTAGACCATCAGTGGGTAAAGGACGGTGGTTTACCAGTAAATTCTTGATGTAGTATAGTATAGAATAGAGAGCTGTTTTTTGGGGGGGAATTGTGTGCAATGTGCAATATGTTTAAAAGTTTGTGATATTTTGTTTATTAACCATCAATTCTAGCATTCATTTTCAATATATTTATCTGACATAGCCATCCAAAATGGGGCATATGTCAATTAGTAAGATCACAAGAGATTTCCTACAAGAGTTGTAGCTTAGCCAGATAGTGGGGAAGTAGTAATCCAGTGTAATTTGAATGGCCATGGGAGCCCATGTGAAAGGAATATTTTCCTTAATTGCTTCTGTGGACAGGTGTATACTTTTATACAGGTAATGAGCTGAAATTAGGATCATTCCCTTTAAGAGAGTCCCTTTAAGACAGACAGATTTCTTGCTGATTAAATGGTGGATCAAATAATTATTTCACTTATTGACATGCAAATCAATTAATAACTTTTTTGACATGCGGTTTTCTGGATTTCTTTTTTTATGCAGTTTCTCACTGTTAAAATACACCTACCATTAAAATCTTTTTTTTGTCAGTGGACAAAGTTCAAAATCAGCAGGGGATCAAATACTTTTTTTCCCTCACTGTATGGGGTGTGCCAACTGTCATATAGTTGAGCCAAGTCTAGTAACTCATTAATTAGTTTTCAGTGGATGACTTGTATGTTTGGGTCATAGAAGAGGTGTCAAGCGTAGTGTATACAGTGGTATTTAAATCACCCCTAGATTAATAAGCCTTCAACAAATTTATCAACCAATTGTAGGTATTTGCGTAGAGTTTTACATTGTTTCTTATTTGAAAGGTGGATATGAAATAGTGTGACCATTGTTCGCCTTATTAGACTTTCACCATAATAGGCCTGCCTGTATCGTCTGATTAATGTGCTGTGTAATTAAATGGTAGGTAGGCAGCTATCAATATTACTACCCCTCATAATTTAGATTTAATATGATTGTTAAATTAATCATTATACAATCTTCGATTACTGAGAGGCGGAGCAGCCCCTTATCATAAATGGGTCTCTTGAAGAAAGGCCATATTAGACTTTAATTTGTGAAGTTCTGACAGTGTTATGGAATTCTTCTCTGGAGAGTTTAAGCCCCTAGTATGTAGGGTGACTACAGGTATGTTAAATCAAGAGTGGATCAGCACTATCAGGCCACAGAAACCGGCAGCACACCTATAGAAATGAGGTTCCCTCCCAAACCCTACAGATAAAGGATATTCAAAGAGAGAAAAGGTAGCGCCTATGTATATGAATTATTAAATTTAAAAATACAAATGTCCAGATAAAACAATCCAAATAGACTTTTAAAAAAGCAGCAAACTGTTGATAGCAGTTCCTAGATCAAACGTAACTTGGGATCCAGTAGAACATGTACAAAAGCAGAGAGAGGGACTCCAGTGGTACAGTATGTATGTAGACTCTATTGAGATATTAATGAGGTAGATATTACTCACATTTACCAGAGCTAAATCTAACTCACTGCTTGATGTATAGGGCGCTGGTGGAACCTGCGTCTCCTACCCCCCGGCGACAGTTGAAAATAAAAAATAAATAAGCTGTTTATAGTAAAAACAATAAAACATTTAGAACAAATTACATACATTGCATAAGTATTGAGATAAGACAAAAGTCATCGGCGTCTGTCCCTGAATGGATGAAATGCAATCAGGAACCAAGGATTTGTGTTTGGTCCAAGATGAATGCTTGGGCGATTGTTGTGGAGTAGAGATGTCCCGAACAGTTCGCCGGCGGACAGTTCCCGGCGAACATCGCATGTTCGCGTTCGCCACGGCGGGCGAACATATGCGATGTTCGGTCCGCCGCCTATTCCATATCATTGAGTTAACTTTGACAACACCCCCACCTGCCACACGGGGGGGGGGGTTGTCAAAGTTAACTCAATGATATGGGGGGGGGGACCTACTGTCCTCCCCCCGGCCCCCACCCGTGAGCGGTGGGTGGGGGCCCTAAAAAAAACAATAGGGGGGGAACTTCTGTCCCCCCCCGGCCCCCACCCCTGAGTGGTGGGTGGGGGCCCTAAATACTAAGAAGGGGGGGACCTAATGTCCTCCCCCCTGGCCCCCACCCCTGAGCTGTGGGTGGGGGCCCTAAATTGGAATAAGGGGGGGACCTAAGGTCCTCCCCCCTGGCCCCCACCCCTGAGCGGCGGGTGGGGGCCCTAAATACTAAAAGGGGAGGGGGGACCTAAGGTCCTCCCCCCCTGGCCCCCACCCCTGAGCGGCGGGTGGGGGCCCTAAATACTAAAATGGGGGTGGGGACCTAAGGTCCTCCCCCCCTGGCCCCCACCCCTGAGCGGCGGGTGGGGGCCCTAAATACTAAAATGGGGGGGGGACCTAAGGTCCTCCCCCCCGGCCCCCACCCCTGAGCGGCGGGTGGGGGCCCTAAATACTAAAAAGGGGGGGGACCTAAGGTCCTCCCCCCCTGGCCCCCACCCCTGAGCGGCGGGTGGGGGCCCTAAAAAAAATTTCCCCCCCACCCCCCAGGTGACTAGGGGTCCCCAAACCCCTAGTCACCACCTCCCCCCCAAAAAAAAACATTATCCCCCTACCTACCCCCCTCACCCTAAAAATAATAAGGGGGGGCACCTTTAACTAAGTACCTGTAAAATGAAAAAAAAACAACTTACCATTCGATGTTTTCTTTCTTCTAAATCTTCTTTTTTCAGTCCCAAAAAAGGCCAAATAAAAAACCATAATAACCGACGCAATTAAAAAAAACAAAAAAAAAAACGAGCGCAAAAAAATAATAATCCATCTTCACCCAGTGAGGGCTCCGTGCAGACTGAGCTCTGCAGGGCGGGGGAAGGCTTATAAAGCCTTGCCCCGCCCTGCAATTAGGCTCAGAGCACTCTGATTGGTGGGTTTAAGCCATCCAATCAGAGTGCTCCGACAGGTAAATGAAGAGACTGACAGGTAAGTCTCTACATTTACCTGTCACAGCATTCTGATTGGTTGGTTTGAAATCCACCAATCAGAGTGCTCTGTGTCATTTTACACAGCGTGGGAAAGTTCTGTGGAATTTTCCCACGCTGTGTAATTTGACTCATAACTCTTTGATTGGTTACTTAATCCACAAATTCCACAGAACTTTCCCACGCTGTGTAAAATGACACAGAGCACTCTGATTGGTGGATTTCAAACCAACCAATCAGAGTGCTGTGACAGGTAAATGTAGAGACTTACCTGTCAGTCTCTTCATTTACCTGTCAGAGCACTCTGATTGGATGGCTTAAACCCACCAATCAGAGTGCTGATCAACTGATGATAGTGATCGATTAACTGTGATGTCCTCCTTTCACTAATTATATAAAGTTGTATATGGAAAAAAAATAAAATAAATTTATAATCATTTTTTTGATTTATATGAGGCACCTAAGCACTTTATAATAAGTCTTTTGACTTATAATACTTTGAGGTAATATTATAATTGGATAAATATAAGGATTAATGTTATTATTATTTATATTATTATTATTATTTAACAATATCACAATAGGAGGATGATACTCTACATACATTAGTTGTGAATAATGGTCAATTGCAAATGTACATGCCTAATGATCTTTTCATTAGCAGAGTGGGGGTTTATTCTCCCTTAGTTCCAGGTGATCTTTAAACAACTCGATCACGTTTGGTTGCTATGGGGACGCCGTGTGTGGAACGCATGTGGAACGCGGAAGTAATTGTGACGTCACTTCCGGTTTCGGCAAAATGGGATTACCCGCGGTATTTGCCGAAAAAAAGCGCGAATTATAAAATTAAAGAATGGATAACAGCTGTCCCAGTGAAATTGTCCCTCCAACCAGGAACAGGAAGGATTTACACTCCCACTGAATCCACCAATGGACTCTAGGGATTAGCCCTATTTAAGGACACAGGGAGGGGGGATTTGTATAGGATATGTTTATTTATGTATTGTATATTGATACATGCTGATTGTTTTTAATTGTGGTCCCTGAGGAAGTTCTTATAGAACGAAACACGTAGGACTATTTTACGCTATTTATATCCTATGCTCAATATGGTGACTACACCTTTTATTTAAATAAACTAATTTTTTATTGCTGAACCCTGACCTGTGGATGTCTTTTTGGTGGAACAAGGATCCAGAGGTGACAAGCAATATCAGCTAACCCCCCATCATTCTGGGGGAGGCACCCTAAGAGCGCTTTTATCATCTACATCTTGTGAGTGCAAAAGATTGTTGCGCATATAATATTGTATCTTTAACAATATCACACTATGTTCTGTTTTATATTCCTTCTGTAGATTTACACAGCTATATCCCGAATCTTCTTTTTTGGTTTATATTATGCATGATACAGGTTGCTCGTTTGGGTAGCGACCTAGGGAGGCTGTTACACATCTTTATAAGCTAAGTATTATTGCTTTTTAATTTGTCATTTTGTTTGTATATTGTTTAAGTTAGATTTGCAAGCTAATGTAGAGACTTACCTGTCAGTCCCTTCATTTACCTGTCAGAGCACTCTGATTGGATGGCTTAAACCCACCAATCAGAGTGCTCTGAGCCTAATTGCAGGGCGGGGCAAGGCTTTATAAGCCTTCCCCCGCCCTGCAGAGCTCAGTCTGCGCGGTGCCCTCACTGGGTGAAGATGGATTATTATTTTTTTGCGCTCGTTTTTTTTTTTGAAAGTCGGTTATTAGGTTTTTATTTGGCCTTTTTTGGGGCTGAAAAAGAAGATTTAGAAGAAAGAAAACATGAATGGTAAGTTTTTTTATTTTACAGGTACTAGTTAAGGTGCCCTTATTATTTTTAGGGTGAGGGGATAGGTAGGGGGATAATGTTTTTTTTGGGGGAGGGGGGGTGACTAGGGGTTTGGGGACCCCCCTAGTCACCTGGGGAATGAGGAAAAAAATTTTTAGGGCCCCCACCCGCCGCTCAGGGGTGGGGGCCACGGGGGGAGGACCTTAGGTCCCCCCCCTTTTTAGTATTTAGGGCACCCACCCGCCGCTCAGGGGTGGGGGCCGGGGGGGAGGACCTTAGGTCCCCCCCCCTTTTAGTATTTAGGGCCCCCACCCGCCGCTCAGGGGTGGGGGCCAGGGGGGAGGACCTTAGGTCCCCCCCTTATTCCAATTTAGGGCCCCCACCCACCGCTCAGGGGTGGGGGCCAGGGAGGAGGACCTTAGGTCCCCCCCTTATTCCAATTTAGGGCCCCCACCCACCGCTCAGGGGTGGGGGCCGGGGGGGAGGACGTTAGGCGCCCCCCTTTTTAGTATTTAGGGCCCCCACCCGCCGCTTAGGGGTGGGGGCCAGGGGGGAGGACCTTAGGTCCCCCCCCTTTTAGTATTTAGGGCCCCCACCCGCTGCTCAGGGGTGGGGGCCGGGGGGGGAGGACAGTAGGTCCCCCCCCTCATTATTTTTATGGCCCCCACCCACCGTGCAGGGGTGGGGGCCGGGGGGGAGGACAGTAGGGCCTCCCTCCCATTGTAATTAATGGCCCCCACCCGTTGCACAGGGGTGGGAGCTAATAGTTTTGTTTTTTTTGTTTGTTTGTTTTTTTACAGTGAGCAGCCACTGGCTGCTCACTGCTTACTAGACATGCCCCTACTCGCTGCATAGCGAGTAGGGGCAGATCATTTACTAATACTAAGTAATCTTTACTTAGTATTAGTAAATGTGGCTGAAAGACCAATTTAGGTCTTTTAGCCTTTTAGTAGATAACTCCCTAATACCGTGGGAATTAGGGAGTTATCTACTAAGCTGCTGCAAGATGCAGCCGCGGATCGGAGTTTGCATGCCACAGTCCAGGTGTTAGTCCCCTTGAAACATCTTGTGTGTTTTAAAATTCGCCTGCCTATTGAAGTCTATGGCGGTTCGCCCGGTTCGCGGGTTCGCGAATATTTGCCGAAATTCGCGTTCGCCGTTCGCGAACCGAAAATCTTATGTTCGCGACATCACTATTGTGGAGTGGAGTATATACCATAAATGAACAAGAATTTAACAGCATGTATCCCTAATGAGGACCATTTTTTGGCAACCCCTGTAACACAGGATTTTGCTATGTAAGCAGGAGAGCTCAGCAGAGCACGTCCATTCAGCTTCACAGTTGCCACACCCCATTTTGTCTTATATTCTATTATCTATTATGGTGTAGACAAGTTAACCGGTGTGTTGGTGGTATTTATTATTATATTAGTTTTTTTTCTTGGTGGACAGATCACTGTCCACTCCCTGTGCCTCCACGGTGGGGTTATCATTTAAAAGGAAAAGGGGGTGCACTCAATGGTCAGTGGGTGCGAGCTGCGGGACAAGATAATATCCAGCCCCCCAAAAATTATGCACTCTATAGCGGAGCTCCAGTACTCCAACCGAGTACCTCCGCCAAGTCCGCATCATTGTACCCTGGAGCACTTCAGACCCAGTCGAAAAGGCCTGGTCCACCCTGGACCAGGCTACTAGGTTTATAGCCCTGGACACCCTTTTCATCAGCAGAGCAGCAATCAGAGCTCTCTCTCCAAACACCAGATGACACTTGGTGAAGGTTAAAGCAACAACTGACTTTAATATATATAGCACACATATTTATGCCCCCAACAGCCTTATTTACATCCACTATGGTACATGGAAGGGTGGGGACAGAAACTAGCAAGGGCTGGTGGGAGATTGAGAAAGGGAAAGAACAGCTGGTTGAACCCATTAGTGATCAGACCATTTTCCAATTTTCTAACCGTTAAGGACCAGGGATCTTTTTACATTTCTGCGGTGTTTGTGTTTAGCTGTAATTTTCCTCTTACTTATTTACTGTACCCACACATATTATATATCGTATTTTCCGCCATTAAATGGTCTTTCTAAAGATACCATTATTTTCATCATATAAAAATATATATAAAATAAGTTTAAAAAAAGTTAAAATACATTTTTTTAAACTTTGATCTAATTTTTTTTCCTGAGTTTAGAAATACCCATTGTTAACATGCTCTTAGCTTTTTTGGAAAGTTACAAGTAGCACGTACAAGTAGCACTTTGCTATTTCCAAACCATTTTTTTTTTCCAAAATTAACGCAAGTTACATTGTAACACTGATATCTGTCAGGAATCCCTGAATAACCCTTCACATGTATATATTTTTTAAAAGAAGACAACCTAAGGTAATACACTTGGGGTATTTTGACTCTTTTCATGCAACCATTTTACCACCAATCTATGCCAAATTTTGAAACAATAAAATAGTAGATTTTTTGACACACATGGCAATTTAAGAATACATGAACTGAGAACTTTAAGAGTTACTGCCAAAGAACACCCCAATATGTGCTCATTAAGATCTCCTGAGTACAGTGATATCCCACATGTATAGGTGTGTTGGGTTTTCTGGGGGCTAAAATACCTTATTTGGAGGGTGCACATTCCAGTTTTCTAACTTAGAATTTTCACAGCTGGTCATCATGCACCCATGTCCTATTTGGGGACATTTTTGAAGCCAGCCAATGTAATTTTGCCCCATCAAACCATACATTTTTGAAAAGTAGACACCCTAGGGCATTTCAAATGGTGGTATTTTAACACTTTCCATGCACTAATTCTACCACCAGTCTCTGTCAACCTTTTGGGTAGTCTTTTTTTGTGTTATTTTTCTCTCACATTGTACTTTAGGCATGGATTCTCAGTTCCCCCGATGTGCAGGTTATATAGGTTTTTGTAAACGTACAGGGGTCAAATGTACGGCTTTTCCCTTTTCCATGTTGGCACATTGAAATTTGCAAGATTGGTTTGCTGGGCCTATGTTGCCTTTGAGACCGTATAGCAGCCAAGGAATGAAAATTAACCCCATCATGGCATACCATTTGTAAAAGTAGACAACCCACAGTATTCAAAATGGGTTATGTCCAGTATTTTGTAGTAGCCCCTTAGCCACAAACGCTTGCCAAATTTAGCGTTCATATTAGTTTTTTTGCATTTTTTTGGTGATTTTATCATCGTGATAAGTTTTTCTGTTGTAAATTTTTTTTAAAAGCCCCCTATATGGAGAATATCCAAACGGGGGTGGTCAGTACGAGTGGTTACCATCCACTATGGGTGAAACAAAAAATTAGGGAAAACCTCTCGAGAAATCCCTCTTATGTATAAAGGGATAATTGGTTGAAAAATTGACGAATGTGCCTCTCTGAGCACCGAAACACGTGTCGGGATTTCCTTATTTTAAATCACTTCACCATGCACTGATTTATTTTTCCACTTAGTTATTATTTTTTCTCTTTATGAAGAGGAGGGGGGTTATTTGGATATTGGGGGATGTGTTCCTGTTAACTGAGGGACTGCACATTATTGAGGGATTCTTGCAGGGACATTTCATCTAATTGGCACCCATGAAGGTGCTATAGGGAGGGTGTACTAGTTTGCCAGCTGATTGTAGCGATACTATGAGTGTACAATTAAATGGATAGAACTAATGTTATATGGCTGTTTAAATCTTTTAATTGATAATCTTTACTGTGACTGTGACTGACTATTCACAGGTGTCTATATAGACCTTATCAATTGAGCAATACTCTAGCTGAACAGGTACCCATGCAGCAATCTATGAATAGTTTAGTCAATTGACTTACTACCTACAGGTAATCAGTTAACATCTAGACAGACATGAGCAATGGAGTTGAATAGATGCATTTGTCTAATCTGATGGATAATACAGCTGTCTATTTCACCATTTAGCTTCTATTTCTACTTTAGAAGTGTTGATGTAGAAATAATTAGTACAATTTAGAATCAAATCTGTGACTGGATTAAATACTCATCTTTGTCCTATAGTATTCTATTAGGTCCTCATACTGAGATAGACATTATATATCGATAATATCTCATTTTGTTTATAGCTATAACTAACTCCACTAAGATATGTTTGTATCTATTCTTTGAAAGTGTTGAGCAAATAGCTTGCAGGGTATCTATAACACGGTATTATGCTGCATCATTTTATATTGAGAGGTTCAGCTGCTGCCTGTTCTCAGTATTCTCTTACACCCGTTTTTAGCTCTCCATAAGTTTTAAAGGGACCCCGTTTTTAGCTCTCCATAAGTTTAAAGGGTCCAGATGTGGACCCCTTGCTCACGGTGCCTAGAGAGATATTAGCTATGTCTCACTGATGATGCCTATCAAGGCTGAAATGATCGCTTGGCGTTGCTGTGTCTCTCGTGCAGACAGAACTTGCTGGCATTTCGGATCTGGACTGTCTGATGGAATACACCCAAAGCTATTAAAAGAGCTTAGTGGTGTACTAGCAAAACCATTAACAGATTTATTTAACCAATCATTGTTAACAGGAGTAGTCCCAGAAGATTGGAAGTTAGCGAATGTTGTGCCCATTCACAAGAAAGGTAATAGGGAGGAGTCGGCAACTATAGGCCAGTAAGCCTTACTTCAGTAGTGGGGAAAGTGATGGAAACCATGTTAAAGGATAGGATTGATGAACATCTAAAACACATGGATTTCAAGATCAGAGACAACATGGGTTTACTTCAGGGAGATCATGCCAAACTAATCTTATTGATTTTTTTGATTGGGTAACTAAAATTATAGATCAGGGTGGTGCAGTAGACATTGCTTACCTAGATTTCAGTAAGGCTTTTGACACTGTTGCACATAGAAGGCTTATCAATAAACTGCAATTTTTAAGTTTGGATTCCAATATTGTTGAATGGCTAAGGCAGTGACAGGCAACAGAGGGTTGTGGTTAATGGAATATATTCGAAGCTTGACTTGTCACCAGTGGGGTACCTCAGGGATCTGTACTTGGACCCATTCTCTTTAATATTTTTATTAGTGATATTGCAGAAGGTCTTGATGGTAAGGTATGTCTTTTTGCTGATGATACTAAGATATGTAACAGGGTTGATGTTCCAGGAGGGATACGCCAAATGGAAAATGATTTAGGTAAACTAGAAAATGGTCAGAATTGTGGCAACTGACATTTAATGTGGATAAGTTCAAGATAATGCATCTTGGACGTAAAAACCCAAGGGCAGAGTACAGAATATTTGATAGAGTCCCAACCTCAACATATGAGGAAAGGGATTTAGGGGTGATTATTTCTGATGACTTAAAGGTAGGCAGACAATGTAATAGAGCAGCAGGAAATACTAGCAGAATGCTTGGTTGTATAGGAGAGGTATTAGCAGTAGAAAGAGGGAAGTGCTCATGCCATTGTACAGAACACTGGTGAGACCTCACTTGGAGTATTGTACACAATACTGGAGACCGTATCTTCAGAAGGATATTGATGCCTTAGAGAGGGTTCAGAGAAGGGCTACTAAACTGGTTCATGGATTGCGGGATAAAACTTAACAGGAAAGGTTAAAGGATCTTAACATGTATAGCTTGGAGGAAAGACGAGACAGGGGGGATATGATAGAAATATTTAAATATATAAAGGGAATCAACACAGTAAAGGAGGAGACTATATTTAAAAGAAGAAAAACTACCACAACAAGAGGACATTAAATTAGAGGGACAAAGGTTTAAAAATAATATCAGGAAGTATTACTTTACTGAGAGGGTAGTGGATGCATGGAATATCCTTCCAGCTGAAGTGGTAGATGTTAACACAGTAAAGGAGTTTAAGCATGCGTGGGATAGGCATAAGGCTATCCTAACTATAAGATAAGACTAAGGACTAATGAAAGTATTTAGAAAATTGGGCAGACTAGATGGGCCGAATGGTTCTTATCTGCCGTCACATTCTATGTTTCTATGTTTCTATGTTTCTATGTATGGGAGGGACCAGTCTGATATGTTTCAGAGATGTTCTCTCTGTAATGGCACAAGATGAGCTAAAAACAGCTTGAGAACTGAGCGGGGACCCACCGAAGGGCAGACTATTTCAGCTGCTACCTGTTCTCAGTATTCTCTTTCGCCCGTTTTTTGCCCTCCCTAAGTTTAAAGGGTAATTCAGACGTGGACCCCTTGCTCACGGTGTCTAGAGAGATATCAGCTATGCCTTACTGATGATGCCTAACAAGGCTGAAACGATCATTTGGGGTTGCTGTGTCTCTCGTGCAGAGGGAATTTATTGGCATTTTGGATCTGGACTGCACGTATGGGTGTGACCAATCTGAGATGTTCTCTCTGTAATGGCACAAGATGAGCTAAAACCAGCTTGAGAACTGAGCAGGGACCCACTGAAGGGCAAGCTATTTCAGCTGCTGCCTGTTCTCAGTATTTTCTTGCGCCTGTTTTTTGCTCTCCAGATTTTATATGTGTATGTGTACATAATTTATATAGTTTGGTAATACACCACATTTTGGCAACCACTAAATAGGAGACTTCTACAACAAATGTTTGTGAGGCGCAATAACTACCATACTGATGCATAATCTAAGAGCTGGAGAGTTTATAGCATAGTATTCATTTTGTTGGATATATGTATTGTGCATTGTGACTGACACAGCATATTTTATTGAAAAATGGTAGCATTTATAGGTTTAACTTTGTTTCTGTACAGTTTTAAAGTATTGTTATAGTAGGGGAAGACCCTCTATTGTTTGTATAGTGCTCTGAAGTGCCGTTTTTCTAGCTTTTCTTCATAACTGGTGTTTTCAATTTTGCTTATTCATTTTGTAGCTTAACTCTCCACTTTATCTAGTTCTGAAATAGCCATCCTTAAAACTGATGCCCAAAATTGTGTTGCATATTCAATGTGTGGTGTTACCATTGATTTGCATAGAGGCAAAATTATCTAAGGACTTATAAAGGCTCCCACAGTGTGCAAGTTCATTATACGAGGAACCCTCTGAGGTTGAAGAAGGATTATATTTTTATGCATCTTAATTTTTATTTTTTCCAAAATTCAATACAGGAACGGCACTCACCAATCAAAAAAAGAAACCAACTCTATGGGGTCACAGAGATTAGGGTGACTACCAATCTCTCACTGTGGTGACATTCTGTCATCAAACTAATATAGTGACCAGGGGTCATGTGACCAAGCTCAGCTATACCTTCTTGCAGGGGGATAAGCTTTACCCTTAGATATGGTAAATAGGTAATGCAATACCTTTACAAGTAAGGAAAGAGATAACCACTTCCCCCTATCGCCATTCCTCCCTGTTCGTTCTTGGCTGTGCTACTACGCAGACATGGGCTAATTCTTATCATGGTGAATTGTGAGTGGGATCTGATGACTTCATAAGGTTTAGTTGTTATTCATAGTTAGCTAGATTGTGGTTGTTGCTATTGTTGGTATAGTTAGTTAGATTGTGGGTCATTATTTGAATGTTGTTGTTTTGTCTCTGAATAAATATTTGTTAAAGTAGACAGACCAGAATTTATATGTGTATGCGTACATAATTTATAGAGTTTGGTAATACACCACATTTTGGCAACCACTAAATAGGCGACTTCTACAACAAATGTTTGTGAGGCGTAATAACTACCATACTGATGCATAATCTAAGAGCTGGAGAGTTTATAGCATTGGATTCATTTTGTTGGATATATGTATTGTGCATTGTGACTGACATAGCATGTTTTATTGAAAAATTGTAGCATTTATAGGTTTAACTTTGTTTCTGTACAGTTTTAAAGTATTGTTATAGTAGGGAAAGATTGAATAGTTGCACTGCATTGATACTGTTGATGTTTCGCCTATTTTTAATTGCCCATGTGCTGTATTGTTTCTCTTGTTGCAACTAACTTGAATTAAACTGAATCTATTTTAATTGTTTCTTAGATGTTACATTTTGTGACTTCACTGCATTCTACGTTGAAATGGCAAACAGTTGTTTTTTTTTGTTATCTATTGTCTGTTTTAACCATTGGATTCTGGGTAGCATTGTGGGTAGCATTATGATAAAGGTATCAGGGCTAATACAGTGTGGTGGCTATTGTTTAGCAAGGCTAACAGTTCCATTTTTAGTATGGAGTGTGTTTAATAGTAAATGAATAGTTTGTATTTGGGGTAAATATTATTATGAAGTAATGGTGCCTATGTTAGATTGTTGTATGGTTGGGAATTATCATTGTGTTGAAGTTACAGTCAGGTATTTTCCAGTTCCCATGATCTTCCTTTGAACCATTCTGCTTATTTATAAAACCGTCACTGCACTTAAACAAAGAAAGAATGGTGGTTTTGTGTTTTGCTATCTGTGGGCATTTATTGTATTGAGAATGTGAAGTCAATTTTTTTTTAAGACAAATTTTTTTTGAATATGTTAATTTAATTAAGCAGTTTCATTTGTTTTTTTAATTAGTAGCATTGTTAAAAACTCTTTTTTTGACTTAGTCTGCTGGTCCATTTTGGTTAAAGACCAAAGACACTGGTTCAGGGAGAGTTTTAAAATGTAATTTCTAGGTGCTAAGTATTTGTCTGCAGAAGTACGAGAGTACTTCAAGAATGACATTGACAAACACAATGGACCATATAAGCCTCCAGAAACAACAGGACCCGAATTTGGAAAATATGAAGGATTCAAGGATGTTTTGACGCAGATTGTAACTAACAAAAAGTGCTATATTAAGAAAAGGAAAAGTTTGGTGGCACAAGCGGTTGTTGCTGTGATATTGGGTTTGGCAAGCATGGTACTCGAATTGCAGCAAGATAATTTAGTAACCACATTTAGTAACCACTAATAAAATGGAAGATGCTTTAGATGAAAGAGATTTTTTTAAAATAGCTGCCCTAAGAACAAACACAATGATTGAGACAAATCTGATAGATAGGAACCAGCGCTTATTACATATAATTAAAATATACACAATTTGTTATGAATACCTTCAAACTAGCTGATAAACATTCATATGGTGCTTTCCAACACCTCAAACAACAAAGTACTTAAAAAAGGAAAGAATGTAGCGCTTGTAGTAGTAAATAGTCACTTTTTAACAGTCTCTGAGGAATATATTGAAAATCTTCATTGAAGGTCATGACTGGGGGGAGAACTTGGTCTTCTATGGCCGTTACATTGATGATATTATACTAATATGGAAAGGTGAAGAAGTGGAGTTAATAAAGTTTTTAACGTTTTTAAACAGTAACGATTGGGGTATCAAATTAACGACCACATACAGTAAGGATATAATCACATTTTTAGATTTGGATATTTTTATAAAAGAAGGCAAAATCCAAACTAAAAACCATTTCAAACAGGTGGACTGTAATAGTTTTATTGAGAAGATCAGTTGTCACCATTCTCTGTGGCTGGAGAATGCCCCTAAGGGACAGTTCCTTAGAATTTGGAGAAATTGCAGTGATATGACCAATTATGAAGATCAATCACTGCGTATTAAGACAGATTTTTTTAAATAAGGGGTATAATGCATCTAAATTGGAGAATTCTAGATTGGAGATAGGAGGCAGAGAAAGAAAGGAATTATTAACTTATAAAACAAAAAGAAATAAGGAAATACAGGATGTCCCATTCATTTGTAATTACAACACAAGTAATTATCAAATACATAAAATTATAAATAGATATTGGCCCATATTACTTCAGGACCCAACCCTTAAACAAATTCTTCCTATAAAACCTATAATGATTTATAGAGGAGCAAGGAATCTCAAAAATACATTGTTGTTCAAGGATGAAAAGGGTTTTTATGGATGTGGACAGTGTACAGCGTGTAAAAAGTCAGGCTGCACTAGAAGGATAATAAAAGAAATAAGTAGTAATAAAGACGTTACTATCCCAATTAAACAATTTATGACATGCTACACTAAAAATTTTGTTTATCTCCTGATATGTCCGTGCGGACTCAAATATGTAGGAAGAACCACTAGACCTTTGCACACGAGAATTAGAGAGCATATATACAAGATCCAAACAGGATTTGAACAACACAGCGTCTCTTATCATTTAAAAAAATTTCACAATCAGAAGCCAGAAGGTTTAACATTTACGTGGATTAAAAACATAGAAACATAGAAACATAGAAACATAGAATGTGACGGCAGATAAGAACCATTCGGCCCATCTAGTCTGCCCAATTTTCTAAATACTTTCATTAGTCCCTAGCCTTATCTTATAGTTAGGATGGCCTTATGCCTATCCCACGCATGCTTAAACTCCTTTTACTGTGTTAACCTCTACCACTTCAGCTGGAAGGCTATTCCATGCATTCACTACCCTCTCAGTAAAGTAATACTTCCTGATATTATTTTTAAACCTTTGTCCCTCTAATTTAAGACTATGTCCTCTTGTTGTGGTAGTTTTTCTTCTTTTTAAATATAGTCTCCTCCTTTACTGTGTTGATTCCCTTTATGTATTTAAATGTTTCTATCATATACCCCCAGTCTCGTCTTTCCTCCAAGCTATACATGTTAGATCCTTTAACCTTTCCTTGTAAGTTTTATCCTGCAATCCATTAACCAGTTTAGTAGCCCTTCTCTGAACTCTCTCTAAAGTATCAATATCCTTCTGGAGAAGCGGTCTCCAATACTGTGTACAATACTCCAAGTGAGGTCTCACCAGTGTTCTGTACAATGGCATGAGCACTTCCCTCTTTCTACTGCTAATACCTCTCCCTATACAACCAAGCATTCTGCTAGCATTTCCTGCTGCTCTATTACATTGTCTGCCTACCTTTAAGTCATCAGAAATAATCACCCCTAAATCCCTTCCCTCATATGTTGAGGTTAGAACTCTATCAAATATTCTGTACTCTGCCCTTGGGTTTTTACGTCCAAGATGCATTATCTTGCACTTATCCACATTAAATGTCAGTTGCCACAATTCTGACCATTTTTCTAGTTTACCTAAATCATTTGCCATTTGGCTTATCCCTCCTGGAACATCAACCCTGTTACATATCTTAGTATCATCAGCAAAAAGACATACCTTACCATCAAGACCTTCTGCAATATCACTAATAAAAATATTAAAGAGAATGGGTCCAAGTACAGATCCCTGAGGTACCCCACTGGTGACAAGTCCAAGCTTCGAATATATTCCATTAACTACAACCCTCTGTTGCCTGTCACTCAGCCACTGCCTTACCCATTCAACAATATTTGAATCCAAACTTAAAGATTGCAGTTTATTGATAAGCCTTCTATGTGCAACAGTGTCAAAAGCCTTACTGAAATCTAGGTAAGCAATGTCTACTGCACCACCCTGATCTATAATTTTAGTTACCCAATCAAAAAAATCAATAAGATTAGTTTGGCATGATCTCCCTGAAGTAAACCCATGTTGTCTCTGATCTTGAAATCCATGTGTTTTTAGATGTTCATCAATCCTATCCTTTAACATGGTTTCCATCACTTTCCCCACTACTGAAGTAAGGCTTACTGGCCAAAAGGTTGAACAAGAATTGGAGAGGGGGGATTTTATTAGAGAGTTAGGAAGAACAGAAATGGAATGGATTTATAAACTTAATACCTTGATACCATATGGCTTAAACTCAGATTTTGAGCTATGCCATTTCCTATAGCCCCGCCCTCTCCTTCTCCCCCCCTTTTTTTTCTTTCTTTTCCTCTATTTTGAGCTTTTTAAGTCTAGTTAGATATTTTTAAAGTTTTTATTGGGATATATATTTTTATACATTGTTTTTTACATATGTGTGATTATGTCTTTTATTTATGGTACCCTGTGATTTATGGAAATTGATGGATTATTAAGCTACATAAGGACTATGCACTTTCCGAACACGGAGAGGAATGTTTTGAAATGGACTTTGTTCTACCAGACACATAAGAGAAGAAGAGGAGAACAAGGAGAATACAAGAATATAGGAGATAAGTGGAGAAAAAAAAAATAACTTTTGTATGGGAAATACTTTAAATGATTTTGGATAATTAATAAGTTACAATGATGTATCTGAAATGATTCTGACAATTCTGTACAGAGACAGCATTAGCTGGTTATATGTGGTGGGATGTACCCCAGAAAAGAGGGTTAATGAGAACTGGAGACAAAAACAGGACTTTGACAAAAGATGGAGAGATCCACAGAGAGACCATAGGAATAGGGATAGTGCTAAAGGGAGCAATGTAATGGAACATAATTGGAGAAATAGATGGGAGGAGCCTCAGTCATCAACAATAATTGGAATGATAATAACTGGGAAAGGCTAAAAAGGAGAGATAATAACTGGGAAAATTACTGTTTGGGAGAAAAATGGAGAAACAACAGGAATAGTTTTTGGGAGAATAATTGGAGAAGGAACCATAGATGGGATGGTCAGACCAATAGACGAAATTGGGATGATTGGAGGAATAAAGAAGGAAATAGAGAATACTGTGATCTGAAGAGACAGACTGAGAGATTGGAGGCAGACGTAAAAGCATTTAGAGAACAGATGAGAGAGGAGGGAAAGACTGATCAATTGGGGGTCCCGAGCAATTAATAACTCCCATATTTATTTATTTTTTTCTCTACATCTGTATGTATGTTTGTTTTTTCTTTTGTTTCTATATTTTATCTGTCTCACCATTATCTCGTAACACTCCAGTTTAAAGAGGACCTTGGTATGTATTTTTATTTTTTTTCATATTAAGGATAAGCCTCTAAATTCATTCATTACAGTCAGGTGGGCCAAATTCCAAATAATTTTTGTTTTTATTAGTTTAGCACGCCTGCACTGCCAGCTATGTTTTATTTATTTTTGATGCTGGATTAATAATTATAAATTCATAGATTAGGTGAATTGTTGCCAATGTGATCACATTGTAGAGATGTTATAGTGTAACTTTCTGTTGGTTTACAACAGTAAAAACATTTTTTTTTAATTTGGTTACCAACAAACATAGCCTCAAGCTGAATTTTGATTTTTATCTTTGAATAGCAACAGACCATTGTCAGTTTTCTATAGATTGCACACTAAAAACTGTATAATGGTAGCATTCAATCTACTTATTTTCTTCTCTCTCCATCTCTGATGCTTTGTTGTTTTTTTAACTAATATAGTTTTGCGTTCAACGCTCCATCAGGTGTGGAGTAAATGTCTAAATTAATCAAATTTTCAGGAGACATTTGTGGGTCTTTTATCTACCTCTAAAATTTAAACATAGATTTAAAGGAACACTATAGTCACCTAAATTACTTTAGCTAAATAAAGCAGTTTTAGTGTATATATAATTTCCCTGCAATTTCACTCCTCAATTCACTGTCATTTAGGAGTTAAATGACTTTGTTTCTGTTTATGCAGCCCGAGCCACACCTCCCCTGGCTATGATTGACACAGCCTGCATGAAAAAAAAAACTGGTTTCACTTTCAAACAGATGTAACTTACCTTAAATAATTGTATCTCAATCTCTAAATTGAACTTTATTCACATACAGGAGGCTTTTGCAGGGTCTAGCAAGCTATTAACATAGCAGGGGATAAGAAAATCTTAATTAAACAGAACTTGCAATAAAGAAAGCCTAAATAGGGCTCTCTTTACAGGAAGTGTTTATGGAAGGCTGTGCAAGTCACATGCAGGAAGGTGTGGCTAGGGTTCATAAACAAAGGGATTTAACTCCTAAATGGCAGAGGATTGAGCAGTGAGGCTGCAGGGGCATGTTCTATACATCAAAACTGCTTCATTAAGCTAAAGTTGTTCAGGTGACTATAGTGTCCCTTTAAGACACCACACCAAATAGATTTTATTAGACAAAACTAGTTAAGCCTTTGATACAAGAAGATATGCTGATTACTTTTGTGCATATTTCATTGTCTGTGTTTGTTTCAAAGAACATTTGGCCCCCCTTGTTATTAATATTATAGTCCTAACCCATCACCCATGGGTGGCAGTTGAGGGATATTAGGTCCCCACCCAATGAGGGATTGGAGAGACACTCAGTCCCACTGTTAATTTAAAATTTAGCCTCTACCTGGCCACAGCTGGAGCCATGGTAGGACTATATTCTCCCCACTTTATTTATTTAATCAACAGCCCCACTGTGGGGGGACCAGAGGATGACCAGTGATCTGGGGGTAGACAAGCCCCTGTTTGCAGCATGGTGAATAGGGGCATAGGGTGAGGTACAAATCATCCCTTGTTCTAATGTGTGAGTCATATTGACCCTCACATTTTTTTTTAAATTTGTATTTTTTTTTTTATGTGGAATATGGCAGGTAAGTTCAGGTCAGCCATCAAATGATTTACCCTTGTCTCTTGTGTCCTTGTGTCTTGTTCGGTCCATTTTCGGCCTTCTGAAAGATGTAAGCAAAACCAAACAGATACATTTTGGAACGTCGGGCATAGCAAAAAAAAATTCCATTTGATACATTTTCCAATTTTTTGGCCATGAACAAGTCTAACTTTTTACGCAATAACTTGGGACATTTTGAGAATAAATATTAACGGCTAATGCTCTTGTCACCAGATGCTGTCCTACTTTTATCATCTGTACACATTGATTGCTTTCAGTCTTGTAGAAAGAAATGCATCATGTAAATCAAAACAGTCTGAGTAACATTTTGGTTTTACACATTACTGCTAATTACTAAATAAATTGTGGTGCACACCTGCACAATTATATCTATATTTAAAAGTAAGCAGTTGCTGATGGATCCAGCAGCAGTCAACATTTTATTTACCTAGATCTGCTCACCGGGCTATATTTCCACTCGTGTATATACATATCTTCAGCCATACATGTGTGTGTATGGGTGTTTAGGAAATTGTTTGCATAAACAATAATACTATATATTTTATTAGCTTGCAGAACATCGACAGATAGATTATCTCAGTACTGAAAATTTGATATTGTAATAAGAGACACTGCTATTGCATTTTCTATTATAAGTAATTTTAGATAAAGACTTTGAAAACCTATTAAAAACAATTGAGTGTTGAAGGAAAAGTAAACACCATAATTTGGAAAATGTAAGAGACTTAAAGAATTGTACGCATAAATTAGTAATAATACAATCATTTATTCCTTTTATGAAGAATTGTCTTCTTTTTGGATTAAAAATAATGTTTCTTTTGTAATGAAGAGACTGTGTATCACTTTCAAATATGATCATCAGAAAATATTGATGATGAAAATTTTTATAAACACATTTCTCCTAAAATGCCTTACAGTGGTCAAAGCTGAATTAGAACTGGTCAATGATGACTCTCATAGCTAAACCACTTTACGATTTATTCAATGTTTCTCCAATGAGAGAAGAAAATGTCAGCAGTAGTTTAGTCTGCAATTTTGTTGAACATCTGCACACTTTATCAAGCATGCATACACTGTTTAACCCCCGCTTAACCAAACCTTTTTAAAACGGTATGCGGGTGACTCATCCACACTTTCTGAACTAAATTAGCCATGCTTTTGACTTTGTATATATATATATATATATATATATATATATATATAAAAATATCATATGTACACACTGAAAAGCACTTTGTCATAATTGGTCATTTAATAAAAAAAAAAGTTAATTCTGTAGATACATGTGCACTCTTTAACCAAATGTAATTTTCACTTATGCAAAATTCAAACCGAAATATATGTAAACACCGTATTACTGAGGTTGCAGTCACACTAAGTCCATGTTTCAACGTGCGGTATTTTTTGCCTCTGGAAAAGTAGTTTTGTTCTGTCAGATATGTAGTTTAGTCAATAATGCATTTAAAGAAACGAGTGGTATGCCTCTTCTTGGGAAATTCATCTGTTATGCACCATTTTATGTTTCATCTCTTGCTTTAAGTACCCACTTCATTTATGAAAACCAAATAAATACATGTATATATATGAAAACAAACATGAACATTTCAACAATACTTCCCCTGAAATGAATATACAGATGTAACAGGAAAGCTTGCTCCACATGTCAGTTGATCCCAAATAAAGACAACAACAAACATTTCTCGTCAAACCATCTAGACAAAGAAAAAAACATATGAGATTGAACAATTTATTAATTGCAATACAGCATATGTGATATATCTTCTAGAATGCCCTTGAAGCAAACAATATGTGGGATGCACATGTAGGAAACTTAAAACAAGAATAGAGGAACACTTAAAAGGAATCAAGAACAAATGTATCAATCATGGTGTACCTATCCATTTTGCAGAAAATCATGGAGCTAACTCAAAAGATCTAATAGTGAATGGCCTTGAGGCAATCAAACCAACCCTCAGGGGAGGTGATAGATTAAAAACCCTCAGATGGAGGGAATCATATTGGATCTTCAAGCTTGGTACACTCTGGAATGGGGGCCTCAATAAAGACCTAGATCTAGCAGCCTTTTAATAATTTAAATTTAATTTATTCTATATATGTTTTATTCAATATTCATTTTTATTTCTATTTATTTTTCATTTTAGTTTATTTAGTTTTATTTATATCCTTATTGTGGTTTAATTTTTTTTGTTTTTTTGTTTACTTATATTTTATTTACCAAAGAATGTTCTGCCACATAAGAAGAGTTTACTGGCACCATCACCCCCTCTCCAATACCTGTAGACTAATTAAAGAAATCATCTCCTCTATGTATTTTCATCTTTTATATAGTGGATACATTACAAAGTTTCAATGATTGAGAGTCAGTATCCTGCTGTGTGAATCTAGCACTTTTTATACACACCTCTCTTTGATATAAGGTTCTGATACTATGTTGGCTCACTTTATAACAATGTGTGCTTAATATACACTTGCTTAGTTTTAATGTTTTAAAGTATAGTTTTAGCTCACTAAATCAGTATGTTTAAAACAAAAGTAGTACTCGATCTGAACCTTTTTTTGATAAGGATATACATACTTCTTTATACAACACATATCTATTGCTTTATATGTATTTTAAGAAGTATTACCTACTATCAGTATCTATACTCCTATTTTTATTATTTCATTATTTTATTATACTATAGCCTGTTTAAAACAATGTTTAGTAAGCACTCCCTCATTTTTTGATCTTGGATATCGTTATTCCTTTAAGAATCACAGAGGACTGTGTGTGATTCAAGTGCCCACAGATTTTATTTTTTATATATATATTGTATTTCTCATAGTTTGTATTTGTATTTTTACTTATATACTTTTATTTATTTTTATTAAATTATTTTTTTTAATTTTTTTGTAAAGATTTTTATTGACAAATTTTCGAGGTTACTGTGGCGAAACCAACCTCGCCACTGGGCATTGGAGATTGCCAGCCTCATGCCATGTGACTATGGCCCCTGGGATGTATTACCCTTTAAAGACATTATTTGGGCATATTGTATTTTATTATGCTGCTGCTGGCCCTTTAAGAACCACCTGGGGACATACTGTGGAGTTACTGGGTGGCCACCATTTCATGTATCAGAGGCACATGGTGAGAACAATGGATGGAGCACATGGTGAGAACAATGGATGGCGGCCATTTTAACTCACAGACACTGTTTGGACTTTTCTACACGGTGCCATCTCGCCAGTATTTGGTGCACAAAGACATCGTTCAGTAGTTTTAAACTATACAACAGGGGACACATTATACAGTTATTATTTTTCATGTAGCCAGTATATGTTCTGCGGAATCTGCATTAAACTGCATCTTCCAAACTACTGAACGGATCTGGGTGAATTTTGGATATGTGGTTCACCCAGATCCCCCGGTTCCAATTATATTTTTATGTGGTTATTGCATGTTTTGGGGTCCCTGTGATATGTTTTATAATACTGTATTTCCCTGCCTGTGATAATTAGATTAACCATTGTGTTCAGTAATCATATCACAGGCAGAGGGGAGGATTTTGTGGGGGAGTGTCTGTGTGTAATGTACGTGTGTTATTGTTTGTTCTTTAAAACCCAGTGGGCAGTACTAAGTTTGTGGATTGGGAATAAAAGAGGCTGTATGTGCCAGTACAGTCAGTTCTGCTTGACCTCAAAACGAAGTGTTGTCTCGTTATTGGGGGAATTGGATTGTATGCTAATTGCCAGGAGTGTAAGCTGATTGTATGCTTTTCCTGTTCAGCTGTTTACAGCATTCGTATGCTTGAGAGCATTTGTATGCTGCTCCAGTTCCGTGGTTGTGGTGTCGGCTGCAGTGCTTGGAGTCCTCAGGAAGCGCTAGGAGCATCCTTCAACTGAGGTACCCAGTCGGGGTGTTAGGTGATCCGTTACAGTTACATTACAGAGTATGAAAAGTACAGTGATAAAGTACATTAAAAAGCATTGTACAATAGGACATTTGACTCAGTGGGACAAGTGTTGTACAAGTCTCTCGGTTGTCTGGTATGGGGAGACTAAGTTGTCTACCACTGAGCCTCATAGATACATATGTTAACATCTTGTGATGGTCATGTTCGTTACTTTGTAGTACCGTTTCGTGAGGCTGTCCACCAACCCTGTGATTCTATGTCCCCGTATATTTAACCTGTGGTCAAAACTTACTAGCCCCCTAGTAGAACGTCAAAGCTGCATTGTTATTAGTAGTGTATTTTAATCTCTCGTTACGGGTTGTTATGACAGTTCAAAAACCATACCCGAAGAGCTAAGGATCGTTAACAAGATAACAATAGATACTGTCGTCTTCCTTCAGGGTATATTCAATAATATACCTTCACCTTCTACATTTTTGTGTATTCTTTACATTCAATAATACTCTATTTCAACCGGTCCCAGTTGTGGGGATATGTTCTGCAGATAGGATGACCGTTTGTTGTATCAATGAAAATACTAAGATTTGCTAATGCCTAACAGTCACTAGTCACACGTGTAGAAACCTCTGATAGCGAACACTGCTATAAAGTACTTGAAAATAAAGAAAGGAAAAGAAAAAAGGAAAAACAACACAAACATATGTTATAGTACTGACATTTTGTTCACATCCTGCTATACTATGTGAATGCTGTATTCAGCAGCAATTTATCAGCAAGTGAACTAAACATTATAACCAGGCATCTTAGTATCTTAGCATCTTAGCCAGGTCTGTGGCTTGCGAACCTTTGCGTCGGGGTGGTTTTCACCCATCCTCCTTTTTTGTGGCCTCCGTTCTGGGGGGGAGGGATGAACCCGTGAGGTGACCAGTACCTCCACCTTCCTTTGCAGTGAGCAGTGTGTTCAGCTCTGAAGAGTTGTGGGGGGGGGGGATGAGGCCGTTGAAAATTGACAAATTAAAGAGCTGAAGGGTGGATGAGTGGGGTTCATGGATTCGAGACGTACTCTGGTCCCTAATGATTTGTTATAGCTCGGTCCATTGCTCATTGACAGGGCCCTGTTCAAGTTGATTTCTCAAGAGGTTGTGGTATTGCCTATGTATTTTAACCAAGGTTCCCAGGTGGAGGCATAGTAGGCGTATTTACCAGTAATGGAGGCTGTCAGTTCCTCCATTACTCAAATTGATTCCAGTTTCTGGAGCCATTCCCTCATCGACAGGGCCCTGGTGGCCTTCCATTGCACCGGGATGAGGAGGTTGGTCGCCATGAGCAGATGGGTCGTTAATACCCTCTGTGGTTTGGTGATGGGGTCTGGGAATAGTATGAAGAGCATTGTTTCTGGAGTGAGTGCTATGGTCCCCCCTGTGATGGTGTTGATTATTTCCCTCACTCTCCTCCAATAGGATTGTGTGGTTGGGTATTGCCACCAGATTAGTCCTGGCATCCCTCCCATTTGCCCACATCGCCAGCACATATGTGGCGTATGTGGGAAGATATGTTGAAATTTGGTGGGCGAGTAATGCCACCTCAAGATTCTCTTGTATGTGCTTTCTTGGATAGCGGTGTTGAGGGAGGATATCTGTATGACCTGGAATATCGTACCCCATTCCCCCTGAGAGATATTAGTGGAGAGTTCCCTATTCCATGCTAGGGTGTATTGTGGCATTTGTCCCTTAAGCTCTTCTTGTAAAATATCGATAGGTGTTTGTTTTTGAGGGATTGGGATGTGCAGTATATTTCATATGTTGTTAATGTACGGGAACCAGCTAGCAGTGATTGCGTAGATCATATGTAGTGGGTCAATTGCGCGTATTTGAAAGTCTGCAATGTCGTGGGTCGTTCTGGTCCCATTAGAGATTCAAGCGGTTTGACTGAGCCGCCCTCTAGGACTGAATGTAGTCTTAAATAGGGCATCTTCTGGGGTCATTTTATGAATTCAAAGGAGTTGTTCAGTAGCCCTGGCTGAAACAGTGGGTTTCCTATCAGGGGATAAAGGGGCGACAGGTGGGGGAATACTGAGGTCCCCTGTCTCATGAGCTTCCAGACTTGGAGCGTGGGTGTAATGGTGGGGTGGCGAGACTGGTGTGGAGATAAGAACGTGGATCCAGAGTTGTGCCACGGGATCCCGTGGAGCAGGGTTTTGAAAAAGGATTTCTCCAGTTGCACCCATTGCATCTGCGGGCACCGGTTGGCCCATTCCTATATCCTAGTGAGCATGATCGCTTTATGGTAGAGCCCTATGTGTGGCATCCCCAGTCCGCCCTGGCCTTTGGGTTTCGTGAGTGTAGTGAAAGCTATCCTGGGATGCTTGTTCACCCATATAAATTTGGTGAAGATGTGCCTGATTTCGATGAAGAATGATTTGGGGATTTGGATTGGAAGTGTTTGCAAAAGGTATAACAGTCTTGGGAGTGTATTCATTTTTAGAATGTTGATGCGGCACAGCCATCCGAATTGGGACTTGTGCCAGTTGGCCAGGTCTGTTTCTATCTGTTGGAGGAGTGGGATAAAATTTATGGTATATGTGTCTGCAAGATTGTGCGGTAGGTGCACTCCCAGGTATGTGATATCTGTCTCAGCCCATGAGAAAGGGTACTTCTTCAATGCTGTTTGCATTTGTTGGGTGATTTCCCAGGGGAGGATCTCACTCTTAGTGAAGTTAACTTGGAAATTGGATACATTATTATATGTGGCTATTTCCCCTAAGAGTGGCGTTATGGATGTGCTGGGGGTGGTTAGTGTAAAAAGCAGGTCATCAGCAAATGCCGAGATCTTGTATTCCTGGTGTTCCACCCAGATGTCTGTGTTGTCCCGAATTCCCTGAAGGAATGGCTCCATCGTAAGAATAAAGAGAATAGGGGATAGGGGGCACCCCTGTCTCGTGCTGTTCCGTATGTGCACTGGGTCGGACAGTTGTCCGTTAATTTTGAGTTTAGCCATGGGGCCGTATACAGCCTCAAGCCATTTTGCCCAGTTTGGCCCAAAGCCCATAGCGTGTATTGTAGCTTTTAGGAGGGACCAGTCCACTCAGTTGAATGCTTTTTCAGCGTCAACCGATAGCAGGAGGCTGGGTAGGTGGTAAGACGGATGAGATTTAAAAGCTTTGTCATGTTGTGCTTAGCCTCATGTCCTGGGATGAATCCCGCCTGGTCTGTGTGTATGAGGTTGGGTAGCAGGGGGCGTAGACGGTTTGCAAGTATTTTAGTAAAGATCTTGAGGTCCACATTAATTAGTGA
>OW240913.1:296467615-296517054 GCA_933207985.1 Pelobates cultripes | reverse complement strand
AACAAACATAGCCTCAAGCTGAATTTTGATTTTTATCTTTGAATAGCAACAGACCATTGTCAGTTTTCTATAGATTGCACACTAAAAACTGTATAATGGTAGCATTCAATCTACTTATTTTCTTCTCTCTCCATCTCTGATGCTTTGTTGTTTTTTTAACTAATATAGTTTTGCGTTCAACGCTCCATCAGGTGTGGAGTAAATGTCTAAATTAATCAAATTTTCAGGAGACATTTGTGGGTCTTTTATCTACCTCTAAAATTTAAACATAGATTTAAAGGAACACTATAGTCACCTAAATTACTTTAGCTAAATAAAGCAGTTTTAGTGTATATATAATTTCCCTGCAATTTCACTCCTCAATTCACTGTCATTTAGGAGTTAAATGACTTTGTTTCTGTTTATGCAGCCCGAGCCACACCTCCCCTGGCTATGATTGACACAGCCTGCATGAAAAAAAAAACTGGTTTCACTTTCAAACAGATGTAACTTACCTTAAATAATTGTATCTCAATCTCTAAATTGAACTTTATTCACATACAGGAGGCTTTTGCAGGGTCTAGCAAGCTATTAACATAGCAGGGGATAAGAAAATCTTAATTAAACAGAACTTGCAATAAAGAAAGCCTAAATAGGGCTCTCTTTACAGGAAGTGTTTATGGAAGGCTGTGCAAGTCACATGCAGGAAGGTGTGGCTAGGGTTCATAAACAAAGGGATTTAACTCCTAAATGGCAGAGGATTGAGCAGTGAGGCTGCAGGGGCATGTTCTATACATCAAAACTGCTTCATTAAGCTAAAGTTGTTCAGGTGACTATAGTGTCCCTTTAAGACACCACACCAAATAGATTTTATTAGACAAAACTAGTTAAGCCTTTGATACAAGAAGATATGCTGATTACTTTTGTGCATATTTCATTGTCTGTGTTTGTTTCAAAGAACATTTGGCCCCCCTTGTTATTAATATTATAGTCCTAACCCATCACCCATGGGTGGCAGTTGAGGGATATTAGGTCCCCACCCAATGAGGGATTGGAGAGACACTCAGTCCCACTGTTAATTTAAAATTTAGCCTCTACCTGGCCACAGCTGGAGCCATGGTAGGACTATATTCTCCCCACTTTATTTATTTAATCAACAGCCCCACTGTGGGGGGACCAGAGGATGACCAGTGATCTGGGGGTAGACAAGCCCCTGTTTGCAGCATGGTGAATAGGGGCATAGGGTGAGGTACAAATCATCCCTTGTTCTAATGTGTGAGTCATATTGACCCTCACATTTTTTTTTAAATTTGTATTTTTTTTTTTATGTGGAATATGGCAGGTAAGTTCAGGTCAGCCATCAAATGATTTACCCTTGTCTCTTGTGTCCTTGTGTCTTGTTCGGTCCATTTTCGGCCTTCTGAAAGATGTAAGCAAAACCAAACAGATACATTTTGGAACGTCGGGCATAGCAAAAAAAAATTCCATTTGATACATTTTCCAATTTTTTGGCCATGAACAAGTCTAACTTTTTACGCAATAACTTGGGACATTTTGAGAATAAATATTAACGGCTAATGCTCTTGTCACCAGATGCTGTCCTACTTTTATCATCTGTACACATTGATTGCTTTCAGTCTTGTAGAAAGAAATGCATCATGTAAATCAAAACAGTCTGAGTAACATTTTGGTTTTACACATTACTGCTAATTACTAAATAAATTGTGGTGCACACCTGCACAATTATATCTATATTTAAAAGTAAGCAGTTGCTGATGGATCCAGCAGCAGTCAACATTTTATTTACCTAGATCTGCTCACCGGGCTATATTTCCACTCGTGTATATACATATCTTCAGCCATACATGTGTGTGTATGGGTGTTTAGGAAATTGTTTGCATAAACAATAATACTATATATTTTATTAGCTTGCAGAACATCGACAGATAGATTATCTCAGTACTGAAAATTTGATATTGTAATAAGAGACACTGCTATTGCATTTTCTATTATAAGTAATTTTAGATAAAGACTTTGAAAACCTATTAAAAACAATTGAGTGTTGAAGGAAAAGTAAACACCATAATTTGGAAAATGTAAGAGACTTAAAGAATTGTACGCATAAATTAGTAATAATACAATCATTTATTCCTTTTATGAAGAATTGTCTTCTTTTTGGATTAAAAATAATGTTTCTTTTGTAATGAAGAGACTGTGTATCACTTTCAAATATGATCATCAGAAAATATTGATGATGAAAATTTTTATAAACACATTTCTCCTAAAATGCCTTACAGTGGTCAAAGCTGAATTAGAACTGGTCAATGATGACTCTCATAGCTAAACCACTTTACGATTTATTCAATGTTTCTCCAATGAGAGAAGAAAATGTCAGCAGTAGTTTAGTCTGCAATTTTGTTGAACATCTGCACACTTTATCAAGCATGCATACACTGTTTAACCCCCGCTTAACCAAACCTTTTTAAAACGGTATGCGGGTGACTCATCCACACTTTCTGAACTAAATTAGCCATGCTTTTGACTTTGTATATATATATATATATATATATATATATATATATAAAAATATCATATGTACACACTGAAAAGCACTTTGTCATAATTGGTCATTTAATAAAAAAAAAAGTTAATTCTGTAGATACATGTGCACTCTTTAACCAAATGTAATTTTCACTTATGCAAAATTCAAACCGAAATATATGTAAACACCGTATTACTGAGGTTGCAGTCACACTAAGTCCATGTTTCAACGTGCGGTATTTTTTGCCTCTGGAAAAGTAGTTTTGTTCTGTCAGATATGTAGTTTAGTCAATAATGCATTTAAAGAAACGAGTGGTATGCCTCTTCTTGGGAAATTCATCTGTTATGCACCATTTTATGTTTCATCTCTTGCTTTAAGTACCCACTTCATTTATGAAAACCAAATAAATACATGTATATATATGAAAACAAACATGAACATTTCAACAATACTTCCCCTGAAATGAATATACAGATGTAACAGGAAAGCTTGCTCCACATGTCAGTTGATCCCAAATAAAGACAACAACAAACATTTCTCGTCAAACCATCTAGACAAAGAAAAAAACATATGAGATTGAACAATTTATTAATTGCAATACAGCATATGTGATATATCTTCTAGAATGCCCTTGAAGCAAACAATATGTGGGATGCACATGTAGGAAACTTAAAACAAGAATAGAGGAACACTTAAAAGGAATCAAGAACAAATGTATCAATCATGGTGTACCTATCCATTTTGCAGAAAATCATGGAGCTAACTCAAAAGATCTAATAGTGAATGTCCTTGAGGCAATCAAACCAACCCTCAGGGGAGGTGATAGATTAAAAACCCTCAGATGGAGGGAATCATATTGGATCTTCAAGCTTGGTACACTCTGGAATGGGGGCCTCAATAAAGACCTAGATCTAGCAGCCTTTTAATAATTTAAATTTAATTTATTCTATATATGTTTTATTCAATATTCATTTTTATTTCTATTTATTTATTATTTATTTATTTATTTATATATATACTTGGGAGTCTAGCCAACTCTTTGGTTTTGCACCCCTCCCTGTCACAGGTGCCTCATCCCAGGGCCCTATTTAGCCTTGTACTGCAGAGAGCCCCAGATGGAATTTTTTTTCCCAAGTAGGTTAATCTCATAGGGGCAGACATTAGGCTGTTAGTGTAGGACCTGCCAAAGATGGGGTACATTGACGTTGTGGCAGGCTTATGCAATGTATGATCATATAATGTAACTAAACCCCCATTATTTTTGCCTAGATTAGGTGTTTTTAAAAAAACAAATAAAATCTTTCAACATTAAAGTTGCTGTTTAGTGGATAGGTGAGTGCGCTGGATCTTGTGTATTGTATTATTTGGCCCCCAGCAGCACCCCCATTTATGCATGTTAAGGTGAGTGCAGCCAACCCCCTCTTGTTTTATATATATTTGGGAGTCTAGCCAACTCCTTGGTTTTGCACCCCTCCCTGTCACAGGTGCCTCATCCCAGGGCCCTATTTAGCCTTGTACTGCAGAGAGCCCCAGATGGAATTTTTTTCCCCAAGTAGGTTAATCTCATAAGAGCAGACATTAGGCTGTTAGTGTAGGACCTGCCAAAGATGGGGTACATTGACGTTGTGGCAGGCTTATGCAATGTATGATCATATAATGTAACTAAACCCCATTATTTTTGCCTAGATTAGGTGTTTTTAAAAAAACAAATAAAATCTTTCAACATTGAAGTTGCTGTTTAGTGGATAGGTGAGTGCGCTGGATCTTGTGTATTATATATATATATATATATATATATATAAAAATATCATATGTACACACTGAAAAGCACTTTGTCATAATTGCTCATTTAATAAAAAAAAAAAGTTAATTCTGTAGATACATGTGCACTCTTTAACCAAATGTAATTTTCACTTATGCAAAATTCAAACCGAAATATATGTAAACACCGTATTACTGAGGTTGCAGTCACACTAAGTCCATGTTTCAACGTGCGGTATTTTTTGCCTCTGGAAAAGTAGTTTTGTTCTGTCAGATATGTAGTTTAGTCAATAATGCATTTAAAGAAACGAGTGGTATGCCTCTTCTTGGGAAATTCATCTGTTATGCACCATTTTATGTTTCATCTCTTGCTTTAAGTACCCACTTCATTTATGAAAACCAAATAAATACATGTATATATATGAAAACAAACATGAACATTTCAACAATACTTCCCCTGAAATGAATATACAGATGTAACAGGAAAGCTTGCTCCACATGTCAGTTGATCCCAAATAAAGACAACAACAAACATTTCTCGTCAAACCATCTAGACAAAGAAAAAAACATATGAGATTGAACAATTTATTAATTGCAATACAGCATATGTGATATATCTTCTAGAATGCCCTTGAAGCAAACAATATGTGGGATGCACATGTAGGAAACTTAAAACAAGAATAGAGGAACACTTAAAAGGAATCAAGAACAAATGTATCAATCATGGTGTACCTATCCATTTTGCAGAAAATCATGGAGCTAACTCAAAAGATCTAATAGTGAATGTCCTTGAGGCAATCAAACCAACCCTCAGGGGAGGTGATAGATTAAAAACCCTCAGATGGAGGGAATCATATTGGATCTTCAAGCTTGGTACACTCTGGAATGGGGGCCTCAATAAAGACCTAGATCTAGCAGCCTTTTAATAATTTAAATTTAATTTATTCTATATATGTTTTATTCAATATTCATTTTTATTTCTATTTATTTTTCATTTTAGTTTATTTAGTTTTATTTATATCCTTATTGTGGTTTAATTTTTTTTGTTTTTTTGTTTACTTATATTTTATTTACCAAAGAATGTTCTGCCACATAAGAAGAGTTTACTGGCACCATCACCCCCTCTTCAATACCTGTAGACTAATTAAAGAAATCATCCCCTCTATGTATTTTCATCTTTTATATAGTGGATACATTACAAAGTTTCAATGATTGAGAGTCAGTATCCTGCTGTGTGAATCTAGCACTTTTTATACACACCTCTCTTTGATATAATGTTCTGATACTATGTTGGCTCACTTTATAACAATGTGTGCTTAATATACACTTGCTTAGTTTTAATGTTTTAAAGTATAGTTTTAGCTCACTAAATCAGTATGTTTAAAACAAAAGTAGTACTCGATCTGAACCTTTTTTTGATAAGGATATACATACTTCTTTATACAACACATATCTATTGCTTTATATGTATTTTAAGAAGTATTACCTACTATCAGTATCTATACTCCTATTTTTATTATTTCATTATTTTATTATACTATAGCCTGTTTAAAACAATGTTTAGTAAGCACTCCCTCATTTTTTGATCTTGGATATCGTTATTCCTTTAAGAATCACAGAGGACTGTGTGTGATTCAAGTGCCCACAGATTTTATTTTTTATATATATATTGTATTTCTCATAGTTTGTATTTGTATTTTTACTTATATACTTTTATTTATTTTTATTAAATTATTTTTTTTAATTTTTTTGTAAAGATTTTTATTGACAAATTTTCGAGGTTACTGTGGCGAAACCAACCTCGCCACTGGGCATTGGAGATTGCCAGCCTCATGCCATGTGACTATGGCCCCTGGGATGTATTACCCTTTAAAGACATTATTTGGGCATATTGTATTTTATTATGCTGCTGCTGGCCCTTTAAGAACCACCTGGGGACATACTGTGGAGTTACTGGGTGGCCACCATTTCATGTATCAGAGGCACATGGTGAGAACAATGGATGGAGCACATGGTGAGAACAATGGATGGCGGCCATTTTAACTCACAGACACTGTTTGGACTTTTCTACACGGTGCCATCTCGCCAGTATTTGGTGCACAAAGACATCGTTCAGTAGTTTTAAACTATACAACAGGGGACACATTATACAGTTATTATTTTTCATGTAGCCAGTATATGTTCTGCGGAATCTGCATTAAACTGCATCTTCCAAACTACTGAACGGATCTGGGTGAATTTTGGATATGTGGTTCACCCAGATCCCCCGGTTCCAATTATATTTTTATGTGGTTATTGCATGTTTTGGGGTCCCTGTGATATGTTTTATAATACTGTATTTCCCTGCCTGTGATAATTAGATTAACCATTGTGTTCAGTAATCATATCACAGGCAGAGGGGAGGATTTTGTGGGGGAGTGTCTGTGTGTAATGTACGTGTGTTATTGTTTGTTCTTTAAAACCCAGTGGGCAGTACTAAGTTTGTGGATTGGGAATAAAAGAGGCTGTATGTGCCAGTACAGTCAGTTCTGCTTGACCTCAAAACGAAGTGTTGTCTCGTTATTGGGGGAATTGGATTGTATGCTAATTGCCAGGAGTGTAAGCTGATTGTATGCTTTTCCTGTTCAGCTGTTTACAGCATTCGTATGCTTGAGAGCATTTGTATGCTGCTCCAGTTCCGTGGTTGTGGTGTCGGCTGCAGTGCTTGGAGTCCTCAGGAAGCGCTAGGAGCATCCTTCAACGGAGGTACCCAGTCGGGGTGTTAGGTGATCCGTTACAGTTACATTACAGAGTATGAAAAGTACAATGATAAAGTACATTAAAAAGCATTGTACAATAGGACATTTGACTCAGTGGGACAAGTGTTGTACAAGTCTCTCGGTTGTCTGGTATGGGGAGACTAAGTTGTCTACCACTGAGCCTCATAGATACATATGTTAACATCTTGTGATGGTCATGTTCGTTACTTTGTAGTACCGTTTCGTGAGGCTGTCCACCAACCCTGTGATTCTATGTCCCCGTATATTTAACCTGTGGTCAAAACTTACTAGCCCCCTAGTAGAACGTCAAAGCTGCATTGTTATTAGTAGTGTATTTTAATCTCTCGTTACGGGTTGTTATGACAGTTCAAAAACCATACCCGAAGAGCTAAGGATCGTTAACAAGATAACAATAGATACTGTCGTCTTCCTTCAGGGTATATTCAATAATATACCTTCACCTTCTACATTTTTGTGTATTCTTTACATTCAATAATACTCTATTTCAACCGGTCCCAGTTGTGGGGATATGTTCTGCAGATAGGATGACCGTTTGTTGTATCAATGAAAATACTAAGATTTGCTAATGCCTAACAGTCACTAGTCACACGTGTAGAAACCTCTGATAGCGAACACTGCTATAAAGTACTTGAAAATAAAGAAAGGAAAAGAAAAAAGGAAAAACAACACAAACATATGTTATAGTACTGACATTTTGTTCACATCCTGCTATACTATGTGAATGCTGTATTCAGCAGCAATTTATCAGCAAGTGAACTAAACATTATAACCAGGCATCTTAGTATCTTAGTATCTTAGCCAGGTCTGTGGCTTGCGAACCTTTGCGTCGGGGTGGTTTTCACCCATCCTCCTTTTTTGTGGCCTCCGTTCTGGGGGGGAGGGATGAACCCGTGAGGTGACCAGTACCTCCACCTTCCTTTGCAGTGAGCAGTGTGTTCAGCTCTGAAGAGTTGTGGGGGGGGGGATGAGGCCGTTGAAAATTGACAAATTAAAGAGCTGAAGGGTGGATGAGTGGGGTTCATGGATTCGAGACGTACTCTGGTCCCTAATGATTTGTTATAGCTCGGTCCATTGCTCATTGACAGGGCCCTGTTCAAGTTGATTTCTCAAGAGGTTGTGGTATTGCCTATGTATTTTAACCAAGGTTCCCAGGTGGAGGCATAGTAGGCGTATTTACCAGTAATGGAGGCTGTCAGTTCCTCCATTACTCAAATTGATTCCAGTTTCTGGAGCCATTCCCTCATCGACAGGGCCCTGGTGGCCTTCCATTGCACCGGGATGAGGAGGTTGGTCGCCATGAGCAGATGGGTCGTTAATACCCTCTGTGGTTTGGTGATGGGGTCTGGGAATAGTATGAAGAGCATTGTTTCTGGAGTGAGTGCTATGGTCCCCCCTGTGATGGTGTTGATTATTTCCCTCACTCTCCTCCAATAGGATTGTGTGGTTGGGTATTGCCACCAGATTAGTCCTGGCATCCCTCCCATTTGCCCACATCGCCAGCACATATGTGGCGTATGTGGGAAGATATGTTGAAATTTGGTGGGCGAGTAATGCCACCTCAAGATTCTCTTGTATGTGCTTTCTTGGATAGCGGTGTTGAGGGAGGATATCTGTATGACCTGGAATATCGTACCCCATTCCCCCTGAGAGATATTAGTGGAGAGTTCCCTATTCCATGCTAGGGTGTATTGTGGCATTTGTCCCTTAAGCTCTTCTTGTAAAATATCGATAGGTGTTTGTTTTTGAGGGATTGGGATGTGCAGTATATTTCATATGTTGTTAATGTACGGGAACCAGCTAGCAGTGATTGCGTAGATCATATGTAGTGGGTCAATTGCGCGTATTTGAAAGTCTGCAATGTCGTGGGTCGTTCTGGTCCCATTAGAGATTCAAGCGGTTTGACTGAGCCGCCCTCTAGGACTGAATGTAGTCTTAAATAGGGCATCTTCTGGGGTCATTTTATGAATTCAAAGGAGTTGTTCAGTAGCCCTGGCTGAAACAGTGGGTTTCCTATCAGGGGATAAAGGGGCGACAGGTGGGGGAATACTGAGGTCCCCTGTCTCATGAGCTTCCAGACTTGGAGCGTGGGTGTAATGGTGGGGTGGCGAGACTGGTGTGGAGATAAGAACGTGGATCCAGAGTTGTGCCACGGGATCCCGTGGAGCGGGGTTTTGAAAAAGGATTTCTCCAGTTGCACCCATTGCATCTGCGGGCACCGGTTGGCCCATTCCTATATCCTAGTGAGCATGATCGCTTTATGGTAGAGCCCTATGTGTGGCATCCCCAGTCCGCCCTGGCCTTTGGGTTTCGTGAGTGTAGTGAAAGCTATCCTGGGATGCTTGTTCACCCATATAAATTTGGTGAAGATGTGCCTGATTTCGATGAAGAATGATTTGGGGATTTGGATTGGAAGTGTTTGCAAAAGGTATAACAGTCTTGGGAGTGTATTCATTTTTAGAATGTTGATGCGGCACAGCCATCCGAATTGGGACTTGTGCCAGTTGGCCAGGTCTGTTTCTATCTGTTGGAGGAGTGGGATAAAATTTATGGTATATGTGTCTGCAAGATTGTGCGGTAGGTGCACTCCCAGGTATGTGATATCTGTCTCAGCCCATGAGAAATGGTACTTCTTCAATGCTGTTTGCATTTGTTGGGTGATTTCCCAGGGGAGGATCTCACTCTTAGTGAAGTTAACTTGGAAATTGGATACATTATTATATGTGGCTATTTCCCCTAAGAGTGGCGTTATGGATGTGCTGGGGGTGGTTAGTGTAAAAAGCAGGTCATCAGCAAATGCCGAGATCTTGTATTCCTGGTGTTCCACCCAGATGTCTGTGTTGTCCCGAATTCCCTGAAGGAATGGCTCCATCGTAAGAATAAAGAGAATAGGGGATAGGGGGCACCCCTGTCTCGTGCTGTTCCGTATGTGCACTGGGTCGGACAGTTGTCCGTTAATTTTGAGTTTAGCCATGGGGCCGTATACAGCCTCAAGCCATTTTGCCCAGTTTGGCCCAAAGCCCATAGCGTGTATTGTAGCTTTTAGGAGGGACCAGTCCACTCAGTTGAATGCTTTTTCAGCGTCAACCGATAGCAGGAGGCTGGGTAGGTGGTAAGACGGATGAGATTTAAAAGCTTTGTCATGTTGTGCTTAGCCTCATGTCCTGGGATGAATCCCGTCTGGTCTGTGTGTATGAGGTTGGGTAGCAGGGGGCGTAGACGGTTTGCAAGTATTTTAGTAAAGATCTTGAGGTCCACATTAATTAGTGAAATTGGGCAAAAACTGCCACAATTGGTGAGGTATTTTCCTGGTTTTGGTAACAAGGTGATGTGGGCCTCTAGAGCAGGGGTTGGTAGAGCCGGGGTGTCGGTGAGGAAATTAAAAGCATCAAGAAAAGGGCCTGCTGTACGTCCATGAATGTTTTAAAGTATTTGGCTGTGTAACCATGTGGGCCTGGGCTTTTCCGCTGAGGTAGAGAGCCTACCACTTTAAAGAATTTGTCTTTCATCAAAGGGCAGTCTAGGGTTTGCAGCGCTACACTAGGGATTTTTTCACGCATCCTGGGAGCCAAGAAGTGTTCAGTGTCCGTCGCCAGCGGTGGGGAACACCACAGGTTGTATAGCTCTGAGTAAAACTTGTGAAAGGCTTCCATTATATCTAGCAGGGTGTATGAAATGCCTTTGCCTGGGTGTTTAACCTTTGCTATGAACGTCGTTTGCCTACTTTGTTTTAACGCAGAGGTCACTAATTTTTCATTCAATAGCAGGTCATTTAGTTTCCATTGGTAAGCTTTTGGTAAGCTTTTAGGGAAGGGAAGGTATATGAATGGCAAGAGACAGGGATGCATGGTCTGACCATGTGATAGGTCCATAGATGTAAGAACCTATGTGACAAGAAGAACATGTCCAACCTGGAGTATGTATAAGTTGCTGGGGAGTAGTAGGAGTAGTCCTTCCTATAGGGATGACTTATTCTCCAGCACTCGTATAGCTGGAAGTGGTCCAGGAGGCGGGAGAAACGCTTACATATTGGGTCATGCCTATTGGGAGTGACCGATGTGGTGTCTAAGGCCGAGTCCAAGGACAGGTTACAGCCGCCCCCCATTATGAGTATGTCCTCTGCAAAAGTCTCTATCCAATGTAGGCATTTTTTAAGGGTCTTGCATTGGCATGTGTTGGGTAGATACATGTTTACAAAGGTGATTTTGTTGTGTACCATGGTCCCCTTTACAAGCAGCAACCTCCCTGAGTCCTTTGTTTTCTGGTCTATGAGCGTAAAAGGTTCCTGGGCTGAAAGTAGTATGGCCACCCATCTGCTTTTTTTTCAGCAAAATGGCCAAAGTAACCTGTGAGATATCTAATTATCCTCAGGTTAGGAGCTTTGTCTTTTTTTAAAATAGGTTTCCTGGAGGAACGCCACATCGGCTCGCAATCTGTGTAGCTCAGTAAGGGCTAGGGAGCGTTTTTCTGGGGAGTTCAATCCCTTCACATTGAGAGTTATTATGCGTAAGGTAGTCATTGTTTATCTATTACCTTCAATTATCTAGGGCTTGTGTCGTACCGCCGCCCAGTGCTGGGCCACAGATCTGCCTGTACAAAAACACTTAGAAACTTACAAGTAATAATACAACAATTAAATTCAGTAAACAATCAAAGAATATCAAGAACCTGAATTAAAATCAGCACCTGGGTCAGGTGCACAAATATCTGTGGTAGCTGTCTCGGGCGAGATGGTCTGTCTCTCCGAGAACCTGTTACCTTTGTGTAGGTCAGAGGGACCTAAGTTTTGTTACTAGATGGTATAAGCATGCATTAGCTTATGCCTATACTTTTAAGTGTACTATCATGGGGGGGATAGATGACCAGGAGCGAGACTGGTCGAATCTACGTGTGTAGGTCGCTATCCTATCTGGTGTGAATTTCGCTTGGAGTGGTAATTGCAGCTTTATGGGCGGGTGTGTGGTAGGGGTCTAAGAACCCTGGCACAGGGCCTCGCGTGTCAGGCCTCAGGTGCCGCCTTGGAGTTCAGGTGGGATACTATATTGGCGTCCCCTCCCCCCAGCCATGTTGTTTGGGCAGGGGCCCAGAATGTCGTTGTTCAGCCCTTGGGTGGGCACAAAGTACCTTGGACGGGGGAGGTTATGAGGGGTACTGTTGTAGTCCCTGAGTGGCTACTTCATGCTACATTCATCTGTGCCTTCACTAACCCCATGACCTAAGCCTATGTTGGCCGATGGGCAAGTGGAGTGTGTGTCGTGGGACATATTATCCAGTTTCTTATAGTTTGTCTAAGGACTAGAGAGCTTCATTATCCTAAAGTCCTTGTGGTCAGGAACAAGTAAAGGTGTAGGGTGAGTGTGGGGGGGGGGGAGCCAGCATAAGGAATTCAGTTGGTTTAACATGGCGGTGGTTACCATTGATAGACACAGCTTGCTGAATAGAGCTATGGGGCAGTGTGATGTGCCTATTGCTGATATATATATATATATATATATATATACACTGAGATATATTAACCAGGAATGGTAAGTGGAAACGTATAACATAATCAGGTGATTTGCATATTACCCTCCCTTGCAAGGAACTCTGAAGTGCGCAAATGGCTCTCTCGTCACGTCCATTTTTACCTTGGAAGAAAAAAGGAAAGTCTCGGTGTTGCGAGAGGTAATGCCCCTGTAGCAATATCTGGCTTCGTCCCCATGTGGATCCATGGAAAGTCCAGGATATATTGTAAGAGCTTTGTCGTGGCTTCTTTTCCGTTGTGGCTCTATTACCCCTGGTTGTACTCATAACAAAAAGTCATATATCTCTGAGTCTTGTGTCCTTTGTGGACCTTCCGCTTAAAGCAGAACTCCTTCAGGTGAAAGTAGCTGTAGTATCCTTGTTGTGCGGTCTGTCTGTGGTTTTGGGGATTTGAGTAGGATATTATCCAGATCATCTAGGGCACGCTGCATATCTGCTAGCTGAGTTGTATGGGCTCTCACTATTTCTTGGAGGGAGTGTACCTGTGTGTCTGACATCTCTGTCATGCTCGAGTGACCCAATTCTGTCACCCAGGTGGCGTATGTCTGCGCCTATGGCGTCTAGTTTGCCCTGGAAGGACATCTCCAACTTACCCAGCATATTCGCCAGGTCTTGCTTGGATGGCATATTGCGGAGGAGATCCCTGACTTCAGTGTCCACAGACATGCCTGACATTTCTGAGTCTGCCGGGCTGGATGCCATGTTTGGGCCTACCACGCTGGGCTGTTGCTCCGCATTATCACGGAAATACTTGGTAAGGGCTCCTGATTTTCCCACTGGCTGCTTACCGGAGGCATGGGGAGTAGATGCAGCTCTTTTAGGGTGTCCCATCTTTAGTTTTGTTGCCCGATGAACCCGGATTCACACCATCAATAGAGGAGCTCGCATAGCTTGCTGCCATTTCATTCCTTGGTTGGCTCCGCCCTCTAAATTCTTTATTTTTTATTGTGCAAGTGATATCAAACAAGCCTGTGTTGTTAATATAATCATACATTGTCAAACATGGCAAATAGAAAGTCAGCACAGTTTTATAATATTGAGAAACAAATGTTAATCTGATAAGGAATGCGTGGCAGACAGTACATGCTATTATCAAAGAAAGGCTGATTGACCTATGTTTATGTGACCATTACCAAGATTTTTGAAAATGAACATTATTAGCATTTCAGGCTTAAGATGTAGACAACACATATTATAAGATACAATCTTTTCTAGTCTGTGACAGTGATGTGAATCTGCTTTTATTTATTTTTAATGTAGCATATTTGTATTCTGTTACTTATTTTTTAATAAACTTACTTCACCACAGAAGCCCTCCTTCCCTGTTTTGTGCTTTTTAGACACAGCAACTAAGTAGTGAAAACAAGAATTCTATCAGGATATTTCTTCTTTAAAGCTGCAACATATTTCCTTTTGGGCTTTATGTATTTTTGAAGACTATGTAATGTTTTTCTTACTTTATTGTATGTATAGTATGTTACTTATTTGTTATTGGTATTTACTAGTTATGCTCCCAGTAGCATGGTCTTCGAGGGCAGACTGGTCTCTTATGGTGCCTTGTCTACTAGAGTTGAGCGGACACTGGATGTTAGAACTTCAGAAAAAAGTCCAGGTTCGGGATCGAACTTGACCCTGAACTTGACCCCGAACCTGAACCCCATTGAAGTCAAAGGGGACCCAAACTTTTGGGCACAAAAATGGCTCTAAAAAAGTCCTGGAAAGGGCTAGAGGGCTGTAAAAGGAAGTAAAATGGGAGTAAGAGTAGGACAAGTGCCCTGCAAACAAATGTGGATAGGGAAATCACTTAAAATGACATAAAATAAGAAGCCGCTTAGTAGATAACTCCCTAATTTCCACGGAATTAGGGAGCTATCTACCAAAAGGCTGAAAGACCTAAATTGGTCTTTCAGCCAAATTTACTAATACTAAGTAAATATTACTTAGTATTAGTAAATTCAGCCCCTACTCGCTATACAGTGGCTGCTCACTTAAAAAAAATAAAAAAAATACCTATTGCCCCCATCCCTATGTGACAGGTGGGGGCCCTAAATAAAAATGTGGACCGAGGGACCTACTGTCTTCCCTCCCACCCCTGAGCGGTGGGTGGGGGCCATATATAAGAAAGTGGGGGGGCGATCTACTGTCCTCCCCCCTGGCCCCACCCCTGAGTGTTGGTGGGGGCAATGAATAAAAATTGGGCCACTACCCTTGAGCGGTGGGTGGGGGCCATAAATAGAAATTTGGGGGGGACCTAATGTCCTCACCCCTGGCCCCCACCCCTGAGCGGTGGGTGGGGGCCATAAATACAAATTGGGGGGACACACCTAATGTCCTCCCCCAAGCCCCCACCCCTGAGCGGCAGGTGGGGGCCCTAAATAAAAATGTAACCCCCCCAGGTGACTAGGGGTCCCCAAACTCCTAGTCACCCCCCTGCCCCCAAAAAATAAACCTTACTTACTCCCCTCATCCTAAAAATAATGAGGGGGGACCCTTATCTAAATACTTGTAAAAAAAAAAAATAGACTTAGCATTTGATGTCTTCTTTCTTCTAAACTCTTCTTTTTTCAGCCGCAAAAAAGGCCAAATAAAATCCATAATAAACGACGCACTTAAAAAAAAAATAAAAAAATAAAAAAATTGCACCCATGGAGGGCTCCGCACAGACTGAGCTCTTGCATGAACTGAATGTTTGAGATCTCCCCAGAGTGGCTTGATGATATTAAGGTCAGGAGACTGTGACGGCCACTACAGAACCTGCATATTTTTCTGCTTTAACCACTGGAGGGTCAACTTGGCCTTGTGCTTAGGGTCATTGTCATGCTGGTAAGTCCAAGAGCGTCCCATACACAGCCTTCATGTAGAAAAATGCTAATTGTCTTATAACATGTTGCAACCCATAGAAAAAAAACAGTGAGCCACCACCATGCTTCACAGTGGGGATGGTATTCCTTTCACTGTTGTTGACCTCTCCAAACATAGCACTTATGGTTGTGACTATATAACTCTATTTTGGTCTTCGCTCTCCAAATTACAGGTGTGCTAGAAGCTGTGAGGCGTGTCAAGGTGTTGTTGGGTATATTGTAACTGAACTTTTTTGTGGCATTGGTCCAGTAAAGACTTCTTTCTGGCAACTCGACCATGCAGCTCATATTGTTCAAGCATCATTGTATTGTGCTCCTTGAAACAACCACACCATCTTTTTCCAGAGCAGCCTGTATTTCTCCTGAGGTTATCTGTGAGTTTTTCTTTGTATCTCGAAGAATCCTTCTGGCAGCTGTGGCTGAATTCTTTCTTGGTCTACCTGACCTTGGCATGGCATCAAGAGATACCCGAATTTTCCACTTCTTAAAGGACCACTATAGGCACCCAGACCACTTCAGATTAATAAAGTGGTCTGGGTGCCAGGTCCATCTAGGTTTAACCCTTTTTGCTGTAAACATAGCGGTTTCAGAGAAACTGCTATGTTTACCTATGGGTTAATCTAGCCTCTAGTGGCTGTCTCATTGACTTTTGATCAGGGCCGTTTGGGTGATTTCTGTTATCATTATGATTTAAAAAGGAGCCAAACAACTAAGTGATAAAAAAAATGGTTTCATATGATTACTATCCTTTAATAAAATTCCTTTTTTTTGTATGATCAGTCATATTTTCAAAATCAATGCCAACATTTCACAATTTCTGAAAGGGTATACAAGCTTTTGAGCAGATCTGTAAATCAGCACAGCCGAGCTGAATTTCAAAATAGCAGTGGCTGATCTAGTGAGGGACCATGGTAAAAATGTGAAAGTGGCCTTGGAGAGCACCCTAGGATACTTGGGTGCTAAGCACATCATATATCAGACGGTGCTAGCTGTGCCTGGTTTACCATGGTTCTGTGAGCAGAGCACACTCTGTCCCTCCCATGTAGCCTGCTGATGTGAGCGGTTTTGGATGCTTGGCGTCCCTGTTGTCATGGTGTCCTATGCAGATGCACTGCTCGCACACCCAAAGACCAGCGCTGCCTGATTATATACAGGTTTTTTTTTACTATTGTATAATTTTGTGATGCATATTGTATTGTTAGTTATCTTCTGTTATATTTTTCTGTAACTTTTTTGTAATATGTTTGCTATTACAGTTCTCCTTTGTTTTTTAGAACATTGTATATAATATATCATTCTGAGAACTAATGAGCTCATGTATTTAGTGTATTGAGGCTTGGATATTATCATTAACTATATTGTGAGGTTATTGCAGTTTTTATTTTTCACTTTTTATTTTTACTTTTTATAGTTATTTTTCAATTTATTTATTTTTTGAATTCTTTATTTTTGTTATGTGTAAGTTTATAACATTTGCTTGTGAGGTATCCCAAAAGCAATCCTCCAGCGCATTAAAACAGTAAAACATAGAGGTACATGATAGAACAAGCACATTTTTGGGGAAATAAACAGTATGGTTTTACGTAGCTTAGGTATTGTCATAATATAACATAAAATTGTTGTGAGGCTGACCATCAGATTTGACAACTTGATAATGCTTGAACATGCTTAGTCAATTCGAGTATAAGTTTAAAGTTAACCAGGTTTAAGCTTGCGTCATGTTAGGTTCGTTATACCAAACAATAGGGTATTAATCCATGTGCTTTAAGTGGTATAGTGAAAATAGCTGGGTGCACCCTATTTATGCTGTAGATTTTATGCTATGCTAGTGCCTGCGATGTTTCAACCTCGACTGGGCTTAATGTCGGACATGTTAAGCGTTGTATAGAGGCATAGTGCTTGAAGCAAGCTAACACTGGGTCACGGCAATTCAGGTTACAACGGGCCACTAACAGGTGGGTCTGCATGGTAAAGCCTTGAAGTGTTGCAAGGCTGGGGCTATGTAGGAGAATACTAAGATATGCATTAGAGTTAGCATTAGGTAGTCATATAAGCAGGGGCACTGCAGATGTCATTATATTGGTATAGAGAAGTTTAAGCAGAGTGTAATATGTAAAAGTCCAATGCCGGGTAAGGCAAGACAAACTTCTCTGATCTTGTCTCTGAGTGTCCGCTAGGCTCTATGTAGTGTGTTTACTACCATTGTCCCTTGCGTGCTGTGAGCGATCGTGTAGATTGCTCAGCCGATGCCCTGCATTTGATAGGCTGTCGGTGCACAACTGCCTTTCTCCCTTAGTTGTCAGCGCTCCAGGGCTTAATGCTTTCGCTTTTTCCTCTATTCAGACCCATCCAGCAGCCCATGTGTGCTGTTCACCGTTCCGGTTAGTCCCTTCATCGTGGGCTGGATCTCTGGGGTTGGTGAGTTCGGCATGAAGGTCGGAGGTCTCCGAGTGGCTGAGAGGACGGGTATACTGGCTGGTCTAATTAAGAAGTTATGTATATATGATATATGTTTATATTATATATACAGTGGGACCTCAGTTTACGAATTTAATGCGTTCTCCGGGACGTTTCTTATTGCAAAAAAATTGTAAACCGAAACGCGGTTTCCCACAGGAATGCATTGAAAACAAATTAATCTGTTCTGGAGGTCAGAAAAAGTCAAAATGAGCTGGCATGGAAACCAACCCACAATGCAGAACACAAGATAAAAGGCATGCAAACGACAAAGCTCAGCTCCCTACCTTTCCACAGCTTGAGAAATGCACCAAAAAGTCCAAAAACAACTGCAAACAATTTCCATAATGGCTCCAAAACTCAATGCAAAAGCCGCTCCAACACCTCCACACTCGACGCCATGTGCTTCCCACAGACTCTAGCATGCACAGGGGGCGGTGCTATAAACCTCCCAGGTGCAATGCATCCTGGGGAAACTTGCTTTGTATTGCGAAAAAAATTGTAAACCGAGGCATTATTTTTAATGGATTTACATTTGTAAACCGAAAATTATGTATATAACCGAGGTCCCACTGTATATATACATTTTATATATCTAAATACGTATAATTACAAAAATAAATAAATCCAAAATTAAATATAATATATATATATATATATATATATATATGTAATTTAATTCTAACTGTATTTTGATATTAATATGTCATATTAATATATAAATATGTATTGGTAACACAATACACTTAGAATGACATTATATATACAGTTGCAAGAAAAAGTATGTGAACCCTTTGGAATTATATGGATTTCTGCACAAATTGGTCATAAAATGTGATCTGATCATCATCTAAGTCACAACAATAGACAATCACAGTCTGCTTAAACTAATAACATGCAAAGAATGAAATGTTGCCATGTTTTTATTGAAAACACCATGTAAACATTCACAGTGCAGGTAGAACAAGTATGTGAACCCCTAGACTAATGACATCTCCAAGAGCTAATTGGAGTGAGATGTCAGCCAACTGGAGTCCAATTAATGAGATGAGATTGGAGGTGTTGGTTACAGCTGCCCTGTCCTATAAAAAACACACACCAGTTCTGGGTTTGCTTTTCACAAGAAGCATTGCCTGATGTGAATGATGCCTCACACAATAGAGCTCTCAGAAGACCTACAATTAAGAATTGTTGACTTGCATAAAGCTGGAAAGGGTTATAAAAGTATCTCCAAAAGGCTGGCTGTTCATCAGTCCAGGGTAAGACAAATTGTCTATAAATGGAGAAAGTTCAGCACTGCTGCTACTCTCCCTAGGAGTGGCCGTCCTGTAAAGATGACTGCAAGAGCACAGCGCAGACTGCTCAATGAGGTGAAGAAGAATCCTAGAGTGTCAGCTAAAGACTTACAAAAGTCACTGGCAAATGCTAATATCCCTGTTAGCGAATCTACAGTACGTAAAACACTAAACAAGAATGGATTTAATGGGAGGTTACCACAGAGGAAGCCATTGCTGTCCAAACAAAACATTGCTGCATGTTTACAGTTTGCACAAGAGCACCTGGATGTTCCACAGCAGTACTGGCAAAATATTCTGTGGACAGATGAAACCAGAGTTGAGTTGTTTGGAAGAAACACACAACACTATGTGTGGCAAAAAAAGGCACAGCACACCAACATCAAAACCTCACCCCAACTGTGAAGTATGGTGGTGGGGGCATCATGGTTTGGGGCTGCTTTGCTGTGTCAGGGACTGGACTGATTGCTATCATCGAAGGAAAAATGAATTCCCAAGTTTATCAAGACATTTTGCAGGAGAACTTAAGGCCATCTGTCTACCAGCTGAAGCTCAACAGAAGATGGGTGTTGCAACAGGACAATGACCCAAAGCATAGAAGTAAATCAACAACAGAATGGCTTAAACAGAAGAAAATACCTTCTGAAGTGGCCCAGTCAGAGTCCTCACCCTTATTGAGATGCTGTGGCATGACCTCAAGAAAGTGATTCACACCAAGCATCCCAAGAATATTGATGAACTGAAACAGTTCTGTAAAGAGGAATGGTCAAGAATTACTCCTGACCGTTGTGCACATCTGATCTGCAACTACAGGAAATGTTTGGTTGAAGTTATTGCTGCCAAAGGAGGTTCAACCAGTTATTAAATCCAAGGGTTCACTTACTTTTTCCACCTGCACTGTGAATGTTTACATGGTGTGTTCAATAAAAACATGGCAACATTTCATTCTTTGTGTGTTATTAGTTTAAGCAGACTGTGATTGTCAGATCACATTTTATGACCAATTTGCGCAGAAATCCATATCATTCCAAAGGGTTCACATACTCTATCTTGCAACTGTATATATATATATATATATATATATATCTATATCTATATATATCTATATATAAATAAATACAATTAATTGCATATATTAATTGTATTTAATGCAACACTTTTGTTTTTGGCCCCATTTTTTATGAGCTAAACTCAAAGACCTAAGATTTTTTCTATGTTCACTAAAGGCCTATTTCTCTCAAATATTGTTAATAAATCTGTCTAAATCTGTGTTAGTAAGCACTTCTCCTTTGCCGAGATAATCCATCCACCTTGCAGGTGTGGCATATCAAGATGCTGATAAAATAGTATGATTATTGTATAGGTGTGCCTTAGGCTGGCCACAGTTAAAGGTCACTTTAAAATGTGCAGTTTTACTGTGTTGGGGGGTCCAAAAACCAGTCAGTATCTGGTGTGACCACCATTTGCCTCACACAGTGCAACACATCTCCTTCGCATAGAATTGATCAGGTTGTTGATTGTGGCCTGTTGAATGTTGGTCCACTCCTCTTCAATGGCTGTGCGAAGTTGCTGGATATTGGCAGGACCCGGAACACACTGTCGTATACGCCGATTCAGAGCATCCAAACATGCTTAGTGGGTGACATGTCCTGTGAATATGCTGGCCATGCAAGAACTTCCAGCTTCCAGGAATTGTGTACAGATCCTTGCAACATGGGGCCATGCAGTATCATGCTGCAACATGAGGTGATGGTCGTGGATGAATGGCACAACAATGGGCCTCAGGATATCGTCACAGTATCTCTGTGCATTCAAAATTCCATCAATAAAATGCACCTGTGTTTGTTGTTCATAACATACGCATGCCCATACCATAACCCTGCCACCATGGGCCACTCGATCCACAACGTTGACATCAGCAAACCGCTCACCCACACAACGCCATACACACGGTCTGCCATCTGCCCTGTACATTGGAAACTGGAATTCATCCATAAAGAGAACACCTTCTAAAGTGCCAGACGCCATTGAATTTGAGCGTTTGCCCACTCAAGTTGTTTACGACGACGAACTGCAGTCAGATCAAGACCCCGATGAGGACAAGCTTCACTGAAATGGTTTCTGACAGTTTGTGCAGGAATTATTTGGTTATGCATACCGATTGCTGCAGCAGCTGTCTGGGGGGCTGGTCTCAGACGATCTTGGAGGTGCAGATGCTGGATGTGGAGGTCCTGGGCTAGTGTGGTTACACGCGATCTGCGGTTGTGAGGTCAGTTAGATGTACTGCCAAATTCTCTGAAACGCCTTTAGAGATGGCTTATGCTAGAGAAATGAACATTCAATTTATGGGCAACAGCTCTGGTAGACATTCCTGCAGTCAGAATGCCAATTGCACTCTCCCTTTAAAACTTGCGGCATTTGTGGCATTGTGCTGTGTGATAAAACTGCACATTTTAGAGTGGCCTTTTATTGTGGCCAGCCTAAGACACACCTTTACAATAATCATGCGGTCTAATCAGCATCTTGATATGGCACACCTGTGAGGTGAATGGATTATCATGGCAAAGGAGAAGTGCTCACTAACACAGATTTAGACAGATTTGTCAACAATATTTTAGAGAAATAGGCCTTTTGTGTACATAGCTCTTTGAGTTCAGCTCATGAAAAATGGGGCCAAAAACAAAAGTGTTGCGTTTATAATTTTGTTCAATGTAAATATAAATATATATATAATTACATATATGATTACATACGTTTACACATAGAATTTAAATATATATATATATATATATATATATATACATATATACATATATATATGTGTGTATGTATATATACACACACACACACATATATATATATATATATATATATATATGTGTGTTAATATTCTACGTGTATATTTATGTAATCTTTTAACATAATTATGTAATTTTATTAATCAAATTTTGAGGGACGTGCCTGACAACCCAGGCAGAAAGTCCAGAGAATTGAATTCACAAACCCTATATTTAACCCTGTAATTTTCCAAAACACCATAAAACCTTTACATGGGGAGTACTGTTTTACTCGGGAGACTTCAATGAACACAAATATTGGTGTTTCAAAACAGTAAATTGTATTACAACGATGATATTGTCAGTGAAAGTGATGTGGCAATATTATTGTTGTAATACATTTTACTGTTTTGAAACACTAATATTTGTGCTCAGTGACGTATCCCAAGTATAACAGTACCCCCCATGTGCAGGTTTTGTGATGTTTTGGAAAGTTAGAGAGTCAAATATAAGGCTTGCATTTCAGGGGGTTTTTTTTATTGAAATTTGCCAGATTGGTAGCATTGCCTTTGAGACCATATGGTAGCCCAGGAATGAGAATTACCCCCATGATGGAATACCATTTGCAAAAGTAAACAACCCAAGGTATTGCAAATGGTGTATGTTCAGTCTTTTTTAGTAGCCACAAGTGGCCAAAGTTAGTGTTCATATTTGTTTTTTGCATTTTTTCAAATGCCCGTGAACGCTCAACACTCTAACTGACGCTTGACCCTGACCTACCATCTACAAGGATCTACAAATTGTAAGTATCATTTTTCTTATTTCACCTCACCACCTATAGAATAAACTGGAAAGAATGAGAACTCTGAGAATGGACATCCTCGCTCTGGTCTCAAAATAGTTTTTTCTCATGTTTTTTTTTTTTTTTTGCTTTAATGCATTAACTTGGTTCACCCCAAGTTAAAAGGGTAATTCAGACATGGACCCCATGCTCACTGTGCCTAGAGGGATATCAGCTACACCTCACTGATGAGGCCCAAAAGAAGCCTGAAACGATCGTCTGGGGTTACTGAATCTCTTGTGCAGAGGGAACTTGCCGGCATTGCGGATCTGGACTGCCCGTATGGGTGGGACCAGTCTGATATGTTTCAGATATGTTCTCTCTGTAATGGCATAAGTGAGCAAAAACTATTTTGAGTCCTAAGCGGGGATGTACCGAAGGGCAAGCTATTGCGTTTACTCTAAGCTTTTGTTCGTTCTCATTCTTTCTTTTTTGCTATAGAATATAAACACTATATTCTGTTTTATGTCTTCATATTTCCATACTGACTCACCACCATACGAGTTTGAGGATACCTACTAGTATGCTTATTATTGAGTTCAGAGAACGTAAGATCTGATAAATATAGATAAAGCCCAAAGAGCATTTCAATAAAAAATAGATCATTTACTATTGTATCCACTTTGGTACCCTTATTTACCATTATAAAGTCTTAAAGTATATAATTTAGCAGGGCTGACCTTACAGGTATCTTTAGCAATAATAGTATATAGTTGGTAAGGGTTTCTCTATTTAAAACATGTAAATAATTGAGAAGAAAATAAAAAAAGAGGGATTGTCTTGGAAGCAATAAAGATTTGTCTTTTAAAATATTTTATTAAATATAAATAAATATAGACATATAAAAACTTAAAGAAACACTATAAGGTCTGGAATACAAACAGGTATTCCTGACCCTTTAGTGTTAATATCACTATTTAATTACCTGCCCCCTCCCCCTTGCCACCCTTAAATAGGGTGAAAAGGCACCTTAATTCCAGCACTACGCGGGTCCATTAGCGCTGGTTTGCCCAGATCCACCTCCTTGGCTGACATCATCAAAATTGATAATCTCAGCCAATCCAATGCTTTTCTTATGTGAAAGCATTGGATTGGCTGAGATTATCAAATTTGCTGAGATCATCAAGGGGGCGAGGGGGGGCAGGGCCAAGCACCGGCGTGGCCAATCAGCATCACCTCATAGAGATGCATTGAATCAATGGGAGCATCTCTCTGAGGAGAGTTGAACATCTCCATGCAGCACTGACCCAGGAAGCACCTCCAGTGGCCATCTCTGAAAAGGCAGAGTTTACATTTAAAAGCCTGCAGGGACATGTTATACATTAAGCTGCAGTTGTTCTGGTGACTGTAGTGTGCACTTAATAACCATTATAATAATTTACAGCAGAGACTATATGATTAAAGTATATGCTTGCAATATGAGTAAAACAGATAAGCATACACTCTTGAGCATGTGAACCTTTCAGTCTAGTAAAATTCTGCAGAGTCTTTGCATCCAAATACTTACCTTTGTGTCTAATATTAATAAGTACATATAGGTATATCATAGATTTTCAATTAGGTCATGTTAGGAAAGGTATTTATCTAATCTACCTTAACTTGTTAAAGGTACGAGGCCATGACCATTAAATGACATAACCTTGACTTATTTATTCCACATGGAAATATCTTAATCAGTCTATTCTCATGGCCTAGACATCTTAATCATTGTTTGGACTAAAACATGATGTATACAAGGCCCTGCTCTAAAGGCATGGGGAATCTTGGGAAAATTGATGGCAAGATGAATGCATGTTATCAGAAAATACTGGCAATTTGAAATCTTCTGCATGAAGGCTGCGCATGGGACACTCTTGGACTTTCCAACATGAAAATGACCCTAAGCACAAGGCCAAGTTGACCCTCCAGTGGTTACAGCAGAAAAAGATGAAGGTCCTGGAGTAGCCATCACAGTCTCCTGACCTTAATATCATCAAGCCACTCTTAGGAGATCTCAAACGTGTGGTTCATGCAAGACAACCAAAGATTTTGCATGACCTGGACAAAAAGAGAAAAGATGGTTGCATTCAATCATTAAAAAAAATCAAAGGGTGCTGACTAAGTATGGATCAGTAAACACCATAAGAACGTGTATAAAAGAAAAATCTCAGGCACCGCGGTGTCCATTAAACCTGCTTAACTCATCACAGTGAGTGCCTTAGATTTCCTCTATTTTGCATGACCAGGATGGCATTTTGCCAAGACAAATAGGCAGCAATATCAGCTGCAAGAATTAGAGGCCTCATAGACAACTATTAAAAAGACTGCATGCTGTCATTAATACTAAAGGGGGCAATACACAGTATTAAGAACTGAGGGTATGCAGACTTTTGTACAGGAGTCATTTTATATTTTTCTTTGTTGTCATGTTTTGTTTTATGATTGTGCCATTCTGTTATAACCTACAGTTTCTTATGAATCCTATAAGAAATAAAAGAAATGTGTTTTGCCTACTTGCTCGTGTTTTCTTTAAAAATGGTACACATATTATCAATTCTCCAATGGTCCTGTAAACTGACCACAACTGAATCTACCTATATATGTCTATCTTGGCTTGGTTGTTGGAAATGTAACAGTAGTCCCTTTGATTTCTCAGTAGTACAAATGACAAATGTAATTGCTACAAAAGAAACAAAAGTTCCAAAATAATACTATAAATTGAAAGTTAAATAAACCAAGAAATACATTTTTTCCTGAGGGAAATTATTATATGAGATACTTTGAAACATTTATTGAAAGAAAATTCTATCAAAAACAAAACTTTATACCAAAAAAATATTTCACCAGCCTTCAGACAATATGTTAGATCTCTGTATCAATACTATCATTATCCTCTCCCTCTTTTTATGTGCACATTCTTTTGGTCTGATGTTTGTAATGCTGCTATTTAGATGATAAACCTATTGTGCACAGTGGCTTCATCTGGTGCAGGGAATCTTGCTTGATAATCACTTCTTTAGAAGAATATAAGGGAGTTGACAGAGTTGCCTGATGCTTTATAAGACTGAACGTAGAATGTCTGTTATGTTTTCTTTATAATGTTATGGGGTTATTATTTTATCTGTGTGTCTGTTTGCTTTCAACGTTTTTTTTCCAGAGTGCTGTTTTTGTTTTCTATCATAAACAGACAGAAAGAAAATGCTCCAGAAAAATGTTTTAAGCTCTTATAATGCTGCAAGTAAGAATGTGGCAGAGGTTTTATGTGGTAAAATAAATAAGGAAAAAAATATAAAAATATAAGTGTATATATCAGATAAAATTAGCATTTCTTTTATAATGCGGATAACCAGGGCCGGCCTTTGGGGTGTGCGAGCTGTGCGGCCGCACAGGGCGCCATGGCAACAGGGGCGCCGGGCGGCCGACACAGCTCGCAGTCGCTCTGTCACTGGCCGGCCCGAGATTGTGTGAGAGCTGAGCCGCGGTCAGTTTCCGGAGCGTGGAGGAGGAGCTTGGGGCGCAGGCGCAGCGTCCAAGTGCTGCACCTTCACAGAGAGCCGCAGAGGGATCCGCTCCATGTGTGAGGGCGGCGGCCGGTGCTCTGCAGACAGGGAGGGAGCAGCAGCCTTCAAAGTAAGTACCTTATTTATTTTTAAGCCAAACATCTTTCATTAAATGGGGCAGGGTCTAATTAAGGGGGGCAGGGGACTAGATAAGAGTGGCACTGGGTCTAATTAAGGGGGGCAGGGGACTAGATAAGGGTGACACTGGGTCTAATTAAGGGGGGCAGGGGACTAGATAAGGGTGGCACTGGGTCTAATTAAGGGGGCAGGGGACTGATGAAGGGGTGGCCAGGGGTTGGATTATTTGGCATGGGATGTATTAAGGGGGCTGATGAAGGGGAGCAGGGGGTTGAAAAGGGGGGCATGGGACTGATTAAAGGGGGGCAGGTGGGTGATAGGGGTGGGAGGGTACTGATGAGGGGGTCAGGGGGCTGATAAAAGGGGGAGGGGATTGGTGAGGGGGTCAGGGGACTGATGAATGGGGCAGAGGGCTGTTAAAGGGGTGGGAGGGGATTGATTAGGGGGTCAGGTGGCTGATGAATAGGGGCAGAGGGCTGAGTAAAGGGTGGGAGGGAATTGATGAGAGGGGCAGGGGACTGATGAAGGGGTGGCAGGAATTGATAAAGGGGTGGGAGGGGATTGATGAAGGGTAAGGGGTGGCTAGGAGTTTGACGAAGGGATGGCCAGGGCATTGATGAAGGGGTGGCCAGGAGTTTGATGAAGTGGTGGCCAGGGGCTTGGTGAAGATCTGGCCAGGGATTTTGGTTAAGAGGTGCAGTGGTTTTGTAGAAGGGGGTGGAGGCAACAGATTGTGAATGCTCCTAAAATAGTTTGAAGGGGTCCAAACAGAGACAGGTGAGGGGGGGGGGAGGGGCGCCACAAGATTGTTTCGCACAGGGCGCCTGAACACCTAAGGCCGGCCCTGCGGATAACAAATCGGCAGTATCACATCTCAAGAACAAGCAAAATATTCTATTTCTATGCAGTAACACAACCAGTCATTTATTCTAGTTGCTGAAAGTCCCAAAAAATGAAGCCCCAACACATTCAACAGGAATTTTGCTCTGTAACTAAATTAGATGTAAACGTGACTCATTTATTTGACTTCCTCCAATTTTTGGCTCAGCTCAGCAGCTCAGAGTGGACATATACTAAACTATGCAAATCTCATAAGATCTCACCATGTGTAGCCTAAATATGATAAAAGACTTCCTCTTAAACATATGTTTTTTGTTTTTTTTGCTCTGTCATGATTAAACCCACATTATTGTTTCATTATTTGTTATGAGTGTATTTCTACTTTTTGGAGTCTCAATTTTGAAATTTTTTTTGTCTAACTCTTTGGTCTACAAATGGCAATGCCACAATTTACCAAATGCCGATATTTAGTCAATATGTACAATTATAGAAGAATATTGGGCTACAATGTAGAATTCAAGTATACATGGATTTTTATTACCTAATACTTTAAAAAAAATAATTTTTTAAAATAATTTTATTAATATCTAGTATTTGTTGCTAAACTTTAAATAATTATTAAATAATTAAAAGTCATAATTGGACATATAATGGAACTGTTCACCAATGTCTTGGGGGAAATAGATTGTTGGCATCTTACATGAAATGCTTCAAAAATGTGTCATTGTTTTATCCACCAGTTTGTCACCAACAATAAGTTTTCTTGGTTTTAAATGATAATTGATTTGTTAAGTCATGCATAGTTAGTACATTTATCTACCAATAACATATCTATGTGCAGAATGTCTGTACTGTAAAAATCATCACTAGCTTCTGTTACCAAGCACTTTGTTTGGAAAAACCTGCAGTGTTTTAGCTCCTTCTGGTGTTGAAGCCTGGAAGTGTACATGCTATTGTATCTTGCGGAGTGGTTTATTTAATGAATGCATATCATGAAATGAGAAATATTATACAGCAGATGAAAAAAGTAATAACAAAATTGAAATATATGCTAGAAGGCAATGGAACAAAATGCTATTATACCATACTGAAGTAGCAATATATTTATCTTTAACAGGGGAATATAAAGAATATGAGTAGGGCAGTCTTTTAAGAATGTACTTTATTAGAAAAAAATATATATAATATATTTCAACAAGCTGATTATGTTTTCAAATCCTCTACCTTATGGTGGTTGATGTCACACTTTGCAGTAAATATATAAAATGATATGACTGATCCTGTGTAATGTGAAGATGTTTAATCATAGGGTAACATTTGGACATAATGTTCTGGGCTACCTGAGAGTGGTGGGAGTTGCACTCCTGGGGAGTAGTGGTATTTACTGCTAGAAGAGGAGCATGGGAGAGAGAATCACACTGTCTCTGTTTCTCCAGCTCCTCTTACAATATGTCAGTAACAAGAGAGGTTCTGAATGAATCTGATGCCCTGGAGTGCAACTCCCATCACTCTTTTGCTTGTTATCTATTATAATGCAACCGGAATCCTTAAATAATTCTATTTTGCCATAATGCACAACATTAAATATATTGTAATTTCTTATTTTTAATATTTAATTGGATGCTATTCATTGCAAACACAGTTTTCCAATCTTCTCATCTAAATAGGCAGAAATTGAAAATACCAACAATTTGTAGTTCTTTTTCTTACCCCACTATTCCTGATTTGATGGGAAAAAAAAACATAATGTTAAAACATAAAAATAAAAAATGTACACTCTGGATAAACAGACCTCCAGGATCCTTGAAAAATGCAGCTCTATGTATTTCAACCCATGATTTTCCACAGCAGCACTGCAGAAGTATTCCTTATATACTGAGTTCACAATTAATCTTTATTTTCAGCATATTGACTCTGACTTACATTTTCTATGAATTGTGTGATCACTTTATTTAATATTGTTTTTATTTGTTTTATTTCTAGATGTAGCCAATTGTTAATGTTAATGATTGTGCATTTATATTTCATTATCACATCAATTTCATTCCCCTGACTCACATAAATGCTGGTTTATTATGGGTTCTCTATGCTTTTTTGAAGTATATTATTTTTATTAGTAGCTATACACGCTTGGGGAATTTGATTGTTTTAGCAAATTCCTGTTTTTCTCTTTTTTTCCCCCCATAAAATCATGGTAAGTTAATCATTATCAGGATGTCTCCCCATTTTGGGAGATTTGCATTTTGGGAGACCTTGAGTCTGATATTATGTGAGGAGAGCCACACCCGATCACCCACCTGGTAAACAGGGTTGGCACCCCGCTGCTTATAGTAATGAAACTTGAAACGAGCAGCCGCATTCTCAAGAGCTGAGTAGACTTTTGTCCAAGTTCGATGTATAGAAGTAAGGTGGTCATGCAGAGAAAGGATGGCAGTGTCAGAGAATACAGCGAGAAGAAGAGTCGGATGTCGATCGTTGTTGTAAAAAATGGACTATGCCCGGATGAATCATGGGTAGCATTATTCCTGGCAAATTCGGCCCAAGGTAGCAATTAAGACCAATTCTCCTGTGTGCTATTAATAAAACAGCGTAAATACAGTTCCAATGACTGGTTAGCCCTCTCAGCCGCAGTCATTGAATGCTCTCCAAAATCGTGACACAAATTGGGAACTTCTGTCAGACACAATATTTTGCGAGTGTGCCATTTTTGAAAAGCGGTCAACCACTTTAAGGATGGTGGTATAACCATTAGAACTCGGGAGTTCCACAATGAAATCCATAGACAAATGAGACCATGGGACACTGGGTACAGGAAGTGGTTGTAATAACCCACATGGAAGTTTATGGGGAACTTTGGAAACCATGCAAACTGTACAAGCGTCCACATAGTCTTTGATGTCTTTCCTGAGTGAAGGCCATCGGAACGATCTCGAGACAGCGGATATAGTTTTATTAATACCCGGATGTCCAGCAGTTACATTGTTGTTGAATACATTTAGCACATCCTTTCTTTCTAACAAAGGAATAAACAAGCTATCTTAAGGTTTATCACAAGGTGCCTGGAACTGAGCTGCCATGATAGCACAAAGAGGGGGTGACAAGGAAATCACAGTGGATGCAATGATTCACTCAGGTGGAACAATAGGGGATGTCTCCTGTTCTTGTTCAGATTCAATGTCAAATTGCCTAGATAAGGCATCAACTTTAACATTCTTGGAGCCTGGTCTATAAGTGATGATAAAGTTAAAGCGACATAAGAACAAGACAATCTAGCTTGTCTAGAAGACAGTCGTTTAGCATCACCAATATATGCCAAGTTTTTGTGATCAGTAATGATCAAAAGGGGGTCCTTGGAACCCTCCAAAAGATGTCGCCATTCCTTTAGCGCTAGTATAATGGCCAACAATTTTCTGTTACTGATATCATAGTTACGCTCTACTGGAGACAACTTTTTAGAGAAATACCTGCAGGGATGCAAAGGGGTTTCCTGACTCTCCCTTTGAGAAAGAACAGCCTCTACCCTTTTTTCGGAGGCATCAACCTCTAGTATGAAGGATTTGTTAGTGTCAGGATGTACCAATATGTCAGCAGAGGTGAACAATTCCTTAAGCAGCTCAAAAGCCTCCATAGCTTATTTAGACCATATAGTACAATTAGCCTCTTGCATGTCATATTGGTGATGGTTGCTATCACAGAAGAGAATCCTTTGATGAATCTCCTAAAGTAGTTAGCAAACCCACTAAACCTTTAAATGGCTTTTAACACATTAGGTAACGGCCAGTGTAGAACGGCTTCTAGTTTACGAGGGTCCTTTTGGAAACCAGAGGCTGAAATATTATATCCCAAAAACGTAACCTCTGTTTGGTCAAATATGCACTTTTCAAGTTTGCAAGCAAAGTTTGCAACACTTGTTTGACATTTTTATGATGAGTCTGGAGGTCAGGGGAATAAATAAGGATATCATCTAAATACACTAATACAAAGGTATATATGTAATCTCTGAGAACATCATTGATAAAATCTTGAAATACAGCCAGGGCATTGCATAACCCGAAGGGCATGACAAAATACTCATAGTGATCACTTCTAGGTTTCTATTTATTACCCTCCTTAATCCTTACCAAATTGTAAGCACCATTAAGGTCGAGTTTGTTAAACACTTCAGCGCCTTAGAGTCTGTCAAACAATTCTGAGATAAGGGGAATGAGATAGGCATTTTTTATGGTGATCTTGTTCAATGCTCTATAGTCAATGTGTGGGCGTAATTCTCCATCTTTCTTGGATACAAAAAAGAACACCGCATCAGCAGGCGAAGAAGCCTTACATATGTGGCCTTTCAGTAAAGACTCTTTAATATATTCCTCCATGATCCTACTCTCCTGTGGGGATAGGGCATATACTGCCCCCTTAGGGGGCATAGTGCGAGGTAGCAGATGTATGGTGCAATCATAAGATCTGTGAGGAGGCAGCATATCGGTGTGACTTTTACTGAACGCTTCTCTAACTTCCCAGTTCTGCACAGGAATTTTGGAATTTTGAGGTGTAGAAGTAGGCAAAGTAGCAATGCCCACTCTCTCTCACTACAGTCTTTACCCCATTCCAGTATTTTCCCTTTAGCTCAGTCAATATGAGGGTTGTGCCTAACAAGCCATGGAAATTCTAATATGATGGGACAAGAAGGGGAAGCAATTATCTGAAATGTGATAGTCTCATTGTGTAACGCTCCTATAGTAATACTAATAGGCATGGTTTCATGGGTAATAAACGGCTGAGAGAAAGGTCTCCCATCAATAGCTTCAATGGCCAGGGGAGATGATTTCTCCTTTATAAGTATGGAGTGTTTGTTGACAAATTGCGTGTCGATAAAGTTTCCTGCAGCACGTGAGTCCTTCAGGGCTTTGCATGCAAAACTTTTCTTGTTGCAATTGACAGTAATATCAAGGAGAATTCTATTTTGGGTAGTACCAGTCAGAACGAAGCCAAAGTCAATAACCAAAGGAACACACTCTTGGATAACCAGCAAAGGGAAAGCATGGTAGGGCAATGATTAGAAGAAATGAGTGTGTTTAAATATCCCTCTGGTGAATCCGTTTGGCCGTATCCGACCTTTGACCCCAAAACGTGCGTGAGCGTCCTCTGTGTGACGTCATCCGCACGTCGATGTTGCTATCATCATGAACACAAGTGGGGCTACATAACAGAGTGGATCCGCAGCGGCCGACATCCACTGGCATGTCGCAAAAGCCGGTCTTATGGCATAGGACTGCCGAGCAGCACTTCTCCTATTCCTGGAAAGGTGATTTATGTTGTGCATTGCATATGGAAAGGATGTAAACGTGACAGTAAGTACTGTATTTGATGGTCAAAAGAGCATGATTTAATTCCTATGAGTAATTAGTGAAGTTTAAAAAATTTAGGATTAAAGTCAAATGATGAATTGCTGTCTTTGCATTCTTATAGATGTTCGACCTTGAATGCTTGTCATGCATGTAATCTCTGTACAAAAAGATCCACATAAAATAAAGGAAATTGTGCTGTGCTCATTTTAACAGTTCTGACGATGATTAATATGTATAATTAACAAGGAAAAGGTATTGATTTGGTCATCGTCATTAACGCCTTGATGCATGATAATAAATTACCTCACTGCAAACATCTTTATCATATTGCAATCTAATGTGTGCATGTAGGATAATCACTTTGTTGAAAGACTTGCAGAGCAATATTACTGAATCTTATGCACTAATGCCATTTTTAAGATAATATGATCATGTGCTATTCATATGCCTAATTAAATAGGATGTTTTAATGAGTTTGTATTGTATAATATATATGCAAAGGAACAATCCACACACCAATGTAGTGGTTATAGTGCCAGGAGGATGTCAGACTATTTTAGCATGATTTGTAAACAGCCATATCTGCTGCTCTTCCTCAGTAGGAGAAACCAGATCATGTTATAGAAAAAAGCAGAACCACACATGACCATGCTCATTAGCTGATATCAAAAGCTGCGCACTCTGAGGCAGTAAGCATGGTCCTTCATTGTCTGTGCTTTGATATACAGAGCTATCCAGATTCTCCTACTATAGAGGACTATATGCAGTATTTAACCTTTCTTCCTAACTAAAATGCTTCATTTCTTTTATCAATTTCCATGTTTCTCTAGATGTTGCCATTGTCGATGTTCTTCCCACTTGCACTATTTAAAAATGTGGGCCAACATAATTGCATCATGAATTTTGACAACATTTGGGGATCCCAATCCTCCTTCCTTTTCTCCTCTAGAGATCTCTCCCAATGCCACTCTTTTTTTTTTTTATGATTCCATATAAATGTATTAAATATTTTTTGAAAATACATGGCGGTCTTCCTATCCACTATAAATTGAATTGATCAAAGAAAATGCAGTGTTTATATTACAGCCTATGGATACCTCCATTGGTAACTACTCAGATGGTTACTAGAGGTGCTTCCTGGGGCAGTGCTGCACATTGTGCACATTAAGTGTCTCCACCCTCTACATGGAGACACTGAACTTTCCTCATAGAGATGCACTGATTCAATGCATCTCTATGAGGAGATGTTGTTGGCCAGGGCTGTGTTTGGCTTGTCCTGGTTCTTCCCCTGATTTGCTTCATTAACAATCTGAACCAATCCAATGCTTTCCTATGGAGAATATAAAGAAAGGTGAAGGTGTGTGTGGAGGGGATATGAAAGAAGGGACAGAAGTTGTTGGAGGATATGAAGCAAGTTGAAGGTTGTGTCTAGTGAAAAGTCCAATAATTAAATTAAAATTATGTCTGTATGCTGTTGTATATGTGATTATAATTGAGAAGTGTCATTGATTTCAAAAAGGGAACACAAAGTGGGGAGAATATAGAGAAAGGTGAAGGATTCAGAGCAGATTATGAGAAAAGGGACAAAAGGTGTGTGGGGTTAATATGGCGGTTGAAGGTGTGTGGGGGATATTAGAAAAGGGATACAGGATTTTTTTTGTGTGTGTTGTGGGGTGGATTTAGAGAAAGCAGAAGGTGTGGGGGCAGAATTTGAGGAAAGGGACAGAAGTTGGTGGTAAAATATATACAGAAAGACAGAAAGTGGGGGAGAGTATCTGGAGAGAAGGACACTAGGGGTGTATGGAAAGAGGGACACCACTTGAGGAAGGACAATTTGGAAAGACGCTCACTAGCACAGAGTAATTGGGGGTAGGTAATGATCATGTGATATTAGAGATTTATTGCTGGTCATACAGTACATATTACATTAAGGAGCTCTGCAGGAATGAAAACATGCAACAGGGTCTTCACTAAACTCTGTGTTATAGTAAATAAAAAAAATTGAATGGCAAAATTAAGGCCAAAATAGATTTTTTTAAATCAAATTTTGCCTTAAATTTGCAATTGACATTTCAATTTGCTTCAGTTTGGAGTAACTCAATATATAGACTATATATACACACACACAAACACACCAGTTTATAACATTCAGTGCCTCTCCCGATATTGGGTTCTGGATCCGCTCCTGGCACAATGTCTGGATGACCGGCAGGAGGGAGCACACAGCAGTGTTTCTGTTCCCGCCAGTCAATACATGTAGTGTGGCCAAGCCTGGTAGAGGAAACAGAAGATTATCTACCATGGTCAGCTCTGCCATGCTACTTGGAGGTCAGCAGGCACAGGAAGGGAGGTGGGAAGACACATAGAGGGGCACAGGGTGGGAAATTAGATACATGGAGGGGCTAAAATGTGAATGAGACACATGGAGGGGATGGGGGGTGGAATAAATAACATGAAGTGATTTGAAGTTGAAGGAGTCCCATGGAGGGACTGGAGGAGATGAGACACACAGAGGGGTTGAGGGGGATTGAGACACAGAGAGTGTACTGAAGTAAATGTAGTAGCTGCTGTGCATCCTACCTATTGATGTGGCCAAATGTAACACCAAATGCAGATTCTACATTTTTATTTTTATAATTCAGTTATAGTGCTTTGATCATGGGTGTATGGCTAATGGGGTGCATTTAATAGTGTTAACATTAAACAGATTACTTAAATCAGACAATGTCAACTTGATTCTTCTAATAAGGTTTCTCAACCCTTTGCATGCCTGCGCTTAATGTGATAATGACCAAGCCCCACTCCTTTATGACACTGTCAAAAAGGGGCCGAGCATTAAAATTATGCCTCCCCCTGAAAAAATTCCTGCATACGCCCATGCCAACAAATGTATAAACTAAATAAAGGAGGCAAATTAATGCGCTATATAGGCAATGTTTGATGTATATCAAAAAATATCACCATGATGTATATAAGAAATTGAATTATGGTATACAGTCAGCACCCTGAATGGGTCTTACCATTATTAAGCATATTTATGTACTTGACCCAGGAGTAGAAAGGCTAGGTGAACAGAAGATCAGGGAGATAGATATCTGTGTTAATGTCATGCAGTTATTCACTAAAATGAGGAGACTATTGGAATTACCGTAGACAAAATATTCCCTAATTTGTCTTCTGTTATCTTTTGACTGCGTTGGAATTTCAGTGAAATTCTAACACTGTCTTTATGAGCATTTCATACAAATTTTGCAATGCTCAATATGTTTTTTTCTAGGTACCAGAACCACTTAAAAGGCCCCAGTATTTAGAGTAATTAATTACAGTAATTTCCCCCGCTTGGCTGGAAGGATAGCTAGAGGTCATGGTTACCTTCTGTCAGATAAAACAAGTGGAGTGCAGAGTGTAAGTTATCACAATTTGAGTATAATTTCAAGAACAGATCAATATTAATCTCCTTGAGTGTTCAAGTGGTATATTATGGGCAGTAGGTCATTGTGAATGTAAACGCATAAAAGATTTTTTTTTAAAATTGGAAAAAATATGGACTGATTTATGACTTAGGAGACATTACAATTATTTATTAACTCAATTGCATGTATACAAATACTTGTATGGAAATGATACATCAGAAAAAATTGTTCCCTGTCTCACATTTATATCAAGGTAATGTTTTATTATTGAATCTTCCTCAAAATTTGCAGGTTGCATCACAATATAATTGAAATTATGCACTATGGTACCTGATAAGATTTAGAAAGTACCATTAGGAGGTTTAAGTCTAGATTCCTCAACCTGGAAGCATGTGGCATGTGTGGCTGGAAGCTACTGGATTTTTGAAAAAAAATAATTTTTTGTGATTATTAACTAGGTGCAACAGTGATATGACACCTAAACAGAAAATTATGTTCAAGCATATCCAATTGAGTCAGGTGCTAAGAAAATGGCAGAGTTAGTCTGTTCATTTACTGATCAGACACAACATTAAAACCACTGATAGGCGAAGTGAATAACATTGATTATATGATTACCATGGTATCTGTCAAGAAGTGAGATATATTAGGCAACAAGTGATCAGTCTTTGTCTTTTTGTATTTCATGTGTTGGAAACAGGGAAAATGGGCAAGTGATGGAAAGTGACTTTGACAGGGGCTAAATAGTAATGGCTAGACAACTTGGTCAGAGTATTTCTAAAATGTAAAGTCTTGTGAGGTGTTACCAGTAGGAAACCTACCTACCACAATTGGTACAATGAAGTACAACTAGTGAACTGGCATCAGGGTCATGGGAGTCCAAGGCTCATTGATGCACGTGGGGAGCAAAGGCTAGCCCATCTGGTCGAATCACACTAAAGAGCTACTGAAGCTCCACAATGCTGAAAGCATAATGCTGGCCATAGCAGAAATGTGTCAGAAAACACACTGCATTGCAGTTTGCTGCATATGAGGCTGCGTAGCCGCAGACTGGTCAGAGTGCCCATGATGACCCCTGTCCACCACTGAAAGCACCTTTAATGGGGGCGTAAGCGTCAAGACTGGACAAAGGAGCAAAGAAAGAAGAATAGCTTTTCTGAGGAATTACATTTTATTTTATATCAGGTGGATGGCTGTGTGCATATGTATCATTTACCTGAGAAAGAGATGGCAGCAGGATGTACTATGGGAAGAAGGCAAGCCGGCGAAGTCAGTGTTATGCTGTGTGCAATGTTCTGCTGGCAAAGTTTGGGTCCTGGCATTCATGTGTATGTTACTCAGATTGTTGCAGGCCACATACACCACTTCATAGCAATGGTGTTCTGTAACGGATCGACGGGCACCCCAACTGGGTACCTCTGTTGATGGATGCTCCTAGCACTTCCTGAGGACTCCAAGCACTGCAGCACTGCAGCAGACATCATAGCCACCGTAGACTCCTTTAGAGGGGAAGACAGGAACAAGCTCTTACAAGAGCATAGCAATCCCTTGTAGCGGATTCCCCCAATAAGAGACAGGACTCCAAATTGAGGGTGAAGTAGAACTGAAGCTTTTTATCAAACACTCTGCTTTTATGCCCATTTTACAAACATAGTACTGCCCACAGGGTTTTGCAGAACAACCAATCAATACATACAATACCCACAGACACCCTACACAAAATCCTCCCCTCTGCCTGTGATACAATTACCTTACACAATGGGTTAAAATATGCATTCAATCTTCATATAAATTACATATTATTATTCAGCACACTTTAATTATAAACATAGTCAGAATTCAGCCAATTCCATCCAGGGGTTAAAAAGTTAGCTGGAAGTCCTTTTATGACCAATTTCACACAGAAAAATGACATGCGTTCGAATCGCCGAACGGGACTTAGTCTCTGCAGCTGAAAATTCAGTGTAGGAGAAGGTAAGGGTCAGCGGTGTTCGTGGAACTGTGTAGCCGATTTCAGTTCCATGAATTTGGCTCCACACACCGCTGATCGTATTTGAATGAAAAAAGATGGCGCCGCCAAGTGTTCATTTGCGTGAACGGCAATTTACCTACAGCAGGCTCTCAGCCTGGGACGTAAATTGCCTGCACACTTCCAGTTCTAGGTGGTCCGCCTGTGTGGTGCTTGGTTCAGTAAGCCCCATTTACTGAACCAAGTGGGAAAAGGGCACAAACAAAGTATATTAGGGGGACAGGTGACACAGTCTTAAAGGGACATTGTTCCCAAAAGTCACCCCAGATGGTTCTTAAAGGGCCAGCAGCAACATAATAAAACACAATATGCCCAAATACTGTATTTAAAGGGCCAAATCTCCCAGGGGCCATAGTCAGCAGGCAGGAGGCGGGCAAACAGGCTTCTCCAATGCCCAGTGGTGAGGTTGGTTTCGCCACATGTTCACTGCAAAAATATTTCAGGAATTGTTGAGGAACAGCTGCATCTCCAGGATTCATATTTAGGGGAGCACATGAGGGGCCAGGGACAAAAGAAGAGGGGCAGTTATAAAACGTGTGTGTGTGTGTGTGTGTGTGTGTGTATATATATATATATATATATAACACATTATATATATATATATATATATATATACACACATGGCTCAACAAATTCCAGGTGCCAGGTTGCCATGGTGACTAGACATTTCACCCTGGCGCCTGGCATTTGTCAACCCTTTGCTAAGCGGCGCAGGAAACATTAGAGCCGGCAAGCATGTGGGGAGCATGGAGACGGCGAGTGAGGGAGCAGTAACCTTCCTGCAGTTTGTGGCAAAACTAGCCACTGGAGACTATCAATGTATGAGTCTGTTTGTATTCTTTCTAAAGCTGTAGAGACAAGTGTATAATTGTAATTGCATTTCAGGCGAATGAGGGCATTCGTATGCTGGTGGCATGAAAACCCCAGCATTCATACTGTAGTTTCACGAACAGTGAGTTTCAACACTGTTCGTGAAACGAATAACCTACAGAATGGACGACCACACACAAGAGGTTGTGTGGCGACCATTAACCGATTGTTGAAATCGGTAGTTAAGTGTGTTCCTAGGTGGCCGTCGTTTGGCTACCGACCACGTGGCGGTAGGCCATCTTGGTTCCTTTGTTAGCCCAGCAGTGTTTGGTCATCGAGCGCCTGGAACTAAAATTGGCTACTCGACGGCGCGAACACCGCTGGACTTCCAGGCCGTTCGGGAGCTCCAGGCGTTCGGTAGTTTGTTCCCCTGATGCCAATCGGTACTTTGAGTATAACTTGCATTTAATGTGCGTTTCGTGCGGCGTTACTTAGTTAGGCTGGGATCTGAGCGGTATTCCCACGAACTGTGCGCTCAGACCCCAGCTATCTACCAAACGTCCATTCGTTTAAATGAAGGGAATATTATGGGAATTATGTATTTTAATGTGAAATGTAAATTCTGCTGCACGGAGGGATAATCCACTTAGCTGTATATTCTAGTGGGAGTATCCCTCTCGTGCAGTGCATGGTGGGAGAAATGTATGTATTGTTCAGTTCCCCAGGTAGTCCCCTACTGTGCCACCCCTGGAATGTCAGTATGGAAACCCCTCGCATGGGGAATCCCATAAATACTGTGCCTGTAATTAAAAAGCTCAGTTGACCTCCAAGCTATGTGTCGTCTAGTTCTTGGGAGGAAGGGATTGTAACTACGCTACCTGGATTTTACCTGCTTTGTACCTGCTTGCAGGGCCGGATTAAGAGCACAGTGGGCCTGGTGCTGACAATTATGATGGGCCTAATTACGGAATCTTATCGACCAAAAACACTAAAACAATCATACCTCCCAAGCGTCATGTATCTGATGGAGATGGTGCTGGAGGGAAACTCATAGGATGCAGCTATAAGAAAACACTTACTCTATGCTAATTTCTCTCTAATTTATGCTTTCATCTTTCAGGTAAATCAATAACCCCTAACAGCAGTGTCCAGTGAAGCAGGAAGTCAATGGGCTGGGTAAAAGGGTGTGCCACTGGTGCAAATCACGTGACAAGACCTGCCAAAAGGGGTGAATATGCCCAAAAAAGGGGCATGTTTGTCCAAAGAATTGGAAGGTCAGCCTGGCATGAATGCATGTCAGGCTGCCTGCCAATCCTGCAGGCTGTCCAACTAAGGGCATACTATGCAGGCTGCACCTTGAGCTTGACATAAATGTTTCTAATGATGCGCTCACTCCATTCTTTCTAAGGACTGTCCCCTAGCACTCGCTGGTCCACTTGTCTCCTTACCTTCTTACTAGCAGGCAGAAGTTCCTGGTATATAGTCTGCGACAGAGAAAAGGTGTCTGTAGTGAGTGTAGGAAGGGGACATGCCACAGTGTTAGAGAGACCAACGTCTGCATTACCTAAACTAACTTTAATGTCAGCCAGTGCACACAAGTTTTGTTCCCATACATCCCTCTTAAGCTTCCAAACTTAAAGGGACACTATAGTCACCAGAACAACTACAGCTTATTGTATTTGTTCTGGTAAGTAGAATCATTCCATTCAGGCTTTTTGCAGTAAACACTGTCTTTTCAGAGAAAATAACTCCACTGGCGCTCCTTAGATGGCTGCTAGAGGTGCTTCCTGGGGCAGTACTGCCTAGTGTGCAGCACTGCCATTCAGTGTCTCCACCCTCTGCATGCAGACACTGAACTTTCCTCATAGAGATGCATTGATTCAATTTATCTTTATGAGGAGATGCTGAGGGGCTGGCTCTGCCCCTGATCTGCCTAGTTGACAGTCTCATCCAATCCTATGGGGAAGTATTGTAATTTGCTCAGACCACCACTTCTGAGCCAGCAGCTGCAGAATTGAATACAAGTAATATTTTACTATATTTAGGGAGGCAAGAAGGGGCTAGGGTGGTGGTTTTAACATAATAGGGTAAGAAATACATGATTGTGTTCCTGACACTATAGTGCTCCTTTAAGCAAGAGTATGTGACGAGTAGTTAAGGTTGCCACCTTTCTTGGAAAAAAATACCAGCCATAATCACTTGTATAATTAATTAGTTATGCGTGACATCACATGATGTAAATCACAAGGAGTGACATCAGAGAAAATTTTGTAAAATCAACAACAAACTACTCACAGTTTGATTCTGCTGTATAGATGGATTGCTCCCAGTGTCTCCCTGTCTCCCAGTGTCTCAGTCTTGCAAGTCACCCAGTGTCTCAGTGTCCCTATGTATCACAGTGTCAGTGTCCCCATGTCGCCCAGTCCCCTGGTCTCCCAGTGTCTGTGTCCCCATTTCTCCCAGTGTCCCAGTGTCTCAGTGTGTCACTAGGATACTGGGGACACTGATAGACATGGGGACACTGAGAGACCCGGGGACACAGAGACATGGGGACACTGGGAGACATGAGGACACTGAGATATTTAGGGAAACTGGGAGAAATGGGGACACTGAGACACTAGGGACACAGACACTGGGAGACATGGGGACACTGAAACATTTGGGGACACTAAGACACTAGGGACACAGATATGGGAACACAGACACTGGGAGACTAGGGGACACTGGGAGACTAGGGGACACTGGGAGACTAGGGGACACTGGGAGACTAGGGGACACTGGCTGGGAGACACACTTGGGGACACTGGGAGACATGGGGACAGTTGTGGACATAGACATGTGGACACTGGGACATATAGGGACACTGGGAGACATGGGGACACCAGGCACACTGAGACGCTAGGAACACAGACACTGGGAGACATGGAGACACTGAAACATTTGGGGACACTAAGACACTAGGGACACAGACACTGGGAGACTAGGGAACACTGGGAAACTAGGGGATACTGGGAGACTAGGGGACACTGACTGGGAGACAGACACTTGGGGAGACATGGGGACAGTTGTGGACATAGACATGGGGACACTGGGACACATGGGGACTCTAGGCACACTGAGAGACATGGGACACAAACACTAGGAGACTTAGGGACACTGAGATACTAGGGACTGTGGCTGGGGGACATAGTGTCTCCGTTGTGGTGTATTACCAAACTCTATAAATTATTATGTACGCATACACATATAAACTCTGGTCCGTCTACTTTAACAAATATTTATTCAGAGACAAAACAACAACAACATACAAATAATGACACACAATCTAACTAACTATACCAACAACAACAGCAACAACAACCTAACTAACAATAACAACTACATCTTATAAAATCCCACTCACAGTTCACCATGATAGAAATTAGGCCATGTCTGCTTAAAGGACTGCTCAGTAGCACAGCCAAGAAGGAACAGAGAGGAATGGAGATAGGGGGAAGTGGTTATCTCTTTCCTGACTAGTAAAGGTATTGAATTACCAATTAACATTTCAAAAGGGTAAAGCTTATCCCACTGTAAGAGCTTGGTCACATGATCCCTGGTCACCATATTAGTTTGATGACAGAATGTCACCACATTCCCTCACTTTTTTTTCTCTTATGTTGAGCACATTTAAAAGTGAGAGAATATAGTCAAACAGGGGTTGCATCACCCCACATTCCCCCAATTTCAATTGTTTTCAGTTGTTCCGTTTTTAAATTAACCACTGCCCAAGTGGGTTGGTAAGAACCCTGGTAGTTGTTCATTAATATTATATGGTAATGTGTTCATGTGAAGTAGTAATATCTAGACGCAATCAACCCCATACAGTAATTATCACTAGTTTATGACACAATATGATGTTTAATTTCGCCTGGGACTGGAATCTGAAGACTGTGACTGATCTGTGTGCTTGATAGCTGTGATTTTAGAATGAACTCTCCTTGAATATTGTCTTTGCCAATCCATTACAAAGCTTGAGGTTTGTAGGTTTAATGACACATGCAAGTTCATGAGTGTAGGGTAAACTCATTCTGTGACCACCTTGAAATGACACAAATTCCTGCCTCTTGCTGTTACTTTAGCCTCATTCTGGGCTGTGTTAATAGTTTGACTTGGTAATCTCAGCACTTCTTCATCTGTATAGTATCTATTTTCAGGATAATAGTTTGACGTGTAATCCCAGCACCTCTTCATCTGAATAGTAATCATTTTCAGGATAATAGTTTGTCTTGGTAATCCCAGCACTTCTTCATCTGTATAGTAAACTGTGACAGGACATGTCAGTTACCTTCGCCTCTCTGGGCCTTCCAATTAAAATGTTCTTTGAATCAAACACAGACAATGAAATATGTACAACAGTAATCAGCATATTGTCTTGTGTCAAAGGCTTAACTAGTTTTGTCTAATAAAATCTATTTGGTTGTGGTGTCTTAAGGCTATGTTTACATTTTAGAGGTATGTAAAAGACCCACAAATGTCTCCTGAAATTTTGATTAATTTAGACATTTACTCCACACCTGATGGAGAGTTGAACACAAAACCATATTAGTTATTTTATAATTTACTGATGAATACATGCAATAATCACAAAATGTACATAGTTTAAACCGTAAATTATTATACATGAACGTGAGTGGGAAAGATCTAAGGGTGAAAAATGTATTCGCAATTGAACGTAGGTGCAAATTCTCATACCCATAACTATTTAACCCCCTGCGGATAGCTAAATAGAACAAATAGCATACATTTTCACTTTATTATTTATGCCATCTTCACTCAAAGCAATCTAATTTCCCTATATTCTTAATGACAAAAAAAAACAAAGCATCAAAGATGGAGAGAGAAGAAAAAAAAGTAGATTGAATGCTACCATTACACAGTTTGGCAGCGTGCAATCTATAGAAAACTGTCTGTTGCTATTCAAAAATCAAAATCAAAAATCAACTTGAGGTTATATTTGTTGGGAACCAAATTTAAAAAAAAAATGCTTTTAAAGTTTTTACTGTTGTAAACCAACAGAAAGTTACACTATCACATCTCTCCAGTGTGATCAAATATAAGCCTCACGTTGGCAACAATTCACTTAATCTATGAATTTATAATTATTAATCCAGCATCAAAAAATAAAACATAGCTGGCAGTGCAGGCGTGCTAAACTAATAAAAACAAAAATTATTTGGAATTTGGCCCACCTGACTGTAATGAATGAATTTAGAGGCTTATCCTTAGTATGACTAAAAAAAAATATATATATATATATATATATTTATATATATATAACAATACATACTAAGGTCCTCTTTAAACTGGAGTGTTACGAGATAATGGTGAGACAGATAAAATATAGAAACAAAAGAAAAACAAACATACATACAGATGTAGAGGACAACAAAAATTATGGGAGTTATTCATTGCTGGGGACCCCCAATTGATCAGTATTTCCCTCTCTCATCTGTTCCCTAAGCGCTTTCACGTCTGCCTCCAATCTCTCAGTCTGTCTCTTTAGGTCCCAGTAGTCTCTATTCCCTTCTTTATTCCTCCAATTATCCCAATTCCGTCTATTGGTCTGATCATCCCATCTATGGTTCCTTTTCCAATTATTCTCCCAATAACTGTTCCTGTTGTTTCTCTGTTTTTCTTGCCATCTGTGATTTTCCCAGTTATCTCTCCTTTTTAGCTTCTCCCAGGTGTTATTATTATTCCAATTATTATTGATTACCTTAGGCTCCTCCCATCTATTTTTCCAATTATCTCCCATTACATTACTTCCTTTAGAACTGTCCCTATTCCTATGGTCCCTCTGTGGATCTCTCCATCTTTTGTCAAAGTCCTGTTTTGGTCTCCAGTTCTCATTATCCCTCTTGTTCTGAGGTACATCCCACCTTTGGCTTCTCCATTTGCCATCTAAATCTCTGCCAGAGTCAACCTTGAATGTTCTTATAGCTGAAACAGATAAGGCCTGTTCTGAGGAAGGATGCTTAAGCCACCAATTATCAGCTCTAGTTAGTAGCATTTCTAAGTCTACTGGTGTTGGATCAAAAAGCCTGACAAATTCTTGACACTCCCAGGGAAGGGCTTCCATTACTTTAGCAATGTGTTCTGGTGAGCCCAACACCAGGGGCTGTTGAGGTTGGCGTAGTGTATACCAGAACAATATCCTTTGAGCTACCTCTCTAGGACCATCTGCTGGCCTCATCGTAATATTCGTTATTTATTTCTCTATGCTGAGTATATAGAAATTAGTTTAGCAATTCTTCCTGCCTGATCAGACACACTGTTATTGAATCCCAATAGTCTACTAGCCAAAGGACCCATAGCATATTCTAAAAGTTCTGTCCATTCCTCTAAGTTAAAACCTCCTTTTTTAGCTCTATTTGCTCCCCTCATAAACCAGTGTGTAAAAGTATTAAAGTTGTTATTTGGCATACTTCCCCACCATTTCTGGAAATTTTCTTTGTCTGTGATTGACATAGTGCTTGTCTGTCTAGAGAAACTAGTAGGCATTTCTCTTGCATTAAAGTGTTCAGTTATTATTAAAGGGGCTTGTGGGACACAGTTAACAACTGGCACATTTCCCTTGTGTTTGGTTCCGAGCACTGGTTCTGTACCTTTAGATATAAAATGAGACTGGCATGGGCATACTTTAGGAATCTCCTTATCCCATTTATTTATGTTTTCTTTAGTTTTCATTTTATATTCCATAACTAGGTTTTGGAGTTCAGTGATCGTAGCACTATATGCATCTCTCTGTTGTTCTATTTCCTTTAATTCCTTCTCCAACCCCTCGGTCATTTTGTTTGTTCTTAGGGCAGCTATTTTAAAACAATCTCTTTCATCAAGAGCATCTTCCATTTTATTAGTGGTTACTAAATTAGCTTGCTGCAATTCGAGTACCATGCTTGCCAAACCCCCTATTGCAGCAACAACCGCTTGTGCCACCAAGCTTTTCCTTTTCTTAATATGGCATTTTTTATTAGTAACAATCTGTGTCAAAACATCCATGAAACCTTCATATTTTCCACAATAGGGGCCTGCTGGTTCTGGAAGCTCATATGGTCCATCATGTTTGTCAATGTCATTCTTAAAGTACTCTAGTACTTCTGCAGAAAAATACTTAGTACCTAGATATGACATTTTAAAACCGAGCTCTCCCTAGGTCTTTAATCAAAATAGACCAGCAGACTAAGGAAAAAAAACAACACGCTTTTAACAATGGGATTAATTTAAAAAAACTGAAACTGGCTCCAAAGAGATTGAACCATTTGAGAAACTTAATTACATTAACCTATTCAAACAAACGCTTGTCTTTTAAGAAAAAAAACTTCACAGTCTCAATACAACAAATGCCCACAGGCAGCAAAACACAAAACCACCCTTTTGCCTTTGTTTAAGTGCAGTGTGGGGGGTTTACAAATAAACAGAATGATTTAAAGGAAGGTATGGGAACTGAAAAATACCTGACTGTAACTTCAGCACAATGATAATTCCCAACCATATAACAATCTAACATAGGCACCTTTACCTCAAATACAAACTGTTCATTCTCTATTAAACACACAGTGTAAAAATTTAAATTTTAGCCTGGCTAAACAATAGCCACCACACTGTATTAGCCCCAATACCTTTATCATGTAAACACAATGCTCCTACCCAGAATTCAATGGTTCAAACAGACAAAAGATAACCCACCAAAAAAAACAGTTTGCTATTTAAACTTAGAATGCAGGGAAGCCACAAAATGTAACATCTAAAAACAATTACAATATATTCAGCTTAGTTCTAGTTAGATGCAACAGGAGAGAGACAATACAGCACATGGGCTATTAAAAATGGCCGAAACATCAATAGTACCAATGCAGTGGAACTATTCAATCTTCCCCTTTAATCACCAATACTTTAAAACTGTGCATAAACAAAATTAAACTATAAATGCTACAATTTGCAACAAAATACATACTGTCAGTCATAATGCACAAACATTATGCTCCTATCCTGAATTCAATGATTCAAACAGACAAAAGATAACAAAAAACGTTTGCTATTTTAACTTAAAATGCAGTGAATCCCCACAATTTAACACCTAAGAAGACAATTAATATAGATTAAGTTTAATTCTAGTTAGTTGCAACAAGAGAGACAATACAGCACATGGGCAATTAAAAATGGCCAAAACATCAAAGGTTCCAATGCTATTCAATTTTCCCCTTTTATCCCCAATACTTTAAAACTGTACAGAAACAAAGTCAAACCTATAAATGCTACAATTTGCATCAAAATATGTTCTGTCAGTCACAATACACAAATTCAAAACAGTCAACAAAACAAATATGTATATTTGTTTCAACAAAATGAATCCTATGCTATAAAGTATCTTTCTCTTAGATTATGTATCAATATGGTAGTTATTGTGCCTCACAAACATTTGTTGTAGAAGTCTAAAATTTGTGGTCGCCAAATGTGGTGTATTACCAAACTCTATAAATTATTATGTCCGCATACACATATAAACTCTGGTCCGTCTACTTTAACAAATATTTATTCAGAGACAAAACAACAACAACATACAAATAATGACACACAATCTAACTAACTATACCAACAACAACAGCAACAACAACATAACTAACAATAACAACTACATCTTATAAAATCACCAGATCCCACTCACAGTTCACCATGATAGAAATTAGGCCATGTCTGCTTAAAGGACTGCTCAGTAGCACAGCCAAGAAGGAACAGAGAGGAATGGAGATAGGGGGAAGTGGTTATCTCTTTCCTGACTAGTAAAGGTATTGAATTACCAATTAACATTTCAAAAGGGTAAAGCTTATCCCACTGTAAGAGCTTGGTCACATGATCCCTGGTCACCATATTAGTTTGATGACAGAATGTCACCACAATATCTACTAAGTAGTGATTTTTTTTTTTTTGTATTTGATTGTCCCTTTAATCAGGTGCTCGGGCATTCTATTAAATGCAATGCAAGGATGGGTTTTGATGCTCAAACAGAGCTTGCACTTTGCTATAAACATGTCCCACTACACTGGCCTTTATTCATTTCGCTCACCAAATCCTAGACTTCTAAGCTGTCAAATTTCAACATGCGTTTGGGATACTGATATAGCCAGTGGCCACGCTGCTGCCTTTGAGAGAGAAGATTATTAACAACAGTGGTGGATTTTCCTTGTTAGCCCATGATTAAACATGGTCCTGCAGATCCTGCCAAATCTGAATGTAACGTCCATTATTAATGGCACAGGTATAATATTAACTGCAGGTGCAATTTGGTCTCAAGTGTAGCGTAGGGTTTGTTATGTTTTTTGCATACAATGTTTATAGTTAGAAGCTAAGGGTGAAATAACAATGCTGAACAATGATTACAGTTTAGGCAATAATTAAGACGTAACCTAAGGCATTTTGACACAAAAAAACTATTTGCTTGTAATCATATCAGTGATACTGGTTTGGGAGATATTTTACTAGATAATATATAATGTGCTTTGTATGTCTGTGTCCAAAGTGTACTTTATATGGCTATATATGCCTGGACCCCATTCTACATCCCACCAATGTTCCTTTACTGTAGTGTTCTACAACACAAGTCTTGCGGTGTCTTTATTGTGGAGGATGGAGCATTATATACAGTTCCTCTGTATGCACTAGAGGGACTGGCTGTAGGACTACATGAAAAATATCTTGTTGAGTAGAATATTGAGGTCCAGAATATGATTCTATTTATGTTCTACCGCTAACGTCTATAGAATGCAATACAAAAAGACAAAGCAATCCCTATATGTACACAAGAATGGTCGGAAAATAGTTATAGAAGGAAAGTGAGGCTGAATGTGATTAAAAAGTGAGGCTTGTGACATAATGTGTGACATAATGACATAATGAGCGATGTAATGATGTAATGAGTGATGTAATGACGCAATGAGTGACATAAGCAAGATAGAACCCACAGCCCGCTTACTTTCATCCTGTAATTCCGAATTACGTTTGAAATTTGGTGGTTTGGCTCGTCTTGAAACAAGTCCGGTAGTGGACTGAATCTTGAAACAAGCCCGGTAGTGGACTAAATCACCTCAAATACATTGACCTAGTTTTCTGAGTGAGCTTTATCATTGTCCGTATATACAGAACAGAGGCAATTCCCGGAGACAGTGAATGCCAGGCATTATTATTTATACATGTAATAAAAAGTGTTCTACTCATCTAGATTTTAAATGTGCTGCTGTTGACCAGTCGATATAACTTACAAATTCCGCACACGCTACTTAAGATTACCTTTAGAACCCTCAACATTTTTCAAAACACCTATGGCAAAAATAGGGGGTTTATTTACAGTATGATCACACAGTACATAAGCCTGCCACAATGGTGTACATAGACATTGTGATGGCCTTATGCAATATATAATTATATACTGTTACTAAATCCACATTATTTTTACCTAAGTGAAAGGAACGCGGAAAGGGATGACGTAACGGCGGACGTGCACGCGTGCACGTGCGATTGGGCGGAGCTACGCTGGTAGAA
>OW240913.1:296437134-296467515 GCA_933207985.1 Pelobates cultripes | reverse complement strand
AGGGGAGCTCTAAGGGACCAGTGGGGAGAGCACTAATGGACCGGAGGGGAGGGGATATCACTAAGGGACAGGGGGACAAGGGAGAGCAGTAAGGGACAGGAGGGGAGGAAAGATCACTAAGGAATAGGAGGGGAGAGCACTAAGGAACAGGAGGGAAGGGGAGAACACTAAAGGGCAGGAGGGGAGAGGAGAGCACTAAGGGACAGGAAGGACGATCACTAAGGGACAGGAGGGAAGGGGAGAGCACTAAGGGACAGAAGCGGGGAGCTCTAAGTGATGGGTGGGGAGAACACTAAAGTACTGGAGGGGAGGGGATATCACTAAGGGACAGGGGGCAAGGGATCAGTGGTAAGGGGAAAGCACTGAGGGATAGGAGGGTTGGAAAGATCACTAAGGGATAGGATGGGAGAGCACTAAGGGATAGGAAGGGAGAGCACTAAGGGATAGGAAGGGAGAGCATTAAGGGACAGGAGGGGATGGGAGAACACAAAGGGGAGGGGAGACCTCTAAGGGACAGGGGGAGAAGAGGAGACCACTTAGGGACGGGGGGAGTAGAGGAGATGAGACCACTAAGGGACCGGGAGTGAAAGAGATCATTAAGGGACGTGGGGAGTGTAAGACAAACAGAGAGGCTGAGGAAGGGGTGAAAGAGAAGCACAGATGAGCTGGTAGGGGAGACAGAGACACACAGAGGTGCTCAGGAGAGAGACACACAGAGTCACTTGTGAGGGAGACACACAGAGGAGCCGGGGGGGAAAAGAGACACACAAAGGAGCTGGGAAGAGTAAAACGCACAAAGGGGTTGGGAGGATGTAGGAGACATACAAAGAGGAGGAGGGGGTAAGAGACACACAAGGAGCTTGTAAAAGATAAACTAAAGGTTGGTGTAAGACACAAAACTTAAAGAATAAAATATACAAAAAAAGTATATTAACAAAATAAATATAATAATAAAAATAAAGAGCTGCTCCCCTCTCAGCCCCTATCCTACCCCATAAACCCTCTCTTTCACACATACACAATGCATCCCTACACACACATGCACAGAAACATGCAATGCATCCCTACGAACACAGAAACACACAATGCATCCATTACACACAATGTATACCTCACACACACACAATGCATCCTTTACACACCCACTGCATCCCTTATGCACACACAAACTGCTTCTCTTACACACGCACAGAAACAAAATGCATCTCTTGCACACACTCAATGCACTCCATACAGTCACATACACTGCATTACATTACATAAATACACAGAAACATACCCCTTGTATCTTACACATACAAACACAGATTCACACAATGAATTCCTTACAAACACATACACTCAGAAACACACAATGCTTTCCTTACACACAAACACAGTGCATCCCCTATACACATACACTACATCCATTGCACAAATTGTTATCCCTGTACACTACATTCCATAAGAACACACACATTACATTCTCTCCAATAACACACAACACATCCCCTACAAACATACACTCCACTCCCTGTGAGCGAACTTATGGATTGGCCATGTAGGTAGACTTATGGGTGGGCCTTGCAGGCATACTCATGGTCAGGCCCTGGGGTCCCAGACATTGAGCTGTGTAAGGGTCCCCCAAAAATGGAGCTGCTTCCTGTTCGTTGATTTTTGTGAGCACTGTTACAAACAGCCTTCAGAGAGCCTGTTTTACACTAGACTATTGGAGCCAGACTGCAGCCTGAGCCCATTATCATCCTCTTGGAATCATCTGGTGGTAAGTAGGCAATCCAGTATATTATTAGTGGCACTAATCTCTAATTTAACTCACATTAATGGGACACTACAGCTTAATGAAGTGGTTCTGTTGTCTTTAGCCTGTCCCTGCAGGCTTTTTAATGTAAACACACTGCCTTTACAGAGAAAAGACACTGTGTGCAGCACTGGCATTGGCCCATATGGCAGATTATATGGGTGGAGAATTGTAATATCACATGGTGGGCAGAGCATATGGGGGGGGCGGCACATTTTTGTTTGCCTAGGGCAGTAAAAATCCTTGCACCGACCCTGGGTTGATGTAATACATTGAAAAATAGAGGGGAAAAAAACACACAATAATATATCATTGCATAAATAAATGCAATTTTAAAACCAAGTGAGTGATAAAAAAAAATATCAGTGAAATGATAGCCCAACAATGGTCCAGATACAATAGAGTGGGATCAGATAAGGGGATAACCCTAGGGTAAGCAACAGCAAAAAACAGAGAATGAATCTGTCCCAAATAAATAATAAAAAATATATAAAGTTCTTAATTATAAAGCTAAAAAACACACGCACACATACCACACCTACCACACATATGACGTTAGTGTGGTGGTGTACTTGGCATAGACTAAATAAACATGAGTGAGGGTAATATACAATGGGAAGGGACGTGAAAACAAACAAACTGACAGACAGAGTCTGAGTAGGAACAAAAACTACAGGAAAAAGCACCCCAGAGAAATAGCTGCCAGGTGCCCTGTGCATATACAAAGAGGATACACAGTAACAAAATTGGTTAAAGCCAGTGGAATGTTAATTGGTAATATACAAAGTATGTGTCAAAAGACTGATACAAAACAAATGTATCTATCTGGTATTACTGGAGTCTAGGTGGAGAGTCCACTGAGCGATGAATGCAGTGTGTGAAAATAGGCAGGACACTGTATTCTAATTGTGCAAATATGTAATTTATCTCTAATAAATGCAGCTATCTTAATCAACTACCCAGACTAATTAAAACACCAAACTAGAGATATTAGGCGGCAAAGTAAAGTATATACATGTCTCAAAGGAATATACCTCCTAGGACTATGTAGATTCCTATAATCTGAATCACTCCTTAATAGTATAGTGAAAAGTAATAGTATCGCAAAGGATGCCTGCCTAACTGCTATTACCCTAAAACAGGACGTACTGTTGCATGAATCTATTGGTAATGTCTGGCTCTAAGAACAGAGACTATCTAAGATAAGTCTAACAGTAATGTCTGGCTGTAATTAGCAATAGAGTAGCTGTCTCCAATGCTGAGCCAGATACACAGACCAAATGAATAAACAGATAAATGTCAATAGTAATGGTGATTGACTGCCAGGGAGAAAGACTAGACTGTGCCTTTGGGGCACCTATCAGTGAAAAAGATCTTACTGACTAACTCTGCTGGAGAATGAATCCAAGTGCCTGGCGATACCAGGAGTTCCAGATAGAGACACACTAGTCTGTGCCTTCGAGGGCACCTGTCTATGAATGAATGACAGTCTCACTGGCTAACTCAACTAAAAATACAGTCTGCATGCCGTTCCTGTGCTACCCAAGATGCCGTTTATTGGTCTAAAGAATCAAGCATCTAGGTGAAGTGCTGCATCAAGAACAGAGGTAACAAAGGGAGAGGCAATGTGTATAGAGCCCGTAAGCGCATTTCGCCAGACTGCGGCTCATCAGGGGGAACTGACTCCCAGTGTAGCAAGTTTAAATAGCCCGCCCATGGTCCTGATTGGACCACCTGTAAGGGTGATGACGTCAGACTCAATTGAAATATACAGTGGTTCAAAAAGGAAAAAAGGAAGGAAGGAAGAAAAATGGGGGGGGGGAGTTTAAGGGGAGAAAAAAAAATATGGAAATATAAGTAGATAGATATATATATGTGTATAATATTGATACGGTGGTAAACAGGATGGTACTGTCCAAAACAGGGATATAATCCCATTTAGTTCATTGATGTGGTCTCAAAATTGTAAGATTTGATATCCCTTATGTATCAGATCTTTTTAATATATCTTAACTCCTCAAAGGTTCATAGTAAAAAAATAATAATAAAATTCTAATACTTCCAGAATATCAATAACACTTAAAAATTAGAAGAACAATAGTATCAAAATTTCCAGAGGCCTGTTTTAGTGTCACTGGCTTTGGTACAAAAGTGATGCCGTCGCTCTAGAAAATGTTCAAATTGTATAAGGATAGGGTAGAGTAGGGTAATACCTAAGGGTCGATATATGTTAGAAGAGCCATACCCTTACATATAAATATCAAATATAGTGAGGGTAATATCTGGGGGGTCAGTATATATTTGAAGAGCCATACCCTTACAGATTACAGGAAAACCAGGGCAAGGAGTAGTTTTAAGTGGTTTGGTAGTTTTTTAGTATTGGTATCAATGCAATAGTAATAATGCAAATCAGACAATGTATATATTTTAATAAAAGTAATTTCTGATTAAAGTGCCTTTAACGCTGTATAAATTAAGTATAATTACATTTTTAATTTAGTCCTAAAGGGACCAAAGTTTTGAAGGAATAAATCCAATGTGATTCCTTTTGTAACAATGTTTTGTTGAAATTGCCTTTTCTTGGGTTGGGCGATAATTCTTCTATTGTCTGGAATTTCAGGTTTTCAGATTTACCTTCATGGAAGTTGATAATATGTCTAGCCACCGGTGTGGGGGTAATGGTGTTGTTTATTGATGTGACATGTTGCAATATCCTATGTCGTAATTGCTGGAATGTTTTCCCAATTGTGATTAGATATATTACACATGTAGTACTACAGTTGACCAAGGCGTTTGTGTCCATTTTGGATTGGGTGGATTTAACAGACTTCGAAGGGGTAATGTACTGACTTGCCTTACAATGTCCACATCCATAAGTCCCTTTAGTACTTGATATCCAGTTGGTAGGTGGAGGGAGGGATGTAAGATGGCTGTGGACGAGTAAGTCCTGTAGATTAGTAGGTCTGCGTGCAGTCAAAGGTGGATAATGGGGTAGAACATTTTTAATAAATGGATTGTGTAGTAATATTGGCTAATTTCTATTAAGCATGTGAGACATAGAGCTCCAACCTTGGTCAAAGGTGGCAATGCACCTAGGGGTCTTTTAGTCCAGTTTAGGACTTGTTGTTTTAAGACTGGTATGCCTATCAATTCCACTAGCCCATTGGAAAGCTTGCTTCAGAACCCGGTTAGGGTACCCTAGTTCTTTAAATTGTGACCTTAAAAAGTTGTCATTCTTGGTAAAATGTTGAGTTTTCCGAGCAGTTCCTTCTTGCCCGTAAGTATTGACTAAACGGGATAGAAGCTTTCAGTTTATAGGGATGATGACTTTCCCAGTGAAAGAGACTGTTTGTGGAGGTTGATTTTCTAAATAATTTCATTTGAATAGTGCCATCTTGTTTTAGTAAAATTTTAAGGTTTATGAGTTTGTGTTCATCAATCACATGAGTTAATTTAAAATTTATATAATTATCATTTAGGGACGTGACAATTTCCTCAAAGTTGGAGACGGAACCTATCCATAGGAGCCGCATGCCGTCAATGTATCTGTACCAACTCACAATGTGACCATGGAAACGACTGAATTTTCCTGATGTGAAGACATGTTGCTTCCACCACCCCAGGAACAAGTTGGCATATGTAGGTGCACATGCCGTCCCCATGGCAGTCCCGGAAATCTGTAATTAATACAGTCCATTAAATGTAAAGTAGTTGTGGGTCAGTATGAAATGTAGAATAGCGAGAATAAAACTTTTCTGTGGATAGGTGTAAGAGGTGTTATCCAAGAAGTATCTGCACGCTCGTATTCCTATTTCATGGGGTATATTCGTGTAGAGAGCAACTACATCCATGCTGGCCAGTATGGTATATGGTGGAACCGTCATATCATATAGTGCTAACAGGGTTGCTTTCGTATCCTGGAGGTAAGAGGGTAGTGTTTGTACAATTGGGTGCAGGATCTTGTCAACAAATTGGCTTCAATGTTCTGTTAGGCAGTTGTTCCCAGATAATATGGGTCTCCCAGGTGGAGGTCAGGTACCCTTGTGTATTTTGAGTAAACAATAAAATGTGGCAATGGTGGGATTTTTATGCGGTAACAGGAATTTGTATTAATCTTGAGTGATAATCTGATGAGTTTGGGCATGTTAGTAAAGTGTCCAGTTCACTAAGAAATTTACTGGTGGGATCTGAACGGAGGGTCCTGTAACATATTTGTCCTGTCCAAATGTGTCATGCACATGTATTCTGGCCTGTTTAGGAGAACTATGTTGCCAACTTTGTCCGCTGGTTTAATGATTACTGTGGCGAAAGTGACCTCGCCACTGGTTTTTGGAGGGGCCTGTTTGCTTGCCTCCTACACTGTGACTATGGGCCCTGCAATATACCTTGCCCAATACTCTTTAAAAGGCTCCATTCATGTAATGTAAGTACTTTTGTACTCCATAAAGAGAGACCGACCGTTTGCCCTAATTCCCTGAAACTGTTTTGGGCATAGGACCATGAGCATGGTGGGTCAAAACTATGACTTCCAGGAAATTCCTGAACCCCTGAACCAATCTGGGTGATTTTTGGATATGTGGTTCACCCAGTTCGGGGCTATCAGGGGATATGTTGTGTTTTAGGGTACTTATTGGACTTTGTAAAAATTAGTTTTTTTTTATGCCTGTGGATAATTAAGTTAATGCATTATCTGCCTTAATTATATCACAGGCAGAGGGGAGGGATTGTGTACTGTATGTGGGAATGTCATTCATTATCACATTGTTTTGATTGGCTTGTAAATTTTGTATCCTGTGCCCAACAAGGTCCACCTGGGCATCAACCTTGTTAGAAAAATTGTATAAAAGTCCAGTGTGTCCCATTAAACCTTGAGTTCCTGTTTTACCCTCAACATAGAGTCTTGTCTCATGTATGGGGGAAAAGGCTGCATCTACCCTGGGAATTGCTATATCACTATACTCCCCAGGGATTATAATCACTAAGCGCTTTTAAGAGCTGTTCCTGCTTGACTCCCTGGAAGAAGAGAGGTTCACCCACTGGAACTTGGAGCCTTGTCATGGTCCAGGGAGGGGAGAGTTCCCAGCCAAGGAGACAGCGAGTTCCCAGCCAAGCTGTAACGTTGGACGTGGGGACTGTGGTGCTGATGGTGTCTGGTGGAGTGCTTGGAGTCCTTGGTGAGCACTAGGAGCATCCATCGGCGCAGGTACCCAACCGGGGTACAGAAAGCTCAGTCACAATTACTTTGTCAAGTTTTTTGAGTGCTTGATGTTCCTGAAAGCTTAGATTACTGGGAGTAGGGGCATAGTTAGTCATTGTCTCAAATTGGTTCAAGGACATTTGTACAAAAAGATCCACGTGAGGTGTATCTTTAAAATTAGGAGTAAACCAACTAGGTGGGTTAAAGTCAGTTAGTGGTCTTTTGGGATCGTGTTGGTCCTGTAAACTTGTCAGTTTTTTTGAGAATTAATAGTCCTTTGTGAAGAGACCTAAAGCAATGGCCAGCTGTTGGTCTTTTTTAGCGTGCATGATGTTTAAAGCCAGTTTCCTGCCAAAAAGATTAATATCTTTGGACCAGTTGAACTTGTTACAGGTTGGGGCTGGTACAAAAGATAATCCTCTACTTAAGAAAGTAATATGATAGGCTTGTAGTGGGAAATTGGACAGATTGATTATTCTGTTAGGGACTAAGTCCTCTATGTTCATCCCTGTATTTTGTAAGCCCACCATTCTCTGTCCCTCAGTCTCCCCCGTTGTTGGTGGAGGGATTCCTTTTCTAAAAAAAGTGGTAGATGGAGTGGTAGGTAAGGTCGAGGGGTTATTGGTATCCAATGGGATAGGTATGTGCAGAAAAGAGACTGCTTTGTCTGTGTTCTTAAGGATACTTTTATTCTGATATGGTTGAGAGCTGTGATCTCTTTTACGGTCAGTACTTTTTGGTGGAGATCTACGTCTTGGTCGTGAAGACTATTTATTAGATTTGAATTACATATTTGGATGATTAGAATACAGTGTTCTGCCTATTTTCACACACTGCATTCATCGCTCAATGGACTCTCCACCTAGACGCTGGTAATACCAGATAAATACATTTGTTTTGTATCAGTCTTTTGACACATAATTTGTATATTACCAATTAACATTCCACTGGGTTTAACCAATTTGGCTACTGTATATCCTTTTTTATATGCACAGGGTACCTGGCAGCTATTTCTCTGGGGTGCTTTTTCCGACCCTGGAGTTTTGTTCCTACTCAGACTCTGTCCGTCAGTTTATTTGTTTTCACTTCCCTTCCCATTGCATATTACCCTCACTCACGTTTATTTAGTTTACGATAAGTACACCACCACACTAACGTCATATGTGTGGTAGGTGTGGTATGTGTGCGTGGGTTTTTTAACTTTATAATAAAGAACTTGTAATTTTTTTGCTGATAAAAAAAATTACATTTATTAGAGTCTTTTGGTGGTATAAACTCTAAACATAGGATCAACTGTGCGCTTAGGGCGGCAACCAGACCTTTCTTTAATTGATCCTCCAAAATATATTTCCACAAACATGCGTGAAAGGAGAAAACACAGAACAAAATCTGGGTTCAATATATTCTGTGGTAAAATAAAAACAGTCACCTATTTAGCTGTATGCTCACCTTTTTAGGAGCCTTTGTAACAGGCTCCAAATTAGCAGATTTTGTGTCAATTAGTAGGGTAAAAATAGCCTCTGAAACCAGGATACAAATGCAGTAAAGTAAATGAATAATAAAAGGATTTTCTTGGAAGTTTCAATAAAACCATAGAAATACTTGTAACATCTAATTATTGTTATTTTAATTGTATTATAATATTAAACACCTAATAAAAACTAATTAAAAAGATGGAAAAAAAAAAGAGAGAGACACGTTTTGCTGAAGTGGGCTTTTTCAGTTGGTTTTCCTGTGTCTTCCTGATCCTCTCTCTTAAGTCCATGGTAGTCCCGCTCAGTTGGTTAATTATCCAATATATTTCTTCCTTTCACAGGTGAGTGGGTTGTTTCACCACATCCTTACTCAATTGCGACTCGAAAGCCCCCTCCATTGTGTCACTTCCAGTTCTCTGACACAGCTACTGGTGGCATACTGCGTTTGGCCTGCATATAATTGGAATATTGCAACTGATATTGCATGTCAGTACAATCATATGCAGCATTTTCCTGCTGTTCTGTCTAAAAGGCCTTCCTGAATATTTTTTGTTACCAAAATTCAGGCTAAATCAACAGTGTCTTGAACTAAATTCTGTTAAGCCAAAAAATATATATATATTTTGTTTTTGACAAACCGTTTTGGAAGAACTGACATTTTTTACCCTGTTCATGGCTCTCAGATGTTAGTCTCTAAAACTTTAACTCAATCTATTACTTTTTAACAGTGTAACATTCTTTTTTATTGTATACATGTACTAAGTTTAAGATACCCTTCTAGAAGAGGAAGTGTGCTCATTTTAGCTGGTATAACACAATAGAAGAAAAGTCAAGTTTCATAAAATCAATCCAGCTGTGACAGATTAGCTTAGTTTTAACACTGGAGGCAGAAAGTCTGTCTCTGGGATTTCGGCTTCATCACAGAGCAAACACGTTTCTTCTGAAATAACCTAATAATGAATAAAACTTCAATAGGTAATATGGAAAATTCTAGAAGTTTGACAAAAACAAGCTTTTACATAAGAAGTAACAAGTGAAAGTCATGGGCACAAGTCAAATAAAATGGGCTTGTTAATGTATTTATCTTTTTGCGCAAGAAAAGTGGTTTTTTTTATAGATCACATGTTGTTTTATGTGAACTTTGTAGAAATACTTACAATGTCATCATGAGAGAGTTCTGAAAAAATAAATATAATTTTAAATTACAAATAAGAATTAACTTTAATTTGGATTTAACTAATAAGCCACCAAAAACAGATGACTTTTCACTGAGTTCCAAAAATCTAGGAATATGTTATGAGATATATGTCAACTCATTAAACATGTCTCAAATCATGAGTATTAATATGCATTTGATTCCTACTGATGCTGTGATAAATCTCAGCTATTTCTGGAACACAGCCCACAAGAATTCAGAATGTTGCTTCTCTTCTGTTACAAGAGTATTCAGGTATTGAATGCATGCAATAATATTGGGCAAATAGGAATACCTACAGTCTAGTTTTAAATTAATCATCAGTTTGTTAGGTAGAGTGATGCCATGAGACTATTCTTATGCATCGAACTTCATATAGTAGTTCTGTGTAGATCTCATATTGTGCACAGTGCTATTTTTACTATAAAACAAGAAAGTGCCAATGAAACACCGAATAATCTAGAACAAGGATTCCCATACTTTTATGGGCCAAAACCCACTTTTGAAAAGAGTAATTTTTTGTGATCCATTCGCTTTTAATGCATCATGGCAATCTGTTTTAGATGTATTAAATTGGCATATGGTGGCAGTTTTAGAGGCATAAACTTGGCATTTCATGGCAGATTTAGAGGCATAATTTTGGTATATTATGGCAGTTTTAGAGGCAGAAACTTGTCATATAATGGCAGTTTTAGAGGTAGACATTTGGCATATCATGGCAGTTTTAGAGGCAGAAACTTGGCATATCATTGCAGATTTAGAGGCATGATTTGGGGATATCATTGTAGTTTTAGAGGCTTAGTTTTGGCATGTCATGGCTGTTTTATAGGCATAAACTTGGCATATCATGGCAATCAGTTTTGGAGGCATACAACTGCTTACTTAGAGACTCGGGCAGATTTAGAAACATTGTGTACACAGATTCATCCAGGCACATCACGTTGAGTATCCCAGTGGTGGAACTAATGTAGAGAGGGCCTTGGTGAAAGTATGTTTTCTGGGTCCCCCCTAGTGCAAGTGTGGCCAAAAGGTCAACAGTACATACCTATACCTATACATGCACACATATACTTCATACAAAAATATGTTTACATTAAAACGCTCAAATACTGTTTACAAATACAACCCTGCAAGGATTGGAAAATGGTAGATCGCCATCTGTCGGAGAACTCCAACAATGGTATGCCAGCTGGGGATCTACCATTTTCCAATCCTTGCAGGGTTGTATTTGTAAACAGTATTTGAGCGTTTGAATGTAAACATATTTTTGTATGAAGTATATGTGTGCATGTATAGGTATAGGTATGTACTGTTGCCTTTGGGATTTTGTGGTATACTTGTGTGTAGGGTTTGCATCTCAATAGAGGGTTGTGTTTGTATGTAGTGTTGGACTTTAAATCTAGGTGTGCTTTTGTGTGTACTGTTGGTGTTTGAATGAAGGGGTGTTTCTATGTAATTTTAGTGCTTTAATACAGGGATGTGTTTGTATGTAATGTTTGCGTTTGATTGCAGTGCATGTGTAGTAGATGCAGTGTGTGTATATTTTGTATCTAGAAGTGGAGGGAAGGGGCAGGCTGTGACATACCTTTATTTTTAATTTAATAAATTACCTGGTGGTCCAGTGTCTCTCCTTGGTGGCCTCTACAGCTCTACACCCAGCAGACTGAGGGCCCAACTAATCATTCTGCCTGACTGTCTCCCGAGTCCCCGGCGGTCCTGGATGAGCAGGTCCACGTGACCCACCAGAAACCAGCCATCAAACCACCAGTGGATCATGGCCCACACTTTAGGAAATACTGATCTAGAATCTAGTTGGCTCTGTGCAGTCTGGTGGTTATCATCCTACCAAATCCAGAGTTGCCCTCCAGACTGCCAAATGGCAAGTAATGATGTATCACTCCAGGCAATGCATTTCTGCAGCTTTTGAGTTCATTCATTGGGAGTTTTACGCTACTCCATAGCATGACATTGCATACGTCAGAGGTAGGCAACTTTTAGTACTACATCTCCCCTGATGCTTTACCAGCATTATGGCTGTAAGAGCTTTATGGGAGATGTAGTCCACAACATCTGGCAGAACTACAGAGATCTCTTCCAGACTGTGATATGCACTCTCATGTGGTAGCGCTAGGAGGATGCAAAACCACATCACTCCAGGTAAGTCACACAATGATAGGTGAGCCCTAAAGAAGCAATGAGCATGGGATACCAATCAATACAATCCACTTCCCTAGGGGTAAAAGGTAGTCAAATAGGTGGGTGAGTAAATATAGCATAGATGTCATTGTTTGTGTCTAGCTTTGGGTTTGACTGCCTTAGCTGACAGATAAAGCAACGGATTGCTATAATCAAAGATTACAAAAAAAATAAGAAAAAAATAAGAAAAACTAAGGCCACATAACAAAAAGTAGTCCCTACTTTTTTAAATTTATAAGTAAAGAATAAGGTGAAATTAACAATAAAATAAATTAATGGGAAACCAATCCTGCTTTAATATGCCAAATGGAGGAGCAAGGAGATTTGGCTACAGATGTGAAGATGCATTTTGCTGTCATCCCCTCTCCCAAAATGCATCTTCACATTTGTTATTCTTAACCCCATTTTGAATTTTATGGCAAGACAGGAAGCTTCACATTTTCTTTACCTTCTTTAATGAAACCTGCAACAGCAAAGAAATAGTTAACATAGCTTTTCAGAAACAACCAATCAGAAAAAAGTACAGTAGCAGACACTCCCACTCCCTCTTTATTTGCTGCTGCCTCCAGGTGAGCACTCAAGGTGTGTCTGCTCTGGGTTGTTTTATTAGATTAGTGCTTTGTTCTTTTCACTGTTATGTTACTGTACTTGCTTTTTATGTTTGGGCTGCATGTTGGGTGTCCACCACTGTTTGATTGCTGGGATCTGGGTTCCCCGGGCTTTATTTGTGGGACTGCCTTCCCTCCTTGTGCTTCCCCTGGGTACCCCCTCTGCCAACCCTCACTTGGAGCGCATCCACGGCACGCTACTGGGCATTTCCGTACTTGCTTTCCTGCTCCTGCACTTCCCCTTTTGCGGTTTATTTTCGCGACCACGATGGCCATCTTTTTGGAGCCATGTGGACTCATGCACATTCCAGGCTGCCCGGTCCTCCTGTTTTCTGCTTGCTGGCTATGCCCACCCCACAGCTTCAGCAGCTGTGTCAGGAATGGTCGGGGATCCTACACTCAGAATGCAAATACTAGTAATGTATACCCAACCTTAGGATGGCAGGACTAACACTACACACACAAAGAATAGTCAATAGCAAGCCGAGGTCCGGGGTACCAGAAATCAGGATCAACAATAATGCAATAGCCGAGGTCAAAGGAACACAGAAGTGGGAACAATAAAACAAAGCCAAAGTCAGAATACAAGAATATCAATACGAGATACGCGCTCTTGGGTCTATCAAGAACCACAGCAGGGCAATGAGTTTCTCCCTGGTTTCTCTTTAAATACCGTGTTCAATTTGGTAGGTAACCACGAGAATCACTGAGGACAAGCTGAGAGTTGGTAGGAGTGTCCCCAATACCCTGCAATGTGATGCCAGCTGTGATACACAAGGTAACCTGACAGTACCCCCCCTCGAGGGCCGACCATCGGGCAGGAAGAGCCAGTGTGGTTTGGAAACCGAGAGTGGAATGAATGGACGAAGATGCAAAAGGAGTGAGGCCCTTCAATACAATAAGCCACAGGGTTGACCTGTCTAACCACCTTATGGACCAATGAATCTCAGTGCAAATTTCATAGACGCGACTTTAAGGCGGATATGTTTAGTACTCAACCATACCTTATCACAGGGGCATCAAGTCTACGACTATTGGCATGCTTTTTAATCAAGAGAAGATTTATGAGCCAGTAATTGTTGAACTTGCTCCCAGACTTTCTTTAGATCCTCAACATGTTGATCCACTATTGGCATTCCCCGTGAAGGAAATGCCGATGGAAGGACCACAGGGTGAAAACCATAGTTTAAGAAGAAGGGGATTTGTTGAGTCGCATCAGACATCACATTATTCAGAGCAAACTCAGCCCAAGGAAGAAAGCCAACCCAATCATCTTTGTGAGCATAGACAAAACAATGTAAATATTGTTCTACTCTCTGATTATACCTTTCTGCTGCCCCGTTAGTTTGAGGATGATAAGCTGACGAGAATTTAAGGGAAATCCCTATCTGGGAACAAAATGCTCTCCAGAATTTGGACACAAATTGAGAACCTCTATCAGAGATAATTTCTTGGGGTATCCCATGTATACGAAATACCTCAAGACATTAGCCAATTACGGAGAGGATGGCACCTTAGGTAACAGAATGAAGATGTGTCATTTTCGTGAATCTGTCCACTACTTTTAAGATTACTGTCTTTCTCAGACATAGGCAATTCAACTATGAAATCTATGGCAAAGCTTGCCCGAGGTTTATTGGGTATGTCAAGAGGTTGCAGTAACCCACAAGGGAGAGTATGCGACAGTTTGGTTCTATTACCTATGCAGCAAGCAGAAGCATAATCCGTGATGTCTTTACGCATAGCCGACCACCAGTATTCCTTCGAAATCAAATAGAAGGTTTTGCGTATACCTAGGTGACATGCAAATTTACTATCATGGAAATAAAACAATAACTCTTTCTGGTGTTCAGGAGTATATCTTGCCCTCAAGAAGATTCTCAGAAGCTAGGTTTTGTTTAGGAAAAATGTCCAAAGCCAGTGGAGACTGTATATTTATTCTAGTATTAGCAGGCCTTCCCTTCTTCTGTATTGTCTCTCTGCTTCACTTATTCTAGTCACCCCTACTTGCACAGGTTCTGGTAAAGCAAGTGCCATAGAGTTAGGTTTATTAAATACAGGTGCCATATGTGACGGAATGCTGGCACTCCGACTGAGTACCTCCACCAATCGATGCGCCTAGTGCTCGCTGAGGACTCCAACCGACACCATCAGCACTGCAGACCCCACTTCCAGCGATACAGTTGCCCCGGGGTCTCGCCATCTCCACCCACCCTGGATCCACAACCAGGGTCAAGCTCCCAGTGGGTGAACCTCTCCTAAATCCAGAGTGCGTAGCAGGAACAAATCAAGCTATTGCAAGAGCTTACTCTGGGGAGTAAGTGATTATAGCAATCCCCAGAGTGTAGGTATCCCTTCCCCCAAACATGAGCCAAGGCTTCAAGAAAGGTACAAGATGATCTGGTTTTAATGACCACACACTGGCTTTTATGCAAGTCCCCATGCAAGGGGATATCCCACAGAGTGGGACCCAGTATAACCAATCACAGACAATACAAACAAAACACTCCCACAGTGACATCACAATCCCTCCTCTCTATCCTGGAGATAATTGGGAAGTAATCAAATTATCTCCCAGGACAGAGGCAAGACTCCATTAACCACATGGTTACAAAAAGACATAAAATTACACAATGTTACAATTACTACATAAAACATATACATGCAACATATCCCCAGATAGCTTAGATCTGAGTGCACATTATTATTGAATGGCGCTCAGATCACATACATACAATTCAATCGCCATGGAGCCAAGGTCTTTTCCATAGTCTTTTGTTACACAAATAGGCTCCATGGCATAGCTATCTGGGATAGCACTACTACCATACTGAAAGTCCAGAACGCCCCAGCAGAAATACACAAATAAACCTTTCTGCAGGGGAAAATACACATGGGCCATAGTCAGAAGGCAGGAGGCTAGCCGGTAGTCCCCTCCAGGCACTTCATCACACCATACAAATAGAATTTCTTCTAGGTCTATCTCTAGTATTCTGTCTGTATCTCATGCATTTGTCTATACGTGATATGTTATCATTTCCTCAAGGTTCTCGGGAATATCTCTAGTAGCTATTTTGTCTAATATATCATCGGAGAGACCGTTAAGGAACACCTCAAACAATGCCTGATTGTTCCAAGCGATTTCCGATGCTGGAGACCAAAATTCTAGAACATAAGCTATCAAGGATCCAGTTCCTTACTTAAGTCTGAGCAGAGACTTGGCTGCATTGGCCTTCCTACCTGGTGGGTCAAAAGGATGTCTAAATGCATTGATGAAAGCAACGTAATGATATGCCAGAGGGTTGTTATTCTCCCATAAGGGATTAGCCCATGTCAAAGCTCTATCTACCAAAAGCGTGATAATAAATCCTACCTTGGCTTTATCGGTAGGATAGGAACGTGGCTGGAGCTCAAAGTGAATGCTTATTTGGTTTAAAAAACCCAGGAAAGCTTCCGGTGCTCCACCATAGCATAGAGGTGGTTTGACATGGGATGAGGCCCCTACAGTAGCTACCTCAAGTCCCCCATATTGAGGAGTCATGGAGGGAGTACTGCTTTAATCTGGTACATGGTTAGACCTGTTAATTAAGGTTCGTAAAGCACTAGCGATCAGGTCCATACGATGATCCATTTCTTGGAAATGGTTGTCATATGGGCCTACCTGAGTATTTACACCTGCCAGATCCATGTGGCCCTGTTGTAATGTCAGGAATGGTCAGGGATATTACACGCAGAATGCAAATACTAGTAATGTATACCCGACCTTAGGATGGCAGGACTAACACTACACACACAAAGAATAGTCAATAGGGGGCCGAGATCAGGGGTACCAGAAATCAGGATCAACGATAATGCAATAGCTGAAGTCAAAGGAAAACAAAAGTGGGAACAATTAAACAAAGCCAAAGTCAGAATACAAGAGTACCAATACGAGATACCTGTTCTTGGGTCTATCAAGAACCAAAACAGGGCAATGAGTCTCTCCCTAGTTTCTCTTTAAATACCGTGTTCAATTAGGAAGGTAACCACATCCCCAAAATGTTCTCATTTGAACACACATTGGGAGGCTGTGGTGTTCTTAGCGTCTTGACGTTGGTGCTCATTAGCCGCGTCATAAAAGGAGGCGGGGTTATCACGGCTGGCGTGAGAATTGCTGGGGACAAGCTGAGAGTTGCAATGTGATGCCAGCCTGTGACATGTCCCTGACTGATACACAAGGTAACCTGACACTCTGGAAGTCGGTGAGTCCCTTATGGATATTCTCTGCGCAGCTGATCTAGGTAGTCAACTTTTTGCATGTTTTATTTTTGTCCACACTCCCATGTTTCTTCTGTCTTTATTTCCAGGCATTTAAATAGCAAATATGAAGCCTCCTGTCTTGCCATAAAATAAGGAATTATTCTAGTCTTGGTGAGGAAATAATCTAAATTTTATCAAAGACAGGAGGAGAATATTCCCCCCCTTTGCATGTTTCTTACGTTTTCCTCCCTGGGTTTTGTTTTGATCTTGTATTGTTTTGGGGGAAGGGGTTGTTGTGATTTTGTACAGTCTCTGTGGTATGTCTGGTTGAGTTTTACTGTAGTTTGTTACTAGTTACCTGTTTGATAGTATTTAGGATGTCTTCGTGTACTAACGTACTGCTGTGTTTTGTATGAAATTCTGCCAGTTTACTTTCACAATGTTTCTTTTTCCTTCTAGTTTGATTAGGACGTCCTCTTGATATGGTGATTTCTCGTTTGAATGTGTCTACTTCCGGTTGACTAAGATGGATTTCTTGCTCTCTAGCTAGGCCTCATCAAAGAAAGAGGAAGAGGGAGGGTCTTCCTGAGAGTTTGATTCTACTGTACTTTTTCTGATTGGTTGTTTCTGAAAAGTTATGTTAACTATTTCTCTGCTGCTGGAGGTTTCAGTAAAGAAGGTAAAGCAAATATAAAACATCCTGTTTTTATTGGAATTTAGATGTTTCCTTCACCAAGGCTATAATAATCCCTAGTTTCATACCAAATTTTGTGTTTCCCTCTTTTTTTTTTTGTAATTCTTTTTTTTTTTGAGCGAGCAAAGAACAGACATATGTATAGTACAACGATAGCAAGAACACATATTTCGGTATCATGTCACATTAATTACATAGCATGGTGGAGATACAATTCGCACAATTTTTTTGTTTTAAATATAACAGATTGATATGTTGTAACGAGAGGCAACATATGAATTAAGGGAAGTGATGATCACCCATCTGTGGGGAACAGTGCTCCTGTGGGGAACAGTGCCTACTGCTAGAGGTCCCAAACAAAATTATTTTAATTGAAAGAAAATGAATAAAAGTTTGTTACATATTGAGAGATGTTATTGATTTACAACACTGTTTTAATATATGTTACCTTATTAGGTAAATTCGTTTTCAAATGTTTTGCTGTCCAACCAAAATTGTGTTTGTTTTTTTCCATTAAATAATGTGATTTCTAAGCATACTGAAATGAAGAAATACATTTAAACATTACTTTTCAGTACACCCAAAATACTATGATTCTGGGGTGTTTGTTTTTTGTTATTTTTCTTACCGCTTGGTAGAGAAGGGGTTATATAACCAGTAAATGTAATTTATTAACTCAGGTATTACTAACATGTAAGCTCATCCATGTTTAAGAGAGATATAAACACAATAACAATCAAATGAGACATAACATTTTGTATTTATTTTGCAGTACACAGATAAGAGCATAAGATCCACCCCTTACTGTCAAGGTTGCACCCCTTCCTGTTTAATACCAACACACACTTTGACTGACAGACACACACCAGGAATGATACATGTGCTGTCATATACTCACTGACAGATACAGGCATTGGAACATACACTGTTTAACCAACACACCCACTCACTGACAGGCACACACACTCTCAGATACACATACACTGACATACACTTACTGAAAGACTTACACTGACACACACATACACTGATTTAACACACTGACACACACGCATTCACAGATGCACACATCCTTACTGATTTGACACACTAACAGGCACACATTCACTGACTGACACACACACTGAGACTGACATACTCAAACACATTTTCTTGCACATTCACAAATTATAATTATTTATTTCTAATTAAATTTAAGTCCACCCAACCTCGCTACCTTTGGGACAGCTGGAACGTATCCTGTCCATGGGGTCCAGTGGGGCTGCTGGGTTTTCTGGGGCTGTTGAGATTCTGCTGGGCTTTCTGTAGCTGCTGGGATGCTGATGGGATTGCTAGGGCGTCAATGGAGGCAGCAAGGGAGTGGTAATCTTGATCTGCTCTCCCGCGCCGCTTAAAGGGACACTGTAGGCACCCATACCACTTCAGCTAATTGAAGTGGTCTGGGTGCAGTGTCCCTTTTGCACTTAGTGATGCAATGTATACCATTGCATTTCCATAGAAACTGCAATGTTTACATTGCAGCTCTAAGACTGCCCTCAATGGCTGTCTACGACAGTGCATGGGTGGAGCCTGACCCAGCACCAAGGCTATTTCAGTTTCTGTAGATAGAATTTTCATAGAATAATTTTATGGGCCTATGTCTCATTTTGGGGTATTATAGCAATTTGACTGTTCAAATAATGCCACAAAGGGCTTCCATTTGAGAAAGTAGACACTACAGGATATTTTATATGGTGTATATTTTGCCTTAATTTGTCACAATTTTCTCACCAATTTATGTCAATGTTTGTGGTGAGAAAACAAAATTGCATTATTTACATACATGTTGCATTTTTTCTTCATATTTTTTACACTTGAGATGTACCACTGTCATAAAATACCCCAAATTATGCTCAGTTACAACTTCTGAGTAAAACAATATACCCAATGTATGACCTAGACACTATTTTGTGAAGTTATAGTGCTGTAAAAGAGACGTGACAAGTTCAGGTTTTTAAGTGTGAATTTTCATAGATGGTTTTGATGGGTCCATGTTCCATTTTGGAGCACTTTAACAGGCGACATATTCCAACTACACCATTTCTTCAATATATATTTTGCAAACCTTATGTGTGCTACGGTTGTATAATACATCATAGGTTGCTCAGCTATGTCATCTGAGTACAGTAATACCCGTGTATGTACCTTTGCCAGATATATGTGGATGTTGAAGGGGTACATTTGAGACACAGCCATTCAGGTTTTTTTCAAACTTTGAATTTTTATGCTGGGTCCATGTTCTATTTTGGAGTAGTTGAGACAGTTGGTTATTCAAACTATCCCACAAATGCATACCACTTCTTAAAGAATACAACCCAGGGTATTTTAAAAGGCATATTTTGAAGCTTAGCGTGGGATAATTTGTTTTCTGCCATTTTGACACACAAAGTGAGTTTGCACAGTATTTTTTGCAAACCGTATCTGTGCTATAATACTTCATCGGTTACTCAGCTATGTTGTCTGAGTACATCAATAAGTATATTTGCCAGGTATATGTGAATGTTGAAGGGCAACATTTGAGACACCGCAAATCAGTTTTTTCAAATTTTGAATTTTTACGCTCTGTCCATGTTCCATTTTGGAGTAGTTTAACTGGTTGGTTATTTAAACTACCTCACAAACGCATACCATTTTTAAAAGAATACACCCTGGGGTATTTCAAAAGGCATATTTTGAACCTTAGTATGGAATCAAATTTTTGCTGGTTTGTTCCAGGTGTAGTGGTAATAAGCATTTTTTATGTGTTTTGTTAATTTTTAAACCTTTTTTTACTTTTTTAAACTCTTTTAAACTTTTCTTTTTACTTTTAACCCCTAACTAGCCTAATAGTAAATTCCTCCATTTTTTGTACTTATTATTTTTTTTTAAACTTGTTTATACTTTATTCAAACTTTTTTACACTTTTTTAAAATTTTATAAACTCTTTTTTTTTACTGTTAACCCCTAACTAGTCTAACAGTAAATTCCTCAATTTCCCACTAACTCCCACCCACCCCAGCTAGCTAAATATATCAACTTAAAATATTTAAATTAATTGATTAAAAAAATTGAAAAAAAAATTGATCACAGTATAATTGTCAGGTCCCCTGCCCCCGCGCTGCTCACGGCAACCTTGCTTACCTCATCACCACGAGCAATGTCATCTGCTGGTCCCTGTCTCCAGACTGGCAGTGTGTCTAATGCTGCACGTGCCAGAGCAGCATCCTTATATGTGTGCTGCACTCGGTGATGTGACCCGGCACACAGCGATGACCTCAGAGACCACAAGAGAGGGAAGAAACTCCTCCCACGTGTTGTGGTTAACACTAATTGGAGGTTAGCCAATCAGACACTAATCCCTCCCTTGCTTCAGTGCTCTGTTGTGGTCTTTGGTTTACCATTGAACGTTGCACTTTTTTGGATTTCCTGGTTACTGATATTTGGCTTTGACTCTCATTTTTCCGTCTCTCTGTTTCTCTTGACCTCGGCTCATTTTTTAGACTATACCCTTTTGCATAACCCAACCATTCTAAGGATAGGTATTGCAATTCCCTTTACTCTGTCCTGTCTGCATCTAAGGGTTCCCTAGTGAACGTTACAATAATACTGTGATTTGTATTTTGATCACTGCCGGCAGTGATCAACTGTCCGGGAAGGGGTTAATTTTTATTAGGACTGGGTAAACAGGAGTGGGATTTTTGTTTACTTTTTTAAACATTATTAAAACTTATTTTTTTACATTTTAAACTTTTTAAAACTTTTTTTTTTAAACTTTTTTTACTGTTAACCATTAGCTAGCCTAACATCAAATTCCCCACTAACTTCTCCCCACCCCAGCTAGCTAAATATGTCATTTTAAAATAATTAAATTGATTAATTAATTTAAACCCCCCCCCCATGGGTTAAAAAAAAAAATCAGATCACAGTAAAATGTAATCCCTGCCAATTGATCTCTGTAGTCAGTGATCAATTGGCAGGGAAGGGGTTAGTTTTTATTTTAAATGGGCAAAGGGGGGTGGGATTTAACTTTAATGAAAAAATATTTACACAGGGAGAAGCAGATAACAGCTGGTCCATCTCCCTGCACTTCACACTGACCGAAGAAGCGCAGGGAGGAAGATCAGGAGTCTCTGCAGCATATGTCCTCACTCTGACAGCTTGTCAGAGTGATCACAGCTGCAGGAACAGCGCAATCGGGTGCTTTGAATACAAAGGAAGACCAGAGTAGCGTTAACCCCGCAACCTAGGGCTAACTTTAGTAAATGACGAAAATAATTTCCGCCATACATCCTTAACGCTATGACAAGCATGATGGAAAATTTCCGTTGTGCGTCGGGAAGGGGTTAATCAGCCCTCAGACAAACACTGAGGCTATCGGGGGAGAGGAAATTATAAAACTTACATTTGGCAGGACCAGGAACTGCTTCCCCTGCTGTGCTCTTGCTGCTACTTTCAAAACGGCCTCTTGCTTGTGTGTAGACTGTAACCCCACCCCCTGTCGCTATGAGCCAATTATGGCCCCTAAATAAGGCATCTGGCTCTGATGCCTGAATGGCAACTCAATAGGAGTCTCCTAAAAAGTCCTCCTTAGAGGAGACTAGGCATGTGCAAAAGCTGTTGAAACAGGACAGAATAAAATCTGTCCGATTATTTTGACGTGCCTAATTGCTCTCAAAAAATCTTCTAACACAGCCACCAATGAGGGGGGAGTGACGCTGCAGAACTGAAACCTATTCAAGAATTAAAGAGACCTAGATTTATTTTTTGACACATACATAGGCAATGTCTGGAGTATGTTAATTTACCTTTTACCCAATCATTTTTTAGATTGCCTGCCTTCCCCCAGAAAAATAATATTTTTTGACAGAGGAAAATCTTCCATTGCACCTGTTATATCAAAGGAAGAAGAAGTTATGAGTGTATAGCCTTATTTAACTGAAACACTGCAATGTTAGCACTGTGAGAAAGCACTCTGTAAGCAATCCCTGGGCACAATGTTCAAGGATCCAATTGGTTCCCAGTCATTTAACCCCCTAAGGACCAAACTTCTGGAATAAAAGGGAATCATGACATGTCACACATGTCATGTGTCCTTAAGGGGTTAAAGTAATGGAAGACATAAAATCGACAGTATAGTGTATATCGCCAGCCAGTGCGGATTTATTTTAACCCTACATGAGGGTAATTTTCAAGTCTGATTTTACAAATCACCAAAGGATTAATCCTTCACTGAGATCTGCTCACTCCTACTATGAGTAGGTAATTGTGAATTTTGTGCCGTATTTAAATGTTTCTATGACCACAGGGTTTGAATGTTGCATTCTTTCAATGATACATAATATAATAAAATCACAAAACAACTTCTTCATTCAATTCTTTATTTTGATAAAACCGAAACATTTGGAGAATGGCCGTGAACCTTTATTATGGATTTCACAACTCCAATTTAAACATCAACATCCTTAATAATAATAAAACCATAACTTTTAACTAAAAACAAAATAAACCATTAACCATTTCCAGGCTCCAACTCCCTAAAGCCAGGAGCTTTAAATCCAAATAAACCAATCCACCCTCCCGTGATGCCCAGGAGGGTGACTTGTATCCCAACGCCACTGAGCTTTAGGGATACCAAACTCAGTGGGCTCCCAAAGCCCACGGCCATCTCCACCATAGATTGAATTCCTAAATAAATATGTCCAAAACTATAGGACAAATGAACTGCATCATCCCTATAAACCTGTGCAACTGCCCTCAATGTCTATGCGCCTATAGAAGACACACCTAAATCTGGCAAAAAAAATTCTAATGCTCTTTTTAATTTTTTATTTTATGCACCCTCTCTAATGGTTTTAACTTGTTCACTTTTAACCAGCAATGCCTCGGTATAATTTATGACCAAATAAAACGAAACCGCCGAGAAAAGCTGAGCCACGAAAAACCAAATCTATCTTCATTTCTTGCCACAAATTCACTGATTTTATTAAAGACACGGAGGCTCATATTATGCATAACTCTTTCTTTATTTCCTCAGCAGCAAAGAAAGAGAAATATAAATATTATCAAAACTGAAGAAAAAACTGTATAGGCACAACAGGTAGCCAATCACAGGATATAGGAAGTAGCTATATAAGTCTTGTGTCTCCCACAATCCCCCTCTTTCTTTGCTGCTTCCTCAGACAGATAAGTGCTTCTCTGATCTCTGGCTTGCATTGTGATTCCATTTTAACTTGTCTTACAGTGTGTTTCTTTTATGATTTACATGCTGTTTTTGTTTTATTATTATTTGAATTTGTTTGTGGTGTTGTTCTGATTTTTTGTTGTTTTCCTCGGCTGGTGTCTGCCCTCTGGGCCCGCGGGTGTGTCACTGCCCCGTCCGGGCGGTCCACACCACCCCCCTCCTCTCTCCCCTCTCCTACCCGTGCTTCTGCACGGGACCCGAACTGCTGTGTGCCGCGGCCGCGATCTCCTCGCGACCGCGGCGGTGTACACGCTTCTCTCCTCCCCCCTTATTCCGGATAGCGTGTCGGCTCGGCGGGCGGGTGCACGAGCCCATTCCCCCGCCGAGTGCTTCCTGCGTGTGCCTCCCTCGTGCGGCGGCCATTTTGGGGGCGGTCTTTTATATTCCTCCCAGTGCTGCCGTGCGACCGGCCACCTCGTAGCCCTGCTCCCTGGGGACACCAGCCGGACCGTTTGTTTTCTGTTTTTCTTGTGGGTTAATCAACCCTTCCCTCTCTCTCCCAGCTAGCACCCTGGTGTTATTCAGCCTGATTTGTTTGTAGTCAGTTTCATTGGTCCCTATATAATTTTCCATTGAATTGATTATTATTTTACTATTTAAATTCTCATTGGTCTGTCTATTCTGTCCCCCACTGTCACTACCATGCAGGATAGGGGTGATGGGCCTGTTGGTCCCCCAGGGGACTTCCAATTAGATAATACTGATGGTGCCATGGCCTCCCAAGAGTTTCAAGCCATTTTAGAGGCCACTATGGCTTCCTCCATCCAGAAGGCTATTGCCTCAGCCATGGGAGCTGTCTCCTCAAATTTTTCCCAGTCCCTGCATTCTCTAATTTTAGCTGCCATGGCCACCCCTGCCCTCTCCCCTGCTCAAACCGTGCCTGGAGCCCGTAAGGCAAAGGCTAAATCCAAACATGCCGGCTCCCACTCCTCGATGCAGGTTTTACCTGCCATGACTGACACGCCTGAGGCGGTCTCAGATGGCGCGCACCCCACGCGCACAAGAGCCCCTGGCCGGGCTAAAAAGGCTAGACTATGGAAAAGGGCTAGAGCCCATGATATTGGGTCGGATACCGACCGGAGTGTGGAGGATGAGTCCGACGCTATGGAGTACGACTCCTTTGATCATGAGGATTCTGGCGAAGATTTGCCCCTTACGGGTGTGAACCCCTCCGGGTCCTCCGCCAATACCCGGGGCCCCTCACTTGCTCCCCCGGGGGGTGACACCTCGATCCTTGACCCACAGGGCAACCCCCTATTTGACCCAGACGACCTACGTCATCCTCGGTCCGCCGAGTGGGTTCCCCCAGATCACATCGCCCAATATGTGGCTAAGCGTATCCGCACGCCACTTTCTAGGGAAGGCCGCAATAAATTGCGCGCCGAGTGTCCACGCCCGTCCCTCCCGGGCGCGGCTTGCAAAACCCCGGACATTGACCCGCAAATTGCTCAATTCCTGAATAAGTCAGGATGGAAGCCCAAGAAGGGCCTTGACCACTCCCTTAAAAGCTGCCAGGACAAGATCCTGGATACCCTAGGCCCCCTTTCCAAGCTTTACGAGCTTTTGGATGCTGCCAGGACCGGGGACTCCGTCCTGGACGTGGATGTGGCCATTGGTTGGGTCCAAAGAGCTATTTGCTTACTGGGGAACGCCAATACGGCCATGTCTACAGAAAGACGCAAGGCGATCCTCCTGAAGATCGACCCTAAATTGGCCGCTATGACTGTGGCGGAGCCTGATCCAACTGAGGAGGGTCTCCTGTTTGGCACGTCCTTCGTTAAGGATATGGGTGCTTATGTCAAGACCTTTACGGCCATTGACAAGGCGCAGGCGAACATGAAGCGCGTGTTCGCGCCTAAGGATTTCGGAGGGGCCGGGCGTAGCAGGAACCGTCCACCCGGCCGTGGTTTCCGAGGCGCATTCCGCGCAACCAGAGGTTCCTTCTTTCCCTCGAGAGGATTTCAGGAACAGAGGGCCCCTCCCTTCTTCCTGGCAAGAGGTCGGGCCTGGGGCTCCAGATACCCCCGCGGTGGTACCCCCGGCAGACGTCCTTACGGTGAGTACCCTTTCTTTCCCTCACGCTCAAGTTCGGGTGGCGGGGAGACTGGCCTTATTTTGTCAAGACTGGGCAAAGATCACCTCAGATGCTTGGGTTTTACAATGTGTAAAGGGTTTTCGTCTGGAGTTTGTTTCCATGCCTGTCCAGTTTCTTTCCCCCAGAGAACTGTCCCTCCCTCCGGAGCAGGACGAGATGATTTCCACGGAAGTGGTGGAGATGCTGTCCAAGGGCGCTATAGAGGAGTTGCCGTTCGCCGCCCCAGGCTTTACGAGCAATTTATTCCTGGTGCCCAAGAAAGGGGGCGGAGTTCGCCCTGTCATAAATCTTCGCCCACTCAACGCTTTTCTACGCTACCAACACTTCCAGATGGAAGGTATACACTGCCTCAGAAACCTCCTACGTCAATCGGACTGGTTGGCCAAGCTGGACCTGAAGGACGCCTACTTTACGGTCCCCATCGCTTTGGAGTTCCGGGATTATCTCCACTTCACCTGGCATGGGCGTCGTTGGCGCTTCACCTGCCTGCCTTTCGGTCTCTCCTCGGCCCCTTGGTGCTTCACCAAGCTCATGAAGCCCGTGGTGACATTCCTCCGAACCCGGGGGGTTCGCCTCATTATCTACCTGGACAATATCTTGATTTTATCCCAGTCACGAGAGGATCTCCTCACACACCTGGGATGGACGACCGACCTTCTGCAGAAGTTCGGATTTCTGATCAATTGGAGCAAGTCGGTCCTGGTCCCTGCTCAGTCCATAGAGTTTCTGGGTTTTCAAGTGGATTCCATCCGACAGTTTCTGTTCCTACCGGATGCCAAGGTGAAAGCCATCCAGAAGGAAATTCGGAGGGCCCTCCGTGTTCCAGACTTGTCGGTCAGACAACTGGCAAGAATTATCGGCCTTCTCGCGGCCTCTATTCAAGCAATCTTCCCAGGCCCCCTGCATTACCGAGCGCTCCAACGGCTCAAGGGATCACGACTTCGCTCCGGTCATTCATACGAATCTCGGATAACGCTAGACGAGGAGTCCAGGGACGAGCTAGCGTGGTGGTTGGCGCACATGGAGGCATGGAACGGAAGAGCCATCTTCGGTTCCGCCCCGGATGTGGTGATAGAGTCCGATGCCAGCTTACACGGCTGGGGCGCTCGTTGTGGCAACGTCTCCACAGGAGGCAGGTGGTCCGACACAGAGAAGTCGTTACACATCAACTGCTTGGAACTTCTGGCAGGTGCCTTCGCGATCCGCAGCCTTGCTCCGGGGAGGGCGAATTGTTGCGTTCTCCTCAAGATGGACAACGTATCAGCAGTTCGTTACATAAATCACCTAGGGGGCACGAAATCCAAAATGTTGGCGACTCTGGCAAAGGATTTTTGGCAGTTCTGCCTCTACAACAACGTTTCGGTGACGGCGGAACACATCCCAGGTCTGGACAATTCGGGGGCGGATTGGAATTCCCGACACTTACGGGACTCCGGGGACTGGCATCTACACGCTTCAGTGTTCCAGTGCCTGAACAGGTTGTGGGGCCGGTTCCAGTTGGACCTATTCGCGTCACGCCTGAACACTCAGCTACCGAGGTTCTACAGTTGGAGGCAGGACCCGGCTGCAATAGCGACAGATGCCTTCCTCCAAGAATGGCCACCGGGTCTGATGTACGCCTTTCCCCCATTCAACATGATCGCACGCACAATCTCGAAACTGGTCCGCCACGATTGCCGGATGGCTTTGATCACCCCTCTATGGAGGTCTCGCCCATGGTTCCCTCGGCTGATGGAACTGTCCATAGACTACCCTCGTTTGCTTCCGGTATTCCAAGACCTCCTTCTGGATCCGGATGGGAACTCTCACGACCTGGTGTTGCAACATCAGCTGCCCCTTATAGCGTGGTTCCTTTCAGGGGACCTTGGGTTATCCCAGACGTTTCGCAGTCAACTCTTCGACTCCTCGATAACGCCTGGGCCCCGGGTACACGGACAGCTTACCGACATTCATGGAGATCATGGTCTGGTTGGTGCATGGAACGGGCAATGGATCCCGTATCTGCCCCTCTGCCTTTAATTCTGGAGTTCCTCATGTTCCTATTTGATTCGGGCAAGGCATACCGCATGATCAACCTTTTCCGCTCAGCTATCTCAGCCGGTCACGAAGGTCTAGATGGTTCTCCGGTCGGCAAGCATCCTTTTGTCTGTCGACTTCTCAAAGGTATTCGCCTTGCTCGTCCTCCTCGACCTCGTTTTGCTGCCTTTTGGGACGTCAACGTGATGCTACAGTTCCTATCGTCATGGTACCCCAATCTGGAGCTGACTCTCAAGCAATTGTCTGCCAAATTGGTTATGTTACTGTGCCTGATTTCTTGCAGAAGAGTCTCTGACGTTCGGGCCCTGGACTGGGACGCCGTTGCATTCACCCCAGAAGGCGTCACCTTTGACATTTCCAGGAGGACCAAGTCTGCGTCTAAGTCACTTACATACCCTAGGTTTTCAGACTGTCCAGCGCTCTGCCCGGTGGATTGCATCAAGGACTATCTGGATGTTACACGTCCCCTTCGCATAACAGACCTGCACGATCTGTTCATATCATTTAAATCACCTCACCGGCCGGTTTCGACTCCTACTCTAGCACGTTGGGTGCGCTGGCTGCTATCCTCCGCAGGTATAGACACCTCAGTATTTACGCCTCATTCTGTAAGGGGCGCGATGGCCTCGAAAGCCTCTTCAGTCGGATGTCGCCTAGAGGACATTATGCGAGCGGCGGATTGGTCTCGGGAATCGACCTTCCGAGCCTTCTACTTCAGACCAATTGAGCACATCGCATCTCATGTGGTGGCGCAGCTTTGAACTTGCATAATATGAGCCTCCGTGCCTTTAATAAAATTCCCAGATTTTACTAGTAACATGACGTAAAGTCATGATTTTATTAAAGACACGGAGGCGAGTATTATACCCTCCCACCCTCCCGGAGTGGAGTTGGGATAAGAGATGCTTGGTGGCTCTACAGGTATGTTTTTTTCCAGTTTGGTCTGTATTCTGTCAGTTTGATTTGCATCTTTTGTACGGGTTGTTGTACCTTTATGTTGTGTACTAATTCTGATGTTTTATATTTCAGAACTCTGTTTTACCTGTGTCTCCCCAAGACTATGTTTGGTAAGTTTGCAGTTCTGAATTAAGAAATTACCATATTTCTCTATCTTTTTTAGCTTGAAATTGTCGCATCGTTTCCCGTTACCCTGTTTCGACCAAGTGGGACATCGTTCATCTTACCTGGTCTTCGGTTCGCAAGAAAGAGGGGGATTGTGGGAGACACAAGACTTATATAGCTACTTCCTATATCCTGTGATTGGCTACCTGTTGTGCCTATACAGTTTTTCTTCAGTTTTGATAATATTTATATTTCTCTTTCTTTGCTGCTGAGGAAATAAAGAAAGAGTTATGCATAATACTCGCCTCCGTGTCTTTAATAAAATCATGACTTTACGTCATGTTACTAGTAAAATCTGGGAATTTTATTCACCCAATCTCATTTCCTCCCAAATGAACCACTTCACACCTGGGTCAGAAAAAAACAATATACAGAGTTGCAATATCTCCAATAATTATGACCATTTTGCACCGTGTAACCTTTTCCAAAAATTATTATAATTTTTTTTTTTTTTTTTAAACATTGTGCTCTCCAAACCAAGGTTTTAACCATATGTTTGCTCATGCGCCCTCTTCTGGGCCCAAACTACAAATAAATGACCAAATAACCCAGGCAACCGCCGACTTCTTATTACCTAGCAAGAAGTTATTTTATTGCACACTCTTAGAACTTTAACCCCTTAAGGACCAAACTTCTGGAATAAAAGGGAATCATGACATGTCACACATGTCATGTGTCCTTAAGGGGTTAAATAAACTCCCAATAGTTTCCAAATCTAAGAAATATTTTTTTTACTTACTCATAATGTATAATTTAAATGTATTTTGTTACTTTTTAAAACTTTTTGTACTTTTTAAAACTTTTTTTACTTATTACATTTTGTAAACTTGTTTATACTTTATTCAAACTTTTTTATGCTTTTAACATTTTTATAAACTTTTTTACTGTTAACCCCTAACTAGCCTAGCAGTAAATTCCTCAATTACCAACTAACTCCTACCTACCCCAGCCAGCTAAAAATATAAATTTAAAATATTTAAATGAATTAATTTAATAAATTGAACACCTGAGTGTTAAAAATAAAAGTTAACACTCAGGGGTTAAAAAAAAATAATCAGATCACTGTAAAATGTAGCCCCATGAAAGGGGTTAATTTTTATATTAAATGGGGAAAGGGGCGTGGGATTTAACTTTAATTATTATTTTTTTTTTTACACAGGGAGAAGCAGATGCCTGCTGATCTGTCTCCCTGCACTTCACAATAACCAAGGAAGCACAGGGAGGCGGATTAGGAGTCCCTGCAGCATATGTGCTCGCTCTGACAGCCTGTAGGGACAGCGCGATCAGGTGCTCCCGGTCATTCTCGAATACCAAGGCAGACCAGAGGAGTGTTAACCTCGCGATCTGGGGTTACCTTTAGTAAAGGATGGAAATTTTCGGCCATGTGTCCTTAATGCACAGTTGCCACTGACTTTTAAACTCACAAATAAAATTCATCCAAATAGTGCAACATTTTTTTCAAATCA